>JAGWCC010000594.1:0-377779 GCA_022651775.1 Drusus annulatus
AAGGGGGGTTTGTGGGTGTAAAGCGGAGAGAAGTCAAGGTGAATGCTGGCGGAGGATGCTGGTGATCTGCCTTCCTCGGTTTTTTGCGCAATTAATATTGCGTCAGGGCGCCAGGTTGGGGAGATTTGTAGGGGGAAATTTTTTCCCCCCTTTCTCTTTTTCCGGGTCGTGGCTTTGTGGGATATTTTACAATACCCCCTTCTCCCCCAGCTTTCCCCTCAACTTTTACTCCCCCATCATTTTTATTAAGTTTACAAAGGAAGTAAAAATATAAAAATTTAAAAATAATCCCCGGGTTTTTTGGGTAAACTTTTAAAAAAACCCTAACTTTTATAAATAACATGGGGGGAGTTATCCCCCCGGTTTTTTTACCGGGGGGCCCCCCCCGGGGGTTAAACGATTTTTCCCCCGCCCCCGCTCACGCAAAGATCGATCGGACAAGGGATCGGGGGGGCTCCGCCGTCATCCCCGTTTTTTTTTTTCTTTTTGGGGGATCCCCAAAAGGGGCGTTCCTTTTACGGGCTTTACCCCGGAGAAATAAATTACAAATTTATCAACATTTCTAAATAAATATAAATTTAACGCTAATTTGTCGTGGACCATTGCCCGCAAACGTTTACCGAATTTTTTTTTTAATATATTTAGTTTTACCTTTTTTCGTGTTTGCAAACATTTTTTTTTGAATAATTTTCGTTTCCCAAATACCTTAAGATTTTCTCTAAGCGAAATGTCGCGTTTTAGAATTAATAAAAGGGTAAAGCTGCAGATCGATCTGGAAGTCAGTTTTTATTAGGTTTACCGGACTCGGGTTGAAAAGGGGAGCTAAAACTAGGGCAGGGTTTTGTAAAACCTTCCCCGCACATTCGAAATAATGTTTTTGTTTTTTAAAAGCCATTTTTCAATATTTTTATCAAAAAAATATAGCTTATAACTAAAAACCTTTTTTTTTTTAAAAAAAAAAAAGGGGCGGGTCCGGGGGCCCCTCCCTTTAAGGCCCTTTTTTAGCTCTTTTTATTAAGGTTTTTTAAAAAATTTAAGGGGAAAAAAAAATTGAATTTTTAACCACTTTACTCGTTAGCCCCCCAAAAAACTTTTTTACTTTTCCAAAATTTGAATTTTCCCAGAAAAAAATTTAGATCTTTTTAAAATAAAAAAAAACTTTTTGATTTTAAGGCCCTTAGTAAAAAATAAAAAAAAAACCAGGTTTTTGGGTTTTTAAAAATTTTTTTTTTAAAAAATTTTAAAAAAATTAAACTTAAACTTTTTTTTCAAATTTTTAAAAACCCTTAAGCAAAAAAAAAAAATTTTCCCTTGTACGATTTATTAAATCCTAAAGTTTTTAAAAAAAGGTTAAAAACCAGTTTTTTTGAATAAAAATTTTTTATCCTTTTTTTTGTTAAAAAAAATGAATTTTTGAACGGCCCAATTTTTAAAGGGAAATTAGTGTTTTGGGGGGTTTTTTGCGGGAGGCTTTTTTAACAGGAGAAAAAAAAATTTCCAATTAAGGTCAAACCAGGCGGCGTATCTCAACAACGTCGTGTCGAATTTAAACTCGTATGAGTTCAAGAACAATTACAGGTAACATTTTGACTCCTAAAACCCCTTGATCCTTAACCTAAACTTTAAGAATAATGTAACACAAATGATATTTTTTCCTTAGGCGTGTAGCACAGTCCAGGTGCACCCATTCCGTCTTACTTATTAGACTTTTACTCGCCGGTTCAGCGTTGCTTAGTTAAGCCGGACGTAGGTCATTGAATTAGGCGCATAAGCCGTGGTTATAAGTCAAGTTTTTCGCTATTCTGACCTTCCTCCGCGTTTATAAGTAAGGGGGATAGTTTATTCAAGGTTGAATATACTCCTAAACAATATCTATAAAATGCAACTTCCATGTAATAACTTTCTTCTAATTTTCTTCTAATTTCATCTTTCATTTATTTTCTTCTTTCTCCTTTTTATTTTATCTTTATTAACATTTCCATTTAATATTATATAATTTATATACACTACGTCTGTCTCGACACAGGAATCTCCCAGTGAGACAGACATGAACTAAACCCATGTATTTTTATATTTTAGCAAGAATAAAAAATAAATAAAATATATGTATATATTTTTTTTTCCATGAGGAAATGGTATCAGCAATGATACGATTCTTGGGGTGGAAGCACTTCTGCTCCTCTCAGCCTTGCGCACCTTCCGTCCCACATTTTTCTCCGGTTCCTTGCACACGAGAATGCGGTGCTCACTCCATACCGTCCAGTCTATCAACACTTTATCCTGAAGGCTTGAAGAAGATGCACATTAAGCATCAAACAGTTTTCGAAGTTTTCTGGTCAAAAGCAGTAGCCTCCCCCATCAACAACGAACACTATTTGAACATGGGCTAGCAAATAGCCCGTAGAAACAAAGCCTTCTGGTAAAGCACTTTTTTAAAAGTGAATAATAATAATGATATTTGGATGATTTTTATAGCGCCGTTTTTGTGAAAAATCACCTCAGGGGCGCTGTACAGATCTTGTTGAAGTGTAATGTTTATGTAAGATGGAATGCAGCAGCCCTAACAGATTTAGACCAACGTGAGCAAATGTCATCTGGCTGTCGTAAGGGTGTCACTTGGGTGATTTGTTGGATGCCTGGTTCGTTCGCGTTCGGGAACAGTCGGTCGAGATCGGCACTCCCCGCCCCCCCTGCCGGTTCCCGGAACGGCGGTCGAAGGGACACATCTGGACAAGGGTCAAAGCAAGTGACCATTCTCGGGCTATTGGCACTGCATTTAAAACACTGATATTTAAAGATCAACATATTTTCTTAAAAATCGAAATTACGCCGAAACTAGTCACTTTAAAATTATTTAGAGTTCATTCACTTAACCTATACACAACAACGGTAATTTTAAAGAAGCAATTTGTGAAATATCTTACTTATTTAAATAACTAGAAGGACTAAAACACGTCAGGCAGCTGCGAAAGCGCCACGACGGTATACCTCACAAGAGTCCCGAAGGAAGGGAAAGGAGATCGATAAGAGAGAGGTTGGGAAGTCTGGCACTTCAGATCTGGTCACCAAATGCGGCTAACGTCATTTGAAGCAACGGTTCGCTTCTGAATGGTAGTCTTTCAGCAGGGCGATACTGAGACTATCTACGACTTTACAACGCGCCGCAAATATACCATATGTTATTTTATATGATTTAAATGTGAAATTTGACGGCCTCCATGGTTGAGTTGTAAGACGCCCGACTTCGAATCCAAAAGTTGCGGGTTCAAGCCCGGCATGCGCCAATAACTTTTATTTAATTAATATGTGTCATAACACATTTAATTCATATAAAATAATGTAAAGTTTATTTGTGGCACCTTCCAGAGTGGTAGATACTTCAAGTATCGCCCTGGTGAAAGACCATTATTCAGAATCGAAACGTTGCTTCAAATGGCCTTTCTTTAGCCATGTTTGGTGACCAGATCTGAATAGCCAGGTACTTCCCAATCTCCACCTTCCTCATCTCCTTCCCCTCCCCACCATCTTCAGCCTCACAGCATACCCCAATTAGGGATGCCATAGTCTCACTGGCTCTAGACGGTTGGGAGCAGTTGGCCCTCTTGTGCGGTATTCACTATAAAAAATAAAAAAAAATAGGATATACTAATTGAATAAAAAGATGCGCATGCCGGAAATTGAACCTGCGACCTCCGGATTCGTAGCCGAGAATCTTAACGACTCGACCACAGAGGTCGTCGGAAAGTACTGGATTCGAAGCGATTTCTTCAAATTAATTTCTTGCTTGGGTTCGATCGAATAACTCTTAACCACCAGAAGGCCTGAACTCAAATATGCTTTCATGCGGTCGATACGTAAACACACTTTCCATTAATTTTGCAGAATCTCTCCGTCCACTTTTGAGTATGTCCTCCTGCTGATCGGGGACTCTCTCACTCGGCAGAGTTCTGGTCACAAGACTATCTCGGCCAAGAGGCAACTGCTACTCACGCTGTGGGTCTTGTCTTCCGGAGAATCCTACAAGTAAATCTCTTGATTACTAACTCACTAGTTACTTACCGTTGATAAATCACAGGATGATGTAACTTGACTTGATCATTTTTTTTCTATGAAAATAAAAAGTATTACTATCCACTTTATTTTGCATTAGTTCCACCCTTAGAGTACATAGAGTTGTAATCCAAGGCAGTGTAGTCAGTTTTAGATGATTTTTGCCCGACTCGGCAGACCTGGGCGTGGCTAGGATCAAGGCTAGGGTATGTATACATCCATTCATAGCACATGTCGACATAATGTTTTTGTTTATTCGTAAAACCACTTTTTCACAGTATTGTTATCAACTAAAGTATAGCATATAACCTAAAAAACCGTTTAGTTGTGTCAAGCTTAGTCGCATATGAAAACATGTGGGCGGAGTCCCCGGAGACGCGGGAAACCAAGATCATCCTTACAGTACATAAAAGCGGTGTGTTATTTTTGTTGTCTCTTTCTCTCTCACGTTGTACGACGTAAAAACCCGGAGAAAGTGATTTATCCCAAATCTAGGTTGGGTAAAAAGAATTAGCTCTCTCTCCATATATTGTTACTTCAAGGTTCCACCCTTAGAGTAAGAATATATATGGAGAGAGAGCTAAATATTTTTACCCAACCAATACAAATTTGCGATGAATCACTTTCTTCGGGTTTTTACGTCGTATACTATGAGAGAGAAAGAGACAAGAAAAGTCTTCAAACAATATTGCAGCACTACTAAGTTAATAAGAATGTTCTACGTCGGCGCTAACTTCACATCATCGAGTTGCATAACTTACGTCAATGGATTTTAAGGTTATTTCCTATATTTGTGTTGATTAAAAAACTTGCAGTGGTTATACAAATAAATTAAATATGATGGTGATATGTGCTATGCGTGAATGTTCAAATAAGACCAAACAAAGATTATAAAACATCACTTTTCAGAGGCATTTTAACAGTTTAAATATTTTAGATCGAATTTTTAATGATATAAAGACATAAAATCAACAAAAAGCTTCCATAATTATTTTGGCAAACCTTCTGTTATTAGTGTTAGTGAGATATTTTGACTTAATAAATCATTTTGATGGTGTGTTGAAATTGTTTTCTTTAATGTGTTCAAATATGTTTATTAAAAATGTCCGAGCAAATTTCAAGCAGCCATAGCTCACAGTTCAAGAATTTTTAGCGAGACAAATAGATTTTCCGCTCCACATTTAAAATATTATCCGTCTCCTTCCAGAAACATCTGCGAACGCTTCAGCACGGCTCAAGCCACCGCCGTGGTCAGTTTCCGCAAGGTCCTGACCGCCCTGAAGCAGCTGTCTCCGCGCTTCATCAAGTGGCCTGCAGGGAACCTCGCGGCGGACGTGGCGCACGGCTTCCGGGGCGTGTGCGGTCTGGGGGGCGTGATCGGGGCCCTCGACGCCACGCACATCCACATACAACAGCCTAAGCAGGACGCGGAGATATTCGTCAACGCGGCGGGAAGACATTCGATACAGCTGCAAGTTAGTAGCGCACATTTCACTAACTTCCCGGCACACTGGGACGTGAATTCTACATGCGAGTGATCAAATACTTCAAGCACAGTAAACATTCCCAGTATATGCTTGAAATGGCCTTAGCCGAATAGCCAGGTACTTCCCAACCTTTCTCTTCCTCATCTCCTTCCTTTCAGCCTCGCGACATACACCAATCGGGGACGCCATAGACCCACAGACTCGGAACAGTCGGAACTCTTGCGCAGTATTTGCGATAAAAGAAATGCACTGCTTTTTGTTTGATTCTCCGCATTTGTAACATGGACGTACGTGGTTTTACACATTTACACCTCAGGGATCTCATTTCAACAGCGTTCAGTCCGCTTTCATGGACGTTTTTTTCATCATAAGCGTCAGCACCCAAAAATAGACACTTTTTGGCTTTCTAGTACATGCCATACAACAAATGATTCATCTGTTAATTTATTTATTTTAATGTCTGAGGTTTCCAGTGAATACGATTATTAAACAGTAATCTTTTAAATTCTTTATGAGAAGCATTCCAGAATTTTAGGTAAAACGTTCAAAAACGCCTTTTCTGGTTTCAAAACTGCACCTTTTACTGACATTTTAGTATGTTTTTCATAGAATTTAAAGGATCACAATTGTAATTTAATGATTAACAATAACATAATATATATATTAATCCGTACAACATGGCTTCTTACGCGGAATTGCATGGAGATTAGTGCGAGAAAGAGGCGATTATTCATATGATGAAATTGAACAATTATTGAAAATTTCTTCATTTGAAAAATGTAGGAAAGACTTTGATTTAATTTGCATTTTAAAAATTATTAATTGTATTATTGACTGACCTTCTTTGTTGCAACTCATCTAGTTCAACATTCCTTGCCGTAGACTTAGAAACAATGAATTGCTGTTCCTCAATCATCACTCTACTAATTATGGGTATCATTCTCCACTGTCCAGAATGTCGGGACTTGTTAACTCAAGCCATGGTCTTGAAATTGTTGGTACCAGTCTAAATGATTTTTGTCATTCTTCACGACTCTTCCAAAACATTGACTTGACCTTGGCTTCGACTTGAATGTTCTTTCCAATGTATATTTTGTCCCATTTTTTTCATTGCTTCATTATAATATGATGTATGTGCTGTTCTTTCTCTGTTGCCCTTTTTTTTCTTTTCGTGTTATGTATTTTTTTTGTAATTGGACAATAGTCCGTTAGTTTATAAATAAATAAATGTCCAGCGCGTAATGGACAGGGACTGCTGACGTGACATAAAATAGGGATGCATAGAGACCCGACTAAGACGAAAGGAAGAAAATTATGATGACTTATATAACTGGCATATGAATACCATGCTGAGGGTTTTCTAATGCCGAGAATCCTTAAATTTACAAGCTACTATGAGAATGTGAAGTAAAACCATGTATGACCGTATTGTGGAAATTATTAATTCGAAATGAATAAGATTAAGAAAAGAACGCTTCAATGGCTTGGAGATTGTCAGGAGAATATATGGTGCGCAAGTCAATAGACGAAGTAGGGGACGCCCCCGGAAGACAATATCGATCAAATACTTGAGTGGTCACAGCCTCCGTGGTCGAGTGGTTAAGATTTGATCACCAATCCATAGGTCAGGGGTTCGAATTCCGGCGTAGTTGCCTCATTTGACATTGCTTATTAGAGCGTTTTCATGACATAATCTAAGGTAATTCGTTTCAGGCTTGAAGTAAGAATATATATGGAGAGAGAGCAAATTTTTTTTACCCAACCAATACAAATCAATGATAGATCACTTTCTCCGGGTTTCTACGTCGTAAACCGTGAGAGAAAAAGAAACAAGACAAGTTGTCACATAATATTGCATCACTTTTAGGTATGTAAGCATGTTCTCCGTCTCCGCCGACTCCGCCCACTACGTTTTGTTATGCGACATAAATTAACGGTTTTTGAGGTTATGTCCTATATTTTTGTTGATAAAACGACTGTAAAAAAGTGGTTACACCAATAAACAAAACATTATGTCGCCATGTGCTATGAATGGATGTAAAAATACCCTAGCCCTAGTCCTAGCCACGCCTGAGTCAGGCAAAAATCATCAATACTGACTACAGAAGCGCTCCCTCCTGTATATTGTTGCTCCGAGTATGATGCCCAGATCTTTGATTTGAGAAACTCTTTTAAGAGGAATATTGTTGATATGTTAGTGAGACATTGAAAATTATGATATAATTAAAAAATATATTTTAATCATTTCCAGGTAGTCTGCGATCACCGCAGGCGATTCACACACTGCTACGCAGGCCACCCTGGCTCCGTCCACAAGCAGCAGGTCTTCAACTCTTCGGAAGTCAGCTCCTTCATGGAGGGAGACAGTCATCAAACCCGCTTCGCCGCCGATACCTTCCTCGTCGGAGACAAAACCTACTCCATATCCAGCCACCTCATGGTGCCCTACAAGGATTCCGGCTACCTGACGCAAAAAGAAAAAGCTCTCAATCAATGTCTAAAAAAATCGCACAACGTCGTCAAAAGGGCGTTGGGGCTTTTGAAGGCCAGGTTCCCTCGGTTGAAAAACAAGATACCAATGACGCGGGTCGATGTCATTCCGTGCTTTGTCATCGCCGCTTGCGTTTTGCACAACATCTGTCTGATTCGAAGAGACAACATGCACGAGTTCGACGATGTCACGGACGATTGCGTGGGCAGTTTTCACCCGGGGGTCAAAGGGTTTAGTTCGCAAGTAGCCGCGGGCTCGGATAGACGCGTTCAAATTACGTCCAGTTTGGAAATTATTTGATAGTAAAAGAATCAAATTGTAGGAGAAACAGTGCACTGGAAAAAAACTCTTGACTGTGTAAAATGTACAGTCTGACTGATTCTTTCACTAACAGGTAAACCAGTATAAGTGTGCCGTGGGCGCGTCTGTGTGCCTGACTTAAGCTCAATTTTGTTCTACTTCGGGCGAAACTGACCAAACATTTTCAAACACCGAAATTTTTTCTTGAAAAGATAATTAACTAACTAACTAACTAACCATCACGCCGTTTCGCCGCAGGGGTAGGCAAAGAGGACGGACCGCCATATAACTCTGTCTTGGCACACACTCCTTGCTTCATTTACATTCATACATCGTCTCATACATACTTTAATTAATTGAATGAAATGAAAAAATAACTTTGTATAAGACCACAGACTTTATTTTAATTTTTATGACCGACCGGTTTCGCTTAGCCTAGGCATCATCAGGGTACAAAATTAAACTAAACAATAAATATAACTTGTGCGGTTATATATACATACAGAGCGAGAACACAATATAAAATAAAATAAGAGAACAGTGAGAAAACAATAAAATAACATTTACATTATATAAAAGGAACAGAGAGAAAGAAACGGATAATGTGAATTAAAAGAGACGAAACGTAATTAATCTCATTCACCTGTCTAGGCCCTAAGAGTCGCATCAGTTTTCTTTCAAATCGGTATAGATTACACTTCTTAATTTTCTTTTCGAATATCTTTTCAAACAGAATGCAGCCATTAGAACGTAGAGTGGGATGCTGTGTATTTTATGCTCGTATTTCAATGGAAGGTGCTCTGATGAACTACCCTCACTGGTCCCTTTGGCACCAAGAGAATAACAAGGTTCCATCTGACACAGCAATGTCGTGCGATAATGGACTCTAGAGATATCTACTTTAGAGTTTATTATCGCATAATATTTCCGTGTCAGATTAAACCTTGATATTCCAAGGAGTCGATTTTAATATGGTTGAAATTTGAGACATGAGAATGGGTTGTTTTTAAAACCCATTCTTGTGCTCTATACCAACAACTGTGTTGTGGTGATGTAATATTATTTTTTTTATTGTATTTTGTAATGATTTGAACAAAGTTAATATTGATGGACACTTTAATAGTGATATGTAAATAAACAAGCAAAAATATTAATATAGACATGTTAAATCGTCTTCTTTTTCTTTTTTTTAAAGAAAGACCAACATTTCCGGCTTACGAATAACCTGACAATATTTTAATGCATTATTCACCTTTATTATAAGTGTAAAACATTGCTTGTGCAATGATGGAGGACTTGGCTAGCAGAGGATTGAACCCGCAACCCAGAACCCGTAGCTTTGGACCACTCGGCCGCTGACTCGTCGTCATTGCGACAATACTGAAATATGTAATAAAATTTCCACAATAAAGAATAATATTTTTTATTGAATCAAACGAAAAACATAAAATAATGTGAAAAATAAATAATAGCTTTGTATAAGACCACAGATTTTATTTTAATTTTTACGACTGACCGTTTTCGCTTAGCCAAGATACAAAATTAAACTAATCAAAAAATACAAAGTGTGCAGTTATATATACATACAAAGGGAGAACACAATAATAAAATAAAATAACAGAACAATGAGAAAACAAAAGAATAACATTTAAATCATGACAAAGGAACAAAGAGACAGATAATAATATATGAAATAATTAAATTAATTAATAATGAAATAATTTTAATGATAATATTTTCATGCTATCTGTCTCTTTCTCTCTATTCCTTTTTTTATAATTTTAATTTTATTCTATTATTTTCTCATTATTCTTTTATTTTATATTTTGTTCTCCCTCTGTGTGTATATATGTATAACCGAACACTTTGTATTTTTTGTTTAGTTTAATTTTGTACCCTGACGATGCTTAGGCTAAGAGAAACCGATCTGTCATAAAAATAAAAATAAAATCTGTGATTCAATACAAAGTTATTATTTCATTTTCATCAAATATGTCAAACCGCAAAGTGATTGCTTTCTACGAAAATATAAAATAATGTTTAATTGATCATGTTTTAATCAAATACATTTGACACTGGTGGTGGGGCAAAATACAGGCCAAGATGGAGTTGGCAAACCAGACAGTGGGCCTTGAGACATTTTTTGACAATTTTTCCTTCATTTTAGGTACACATTATCAGTAAGGTTCAAAATATTTCACAATACTTTTTTTTTTTTTTTTTTTTTTTTTACGTGAATACCGCACAAGAGTCTCAACTGCTCCCAACCGTCTAGAGCCAGTGAGACTATGGCATTCCCAAATAGGATATGTTGTGAGGCTGAAGGTAGTGGGGAGGGGAAAGAGATTGGGAAGGGGAAGGGGAAGGTTGGGAAGTACCTGGCTATTCAGATCTGGTCACCAAACACGGCTAAAGCCATTTCAAGCAACGTTTCGATTCTGAATGGTGGTCTTTCACCAGGGCGATACTTAGAGTATCTACCACTCTGGAACGTGCCGCAAATATACTTTTTATTATTTTTTTACATGAATTAAATGTGTTATGACACATATTAATTAAATAAAAGTAATTGGCGCACGCCGGGTTTGAACCCGCGACCTTTGGATTCGTAGTCGAGCGTCTTACCACTCGACCATGGAGGCTGAAATGATAAACCGATAGAAGTGTGTTGTGGGCGTGTCTGTGTGCCTAAAATAAGCTCAATTTTACCTTACATCTGCCGAAATTGATCAAACATGTTCGAATGTAGAAATTCTTTCTTGAAAAGATAATCAATTCAATTGGCCTGTCTGGGGCCTAGAGTCGAAAAGCCTTATTCAAATTGGTGACACAAGTTTTCTTTCAAATCGTTTCTAGGATTTATCTTTTCAGTGTTTCACAATAATTCGGTACTTTTTCAATGAATTAAACGATTCTAGAAATACATTCAAATGAAACATTTTCGTAAAATTCAACTTTTTTATTTTACAAAATGTACAAACAATTAACGCTAACAATATTTACAAAATATACAGTTATAGATATAGTGAAACCCACTTATAAGGTTCCCACACAAGAAGTTTTCCTGCTTAAGAAGTTTTTTATTTTGGCTCCTTGAAGACTGTATTTAAAAAATGACACAATTTATCCCACAGATACGGTTTTCACACATAAGTTTTTTTTTTCCAGTCTCTAGGAAAACTTTAGAAGAGGTTTTCACTGTATTTTATTTATTTACAACCCTACACATCGTTTTTTGGCATTTTATAAAATATGCAATAAATTCCAAATATTCCTCGATGTTCAGTAATGAATTTCAGGTAAGCACTTTCTTCTTTGTAATTTAATTTTTAATGCGTAGTAAATAAAAGCAATGATGTTGGTTTTAACATATTGTTATTGACGGGAATTCCCCGTAATAATCTACCCATAATAATCATATCTCTAGCAACAGCATTCATCATATCTCTAGTAACAGTGTTCATCATTCCTCTAGCAATATATATTTATCCACAGGAATCATCATATCTCTAGCAACAGCATTCATCATATCTCTCGTAACAGTGTTCATCATTCCTCTAGCAATATATATTTAGCCACAGGATTCATCATATCTCTAGCAACAGCATTCATCATATCTCTAGTAACAGTGTTCATCATTCCTCTAGTAATATATGTTATCCACAGGAATCATCATATCTCTAGCAACAGCATTCATCATATCTCTAGTAACAGTGTTCATCATTCCTCTAGCAATATATATTTAGCCACAGGATTCATCATATCTCTAGCAACAGCATTCATCATATTACTAGTAACAGTGTTCATCATTCCTCTAGCAATATATATCTAGCCACGGGATTCATCATATCTCTAGTAACAGTGTTCATCATTCCTCTAGCAATATATATCTAGCTACAGGATTCATCATACAGCAAAACCTCTTTAACGTTTGTCAAGGGACCAATGAAAAAATGTGTAAAACTGAAGAAAATATAAATGAACTCACCACCGCGCCGTTTATTCGCAGGGGTAGACAGAGAGGATGGACCGCCTTAAAAGTTTGTCTTGGCACACACTCCTTTCTTCATTCACATTCATCCATCGTATCATACATACCCTTCTGTTATTCTGACTCTTCACATGGCCTGACTCAAGTATTTGATTCACTTGATCGTGCCATGTCTTCCTCAGGCGTCTCCGACTTCTTCTTCCATTCAGTTTGAAGTCATATATTCTTTCCACAATTCTTTCTTAGTTCATTTGCTTTACATGCCCAAACCATCTAAGCATCTGCTTCTTGTTCCTATTCATTATGTTTACATCAATCTTGCATTCTTTCCAGATACCCACATTTATAAAACTGTCCTACACTTAGAGTAACGTAGAGACCTAACATTGCGAAATTTTGAAGCCGCTTTTTGACCAAGGATTGACCAAAGGAGGTATGACGTATATGCTTCCAGCCAATCGAATGCGAAGAAAACCGTAAAGGTAAACATTATTCCGTCTTTATCTGTTTGCGAACAATTGAGTTGCTACATGAGAAAGAAAGAGACATGGATACGTTCAGATGTTGGACTAATCAGGGAATCCAAATTCTTACAAATTCACGTCAGAATCCCGTGTAACTCTCGAAGTAAAACATATTGAGAATGCATTCAAACTCATTTTAAACGGGAGTTTATTATATTGAAACAAATAATGCAAAGATTGACTAAATATTGGTGTAGGTAACTAGTTGTTTTGTAGGTTAGCATGTAAAATATTTGAGGTCAAACTAAAAAATACGAATTCTTGGATAAATACCTGTGGAAACTGATTTTTTTGGTCCTTTGTTACTTCAGTAGAAACAACCAACAACTGCACGTATAGCCATATCGTTTTTTTAAATATTGCACTAAATTCACTTAAGTAATTATATATTTTAAGCTTTTTGTCTGTTAATTCGACTGACATGTAAACTACTGTGAAGTTAGTAATATATTGAAAAAATGGCTACACGGCTTTTAGCACGCCCCAAATCATATGTTCTTAATAACAATTGAATACTGGAATTAATTAAGGCTCTAAGTACCAAAAAAATAAAAACTGTTTTTTTTTAAAGAATCGTATTTTATTTACATCATAAAATACGATTCTGTAAAAAAAAAAGTTGTTAATTTTTTGGCACTTAGAGCCTTAATTAATTCCAGTATTCAATTGTTTGTCTCTTTTTCTCATATGTCTATAGAAACGAGCATAAAGAGAGAGCTATATTTTGCGAGTATGAACGATTTGACTGATAATTAGGACGGTCTCTCTATATTGTTACTCTAAGGTCATACATGGTTTTACCGCACATACGCCTCAGGGATCTCATCTCAACAGCATTCAGTCTACATATATCAAGGTTGGTATAAGCACTCCATTGTGGACTGCTAGTTTCGCTTCTTTGGAAAAAAACATATTTGCGCCAACAGTGTTCAGTCCTCCATTAATGGTGTTTCCTGCTTTCAATATCTTCATCAACCTTTCCATCGCTCTAGAACATACTTCCCAAATACACAAATTCCTCCACTTGCTCCAAGTATTCATCATTCACAACTATATTGCACGCTGTTGTCGTACTCTCTCTTCCAAACATCAAACCAAAAAAATGTAAAAGTGAGGAAATGAAAAAATTGAATTATCAAGTACCTACTCAGTTTTCGACCATTGTAAGATTACTTTTATAATGGGATAGAGATGTGATGAATGCTGTTGCTAGAGATAACGTCCACAGCATTCAAAAATATCTACGAATAAAATTCAGCATATTGCTAGCACCGCTTCTCCAGCAGTTCTATAAGTCTCGCCCTATCCTTCCTCCTCTCCTCAGCGAAGCGCAGTCTATCCTCTCTCCTCTGAAGCTCCAGTCTCCTCTTCTCGGCCTCCCGCCTCTCGTCCCTCTCCGCACGCTGTCGACGCAGACTCTCCAGATGCCGCTCCAGTATTTCTATGAGTCCCGTGTTGTCGGATTTTATAACTTTGGTGCGGTAGTTCGAATCTGAAAATGAAACAAGATTATTTATTTATAAACTAATGGACTATCGTCCAATTACAAAAAAAATACATAACGCGAAACGGGAAAAAGAGCAACAGAGAAAGAACAGCACATACGAAATGAATGGAGGTACAATACAACAACTCGTACCGGATGCTTTTCGGGCTGTCATGGTACTGCAGCGCTTCAGAAATGTTCGCAGAAGGACGAGTTCCCGGTTTCAGAGCCTTAATAAGAAGACGTATCGCCAACTACCGAATAAGAATAGGCACGAGCGAAAACACTCTTGTGATGGCAGCAATGGACTTCTTGCAGGGCCCCGTTTATAAACAACGGAGTCATTTCCTGATGTCTTGAAACGAAGTTTAATTTTATTTCTTTATTGCTATTATTTATTACCATGTTATCATGTTTTCTATTTTTATTTATTATCTTTGTATTTTTTTTTTCCTTATCTTTCTATGTATTATATGGAACTCATGGGATTGCACCACCCTCCCTGAGATCTGGAATAAACTATTAAAAAAAAAAAAAAAAAAAATACATAATATTATAATGAAGCAATGACTAAAATAGGACAAAATATACATAAGAAAGAACATTTAAATCAAAGCCAAGGTTTTGGTAGTCATAAAAAATGACAAAAATCATTTAGACTGGTACAAAAAATTTCAAGACTATGGCTTGAGTTGACAAGTCCCGACACTCTTGACAGTGGAGAATGATACCCATAATTAGTAGAGTGATGATTGAGGAACAGCAATTCATTGTTTCTGGGTCTACGGCAAGGAATGTTGAACTGGATGAGTTGCAACAAAGAAGGTGAGTCAATAATACAATAAGACTATGAAAAAAATGACATTAGAAGCTATACACTTTAGTAAATTATACGCAAAGTACAGGTTGGGTACACAAATAAATTTTGTTTTATTAATATGCATTATTTCACTTTCAATCAATATAAAATAACATATAGTATATTTGCAGTAGCGTTGGGAAAAATTTTAATGTTTTGTGAATGCTTCACGAATTGTTAGTTCTTTAAAATGAACCCTTCGAAGTGAACCCTTCAATTGAAGTCGAACTCTCGAAAAAAGAGATTTGGATTTATCCGCTTGTTTGTTCAGTTCTTTTTGGAACCGGTTCCTCGCCGAAAAAGCACGTACTAGTCGGTAGAGTTTAGAAAGTAAAAAGAACTGGAACCGGTTCCTTGCCAAATTGAAAAGTACTAGTCGGTAGGGATTTAAAAACCAAAAGAACTGGAACTGGAACTGGAACTGGTTCCTCGCCAAAAAGCATATGCTAGTCGGTAGAGATTTCAAAACCAAAGGAACTGGAGCTGGTTCCTTCATTTTGGAATGTCAATGCCTTCACAACGGTACTGCTTCAAATTGGAGTACTTCTTTTATTGGAATGAAGTTAATCAAATGAATGAAGGCTAAAATGAACTACCACCTTCAATTGAAATATTTGTTCAATGAAATGAAGTTATTAAAATGAATGAACGCTATAATGAACTACCGACTTCAATTGAAGTATTTGTTCAATGAACAATGAATGAAGTACGAACTGTTGTCAAAAGAAGTAGTTCTTTGAAGCAGTTCTTTCAAAGCAGTCACAAAGCTAATTTGCAGCACTTTCCAGAGTGATAGATACTCGCCCTGGTAAAGGACCACCATTCAGAATCAAAACGTTGCTTAAAATGGCTTTAGCCACGTTTAGTGACCAGATCTGAAAAGCCAGATAATTCCCAACCTTCCCCTCCCCTCTACCTTCAGCCTCACAACATACCTTAAACGGTGATGCCAGTCTCACTGGCTCTAGACGATTGGGAGCAGTTAGGACTCGTGTGCGGTATTGGCTTTTAAAAAAAGAAGTATCCTTACTGGTAGACTCTGCCCCGAAGCCAGATCTGGGGGCTCCAGCCTTTGCCGCCGCCTCCTTCTGCCTGCGGATGAGGATCTTGGTGTAGTCAGACGACGACGCCACGTTGATGGGCTGGTAGAACGACTTCCCCGAGAAGATATCGTCCATTATCTGCAAAATAATTGTCCCAACATTAATAAGAAAAATGTTAACTTTTTAGTTGTGCAACATAGATTTAGGGGTACAACTTTGCTTCCGCCATTTTTTTTCCGAAATTCGAAGCTTTATTGTAAAAAAACTGGTTATACATTTATGATTCAAAGTGTTGTCCATCGCTGGCTACTACTTTCTCATTTTACTACTCGAATTGTACCGAATTTAACGGAATGATTATTTTGTTGACAAGCGATACGGTTCATTTACATATGCAAACAGCAGGCTATAAAGGATAAAAACTCCTGACCCTCACACAACAGTTATCGGTAAAAAATTACAGCTTGACAGACCTGTCTTTGCAGGCAACAAAAAGAGGAATAAACAAACCATTTCTTTCATTCATAATTTTTTTATATCGGCACTAGCAACACCACCGTCTGCAAAATGAAGTATGTCAACCTGTATTATTTGTACGATATTCTACCCACATCAAAATACTGCCAGTTGCTCTTCTTTCCGGCCAGCTTGATCTTCCTGTAGGACTTCTTCAAGCTGATGAGTTTGTTCTGGCACTGCAGCCAGGAGAAGCTGTGCCCGTGCTTGGTCATGTCCTTGGCGATCATGTCCCAACAGGCCTTCTGCGACAGTTTGCCGTTGGTGAATACGCCCGAGCTGTCCTTCATGCGGTAGATGGTCAGCAGGAGGTAGATGGCCTCCTTGCCCCAGCGGATTCCGTTCTCTGGAGGATAACAGTTAACATGAAGAACATATTGACATTTTATATTACGCTGTCTTTAATCTGGTAGATAGTCGGTAGGGAAAAAGAAAAAAGGTTTTATTCCTTGAAGAGTTTTAGCTGCTGATTTATGGATTTGATTATCTTATAAGAAAAGTGTAAAACCTCTTTACCTCCATCATCGGTAGTGGCGCTAATATTGGCTTCAGACTTGGATTCCGAACTATGTAAGACTCTCGACACCTCCCCGAGGATATCATCAACATTTTGGCTGTTTTCTCCTTCTGTGAATGCAATACAATAATGTTTTGTACAAATGTTATAGCGCCGAAAAGGGATACAGGGCCGCCACATGCTCATTTCAAAAGTGCCAATGACGCGACAGCGCTTCACACTTCAGTGTACATTTGACTGTGCGATAGTGACAGTTGTGTGAGCTCGTGATTTTTTCTTTGATTCACGTTTTATTATATTAAAATATATTAATCGACCTCATTTTCACAGCATTCAAGAACATACTTCCCATACTCATCCACTTGCTCCAAGTAGTCATCATTCACAACTATATTGTGCGCTGTTCTCGTACTCTCTCTTTCAAACACCATGACTTTGGACTTACTTACGTTCACCATCAACTCATTCTGCATACATACTTGGTTCATCCTAGACACGAGAAACTGTAGATCTTACATACTGTCAGAAATCAGCACCGCATCATCAGCATACAATAGGCAACATACTTTCAAATTGTTCATTTTCGCGCCCAAGCCCACACCTTTCAATCAATATTCATACATACTCTTCTGTTATTCTGACTCTTGAGATGGCCTGACTCAAGTATTTGATTCACTCAGTGGCGTGTCTTACTCGGCCATCACCGAATTCTTTTACCGTTAAAGGAGTATTGACAATTGTAAATACCTGGCTCATCGATATCTTGTTCATCGGAATCGTTTTCCGTTTTTGTGGTAACTTCCATTTCCGAGTCATTTTGGCATAGGGCAATAGCATCGTTGAGAAGCTTCTTTTTGTACTGGTTATCTATGGATAGTAATAAAAATAAATAAATAAAGTTTTTATTAGAGAAGGTATGCAATGCAATACGAGTACATTCCATAATTGATAATAATATATAAAATAAAGTTTTAATCTCAGAGCAAGAATATGTATGGAGAGGGAGCTAAATTTTTTTACCCAACCTATACAAATTTACGATAAATCACTTTCTCCGGGTTTTTACGTCGTAAACCGTGAGAGAGAAAGAGACAAGACAAGTTCTCACATAAGATGGCACCACCATTCAGTAGGTAAGCATGTTTTCCGTCTCCCGCGTCTTCGGCGACTCCGCCAGCTACGCTTTGCTATGCGACATAACAGGACATAACTCAACGGTGTTTTAGGTTATATCCTATATTTTTGTTTACAACAGTGCTGTGAAAAAGTGGTTGTACAAATAAACAAAACATTATGCCGACATGTGCTGTGAATGGATGTATAAATACCCTAGCCCTAGTCCTAGCCACGTCCAGGTCTAGTTGAGTCAGGCAAAAATCACCAATACTGACTACAGAAGCGTTCCCTCCTGTATATTATTGCTCTGAGGTTGTAATGCATATACATAATAATAAAGAAAAAACACAAATTCATAGAAAAAATAAAAAATAATACATGTCAAAATTGTTAATGGACGATATGAGGTCTCATGTCTAAAGAAGGCCATCAAGAGGGAGTCCATCCTGGCAGCAGTCAGATTGATGGGGCCAATAACTTACTCCAATGAGCTTCCATGCTAGAATTCAGGATCTGACGGGATTCCATGATGAGGTCATTTCCAGAGTTGTTGATCCTTTCCCTCATTTTTGCCACCCTGGTTCTCATGCGGGCTGCAAATCCTGGAACTCGCCCCTCGGTGAACATACCGGAAGCGCTGCAGCGCCTGGGAAGACTGAACATCATGCGGTAGGCGTTGTTGTACTGGACCCGAAGCCTTTCCATGCTACTCTTCATGAAATTGGATGATGATTATTATTTCATCAACAGCGCAATGGAACAAGCTGGGGGTTTGCTACAACAATGCCTATAGGCAACTTCTGCACCTTCGAGATTCTGCAGTGCCTCTACAATATTCACCGAAGGGAGGGTGCACTCATTCCCCGCCTTACTTCGCCACCGACTGGCCAGCTTCTGGGGCGGGACACGGAATTCAATCAACGCCATTGTCGCGGCTGAATCTGAATGGCTCAGCTCTCCTGTCAACGAGCGATGGATGCAGACGATGCGGAGACCACCTTGAAGCACGCTCGATTAAAATTTAAGACATTCACTTCTAAGAGGAACAACTTATTCAGCTGGCGTTTGGATGTATCGAGTTTGAATCCCACAGCGGGATCCGTACCCTTTTTAGCACGTGGAAAGTAAGATATTGGCCCCATCAATCTTAACGCTGCCAGGATGGACTCCCTCTTGATGGCGTTTTGCAGAAATGATACCTAATATCCTCCATTATTATTATTATCAATTATGGAATTGCACTACTCCTGCATACCTTCAGGAATAAAACTTTATTATTACTATTATTGTAATCTCGGCGCTACATCTCAGGGTGGAGTTTGTCCTTTCCCGCCAATGCTGTTTATTGATCACTTCCACTGGTCATCGTCTTCCATCTGCCAGTCCTTGGGACCGACTGACAATAAGATATCCGAGTTCATGGTTCATTGTTAATCCGTGTCAATATATAGGTTAGGCAAAATTTAAGAAATATTAGTTTTATTTGGGTTGGCCATCATCAGTAGAACTGCGCTCGCCCCATTCAAATAGATTTCAAAGCCATGAGATGTGGCGTCTTCCTCTACTGGATCTTCCATCAATATTCCGATATGTTTATTGCTCTTCGTACAGTAATAAAGATGAGTTGTCTATTTTTACATCTAGTACAATTTCACAATTATTTATTTTATCAGATAACCAACTTTCAAAGTTGCAGGAAAATAATGATAGATATTCTTAGTATCGCCCTGGTGAAATACCACCATTCAGAATCAAAACGTTGCTTGAACTGTCAATAGCCGTGTTGGGTGACTAGATCTGAATAGCCAGGTACTTCCCCACCTCCTCTTCCCGTTTCCTTCCTCTCCCCGCTCCCTTCAGATCGCGACATACCCCAATCAGGGTTGTCATAGTCCCACTGGTTCGGGACAGTTTGGACTCTTGTGCGGTATTCACATAAAAAAATATACAAACTCACCGTTTTATGACGTTTGTACTTAAAAAATAAATATATATATTTAATGAATTTGAATAAACTCTGATGGGTAGTAAACTTTCAAAGTTACAGGCAAATATTTTATAAATAAATATATGGGATAATAGAACTTATTTTTACATTTGTAATATAGCTTCACAGCTTTCGTAAGAGATAATAATAATATTTACCTTTCTGCGCTTTTTGAAAGTCCTCCAAAGTTAACTCAAGTTGATAAGTTGTGTTCGTTTTGGTATCTGTCAACTTTACCAGAACCATTTTGTTTAAACCCAAACGAAAGTCGATTCAAATTCAAAAATTCGAGAACTGTTTAAAATTGGAACAAATAATTCAAAACTTTTTGGTATTTTGAGTTTTCAACAGAGATAATAACATGACTCCTTTTTATGCAGAAACTACAGAAAACGACTTTAGAGAAATTGACACGCGTAAAATGGACGCCTATCAATGACGTGAGTATAGGCTCAGGTCACTTACTGCGAAATCTGCGCGGTTTTTGTGTGGGACTTTGTACTCAAGCCGAACGATTATTTTGTGATACGCAGAAAAGAATGGTGACAGTTCAATGTTGACTGTTGACCAACATAAAAATGAAGAACTTTTCAAAGATGTCAAGATCGTCTGTCATTTTTTGTGTGTAACGCTTTTTTTAAAGTATTTACCTACATGTATATATATTTTTTTAACTGCTCATCTTACAAACGGTGAAATATTCAAAAAATATTTGCTTAGTCTTCAATAAATATTAATTATAAATTAACATATAAAATTTAATTTATGTATTTGTAAATATATATATAAAGTTGTTTATTTCTTCCTTTGCTGTGGTTGTACAATGCAATACACTCCATAATTGACAATAATACACTAAATAACAATACATTAAATAAAATAAAAAATTTTAACATTATTTTGGTAAAATAAATAAAAAAGTTCCTATATATATTGAAAGAAAAAAAACAGTATTATGGCAAAGGATTATTTCCGTTTTTCGTGATTAATAGCTTTCATATCAAAGATTTACTTCAATTAAATCATACATTACACAATATTACATTACTTTTTTTATGTATCTTGAAGTAACAATATATCTAGAGAGAGCTAATTCTTTTTACCCAACCTATAGAGATTTGGGATAAATCACTTTCTTCTGGTTTTTACGTCGTACACCGTGAGAAAGAAGGAGACAATACATTTTCCTGAATTATCACACCGCTTTAAAGTTTTGTTAGAATGTTCTTCGTGTCCCGCGTCTCTGTTGACTCCGCCCACACGTTATGATACGTGAAATAAATTGAAATAATTCAACAGCTTATTAGGTTACATGTTATTTTATTTTTTTAGCAATACGAATAAACAAAAACATTATGTCGACATTTGCTATGAATCGATGTATAAATACCCTAGCTCTAGTCCTAGTCACGCCCAGGTCTAGCCGAGTTCAGCAAACCTCGTATTAATTCACTTCAGCTCTTTCTAAAGCGCTCTCTCTTGTATATTATTGCTCTGAGGTATCTATTAATATCAATTATGGAATGTATTGCATAATACTATTTCAGCATACGTTTTGGAATAAAAACTTGCCACATTATAACGACTTGTCAGCAGACTCTGCCAAAACACAATCTATTGTAACTTAAAACATACTCAATTAGTTACATTTAGGCGTTTTAAAAGTCACCTGGATGGTTTATTTAAAAGCCACAGTTGCATCATTTTGACGGTGATTCTCTCATTTTCTGCAAACACAAAGTTTTATTGAAATAATCAAAAATAACTTGATGTATTGGAAATAAATCGGGCTTGTGATGGCGCAATTGAAGCAGTTCGCTCTAGGTGGCAAATCGCCAAGGCGCTGATAGTACCTAATCATAGTATTTTATTTATGTCATATAAATTTTTAAAAAATACCATTCATGGACAGGGCTATTGAACCTTTAAGTTCCCGGCCCGACGGCGCAAAACAAAAACCCGCGCCTCTTATTTACTTGATACGAGTTGATATCAATCTTCTGTTTGAACAAAAATTAAATATCTTTTTTCTTTGTCCTTAAAACTGTTTGACTATTTTTAAAATGTTTTTTTGATATTTTATTTTGGGCGGAAAGAGATCCCTGGGGCCCTGGTACGAAACATCGATATAGATTTAATCGGTGATTTAGAATCGTTCCCGAGCCCGACTGGAGATCGTCAACGAACAAACGATAGTTCAAATCGAGCAAATTAAACATGTTTAGTGCTAGGGTCTCTGATTTATAAATTTAGAAAAAGGATATTTATATCTAAGAGAGTCGTTACGTTCTCATTTTTTAAAATAATATATTTTCGTAGAAAGCTAACACTTTGTAGTTTGACATATTTAATGAAATGAAACGATAATAATGATGATGGTAATTTTTTTTTATTATTCCAGAAGGTATGCAGGAGGAGTACTATGCAATACATTCCATAATTGATAATAATACATTAAATAAAGTTGTTATACATATATACACGGTAATTATAGGCATAAAATACAAGACGTCATATTCATACAAATCTTACAAAAAATGTAGCACCACTAGAACCGTCTTTTTTCCCGTTTCACCTGCTTATGAAAAGGATAGCCATTCAAAGAATATGTGTGTACGGATGAGATCGATAAATGAACGTCCGATGCTACTATTATAATCGGGTTAGCCGCCATTAGCCGTGGTTGTCTTTCACACACTTATGTATTTCTGCATTCGCTATCTCACACGGTTTTCGTGAACCTTGTGAATAATTGTATTTATTGAATTGAAATACTAAGTGATTTGTGGGTAATTATGAATGGAAAGATATTCCCCGAGATATTTTTTTTGCTCCCAAATGATTTTTACACCTCTCAAGGCATTTTTTCTCAGAAAAGAGCCTACAGCGACGCGTTTGTGACAGCTGGTGACAGCTCGTCTGTCGAACGAATGTTTGTGTGATACTAAACGCAGTAAATCTCAGGTATGTCTCGCGGACTCGATTTAGTGCATTCACACGCGTTGTCTCGGCAACGTATTTACATTATTTAATTAATATAAGACTATTATAATAATAAAGCAAAACATTAATTCGTAGGAAAAAATAAAAATAATAAATGCAAAAATTATTAATGGAGGGTATTTGGTCTCATGTCTGAGAAAAGACATCGAGAGGGAGTCCATCCTGGCAGCAATAACTTTGTATAGGACTACAGATTTTTAAATGTATTCAAATAAGTGGTATTTTCCAAAGTTTTTGTTTAGTTTCATCAATAATATATTTTAAGCTTTATTTTATAGTATATTTTACATTTGAACAAAATCTGAGTTGCGCACAAAACCCATTTCACAAATAAATTATAAAATGAATACGCTATATTAAAATACATCAAGTTTCTCAACGTCTTCTGCAGCAAGTACGCCATCTTTTTAATTCATTTATACACCTATCATATTTACAAAATGTCCTAGCTATATGATAACAATTTCTGTTTTTTTTTGCGCAAATGAAAATAATATCGATGCGATATTATTGTCCGTCGTAGATTTATCAATTCACGAATATATCTCTGTTTAATATGTCTTCTCGTGGTTTCTGTTGTCGCAGTTAAAAAAAATGTTGGTAATAAATTTGACATTTGACAGTCTTTGTTGTGGGGAATTTTTTTTGGTCCTGTCATATTTTGTTCAATATTTCAAATATGCACGATTTTCAACGTCGAATGACCAAGTTGTGTGCTAAAATGAAATTAATTGTGTAAAGTGAACGGTAGAAGAAGTCGGGGACGCCCGAGGAAGGCATGGCACGACTAAGTGAATCCAATATGCGAGTCGGGCCCTGTCAAAAGTCAGAATAACAAAAGTACCAACCCTGATGTGTGGCAGTAAGGCATGAAACTGATGAAGAGGGATGATGCTGTAGAAACGAGATCCCTGAGGAGATCTCGTTTCTACAGCATCATCCTTCTTCTGTCGGTCCCGTGCCTCACTGCCATACATCAGGGTCGGTATCAGTACACCATTGTGGACTGCTAACCTCGCTTCTTTATTCCCGATTCAAGTATTTGATTTACTTGATCGTGCCATGTCTTTCTCGGGCGTCCTCGACTTCTTCTTCCATTCACTTTCGCATCGTATATTCTTTTCACACTCCTTTCTTCGTTCATTCGCTCTACATGCCCAAACCATCTAAGTGTCCCTTTCTTGATCCTATTCATTACGCTCACATCAGCCTCGCATTCTTTCCGGACATCCACATTTCATAACAATCACATATATGGTAGTGAGGCATGGAACTGGCAGAGAAAGGATGAAAGTAGACTAAATGCTGTAGAAATGAAATCCCTGAGGCGTGTGTGTGATAAACTCATGTGACAATTACAAATGTTTAGATCAGGAAAGAATGCAAGTCTGATGTAAGCCCAATGAGCAAAATTAAGAAAGGGACGCTTAGATGGTTTGGACACGTAGAGCAGATGAATGGAGAAAAGAGCACGAGGAGAATATATGACCCTAAAGCGAATTGCAGAAAAGTCGGGGACGCCCGAAAAAGACATGTCAATAGTCAGAATAACAGAAAAGCATGTATGAGAGAATGCATTAGTTGTGTGGCATTTCATCCTCTCTGCCTACTCCTGCAGTGAGAGGAAGTGATAGCTAGTTTAAGATATGTAATAATTGTACTCTGCTTTTGTTATTTCCCCCAACGAAACCAGGTTTCAATCATTTTTACACAACTCTTTCTAACTGCGTAAACATTTCGTTTTCAGATCAACACAATCGAAAACTCAAACAAATAAACTTCCCCCGCAGTTTAAACGCAGCCAAATCGACATGTCGAGTAAAATCGAAGAAGCTTTGGAGCATATAAAATCTGCCGAGTCTAGCCTCAAAACCTCGCTGCTAAAATGGAGACCAGACTACGATTCAGCTGCCGATGAATACAATAAGGCCGCCACTTGCTACAGACTCGCAAAGTCTACGGAGAAAGCCAAAGAATGTTTGCGCCGAGCCTCCTTCTGCTACAAAGAGAACAAGTCGCTTTTCCACGCCGGGAAAAGCCTCGAGCAAGCTCTGCTGCTCTGCAAAGATTCCGGCACTCCCGAAGAGATCAGGAAGTATGCTGAAGACGCTTGCTCGCTGTACCAGCAGCACGGATCCATGGACACGGCTGCCGCGGCTCTGGTCAAAGCTGCGTCGATTCTCGAACACCACAACCCGGACATTTCGCTGTATTTATACCAGCGCGCGGCCGACGTCGTGTCTATCGAGGACGGAAGTCGCCAAGCGGCCGAATACATCAACAAATCCGCACGGATCATGGTCAAGCTGCAGCTCTACGATCAGGCGGCCGACGCGCTGCGCAGAGAGATCGGCTGCCAGCAGCAATGCGAAGCGTTCCAAGCGATCGGACGCCTGACGGTGGCGTTGGTTCTCGTGCAGCTGGCGCGTGGAGACTGCGTCGCAGCTGAGAAAGCTTTCAAAGAGTGGGGAAATTACTGCGACGCTCCGGAAGTTCACACCCTGGAGATGCTGCTTCAATCTTTCGACGACGAGGACCCCGAAGGCGCGGCGCAAGCTCTGGCGAGCCCCTTCATCAAGCACATGGACATTGAGTTTGCCAACTTGGCCAGGACGCTGCCCCTGCCGCAAGGCATCTCCGCCCCGAAAGCGGTGGTGCGTGAGAACGCCGCCACGGCGTACGTTTCGCCGTCCGGCAACTCCGGGGAGCAACCCCCGCCCGAAGCAAGCGGCGGGGCTGATGATGATGAGCTCTGTTAACAATTTTCCTGGAAAGATGAGAAATTATTGCGTTACTATGAATTATTGCTGTAGGGCGAACCTCTCTTGCATTTAATTTATTCTCAGTTAATATATATGCACATCTAACACTGAGCAGATAGTTCCCAGGCGATTCGCTCAATACACTCCTTTGTCTTAGCGAATTACTATGTTTGTTCTACCGCTATATTAATATAAGATGCTCTGCAGAACTAGCGTCGATGATTAAAGCGGTATAAAGTTTCTAAATAACTATTTAATTTCACGGAGCAAGTTAAAATAGTATAATTAAATTTGATAGAGGTTCTGCCTTACGTTTTCGAATGTGTACACTTCAGTTCTGGTAAGAATCACTCCAAATCAAGCACACGGTTCGAGCAAGACCTAGTCCAGCTTCAAACAAATTTTGTTTATCTATTCTAGGTTTGCACGCAATGTTTATGAATCGAAATCAAAGATTGTTGTTTTTGATTTGAAGGCGAGCTGACAGTAAACTGTCAGGCCATAGGCCCTTATGCTTTCTATCTTCTATGTTTCACCCTTGGAGTAAGAATATATGGAGAGGTACCTTTGCGAAAAAGTGTAGTCAAGACGGTTGACTTTATACTGACTCGATAGAAAGAGACAAAAATATGTTAAAGGATGTTGGATATCCTATTAGTTACCGCCCACATGGAATTCGGACATTTAAAAAAAACATATTTGAACACATTAAACAAAACAATATCAATACACCATTAAAATGATTTATAAAGTCAAAATATTACACAAACACTGATAAAAAAAGGTTTGCCTAAATAATGATGGACGCTTTTTGTTGATTTTATGTCTTTATATCATTAAAAATGTGAAAATTCTAAAGTTCGGTCAAAAATGTTTAAAACTGTTGAAGTACCTCTGGAAAGTGATGTTTTATAATCTTTGTTTGGTCTTATTTGAACATTCACGCATAGCACGTATCACCATCATGTTTGATTTATTTGTATAACCACTGCAAGTTTTTTAATCAACACAAATATAGGAAATTACCTCAAAATCCGTTGACGTAAGTTATACGACTCGATGATGCGAAGAAACATTCACTAACATTCGTACGTACTTAGTAGTGCTGCAATATTATGTGAAGACTTCTCTTGTCTCTTTTTCTCTTATGGTATGACGTAAAAACCCGGAGAAAGTGGTTTATCGGAAATTTGTATTGGTTGTGTAAAAATATTTAACTCTATTCATTTATATTCTTACTCCAAGGTTTCACCTTATCCCACTGACAGTAAGCTCAGTCACTGTAATAAAGTTCACCAGGGTTTCCACTGGGTGTTTGTCCATGCCTCCTGGTTCCTCAAGGTGGTATTCAACTCCCCCAGGTATCTGAGTCTTCTTCCCATCAAGACGGGATATTGATACTTTAAAACAGGACCCAAAATGGTGCCTTGTGGTACTCCCATTTACTACCTCTTCTCGGTGTTTCTTCATCCTCTTGACATTTTCCCCAGCTGTTAGTGTTTGCTCTCGTTGAGCGTTTGGACTAGGTTACCATTAATTGCGCAAGCCCAGGTCGTTTTTTGCCAAACTGAAATGATTTTAATTTTTAGAATGAGCATCGTAAATTAATCTTTTTGTAGGGAGATATTTAATTGTTATCCATTGACGTAAAAAATGCTAGATCGGTAATTGCACCACCAAAAACAACACAACATCGAGCCCACTTCACTTGACATTGATTTCGAAAATTCAAGCTTGGATTTTTGCAAAAATATGTGATCGAGTTATTTGAATTATTCAATGTAATCAATGGGCTCAATTTCGGTACTTATTAGTTTCATGTCTACCAAATTTAGAACATGCGTTAAAATGCAACATTGCCAACATAATGATTTAAAAAAAAAAAAAAAAAAACTAACTAACTATCACGTTACAAGTTTTGCTGCAGGGTAGGCAGAGGACGGACCGCCATACAACTCTGTCTTGGCACATACTTCTCGCTTCATTCACATTCATACATTTAAAAATTTACAAATGTGAAACACTAGTAGTTATGAGTTCCGCAGCCCTCCTGCTCAACCGTACGACAGTCTCCATTATATTATCCACGGTTATTAACTTAAAAACATAATTTTATTCTAATAATAACAAACAAACAAAAGGTATAAGGTTAGCCGCAGTTCTCTTTGAAGTTGGACAATTCAACATGTGAATTTTTTTTTTTTCCTAATTTTGCCTGATTTCCAGTGGTAGACGTGAAACTAATAAGTTCTCAATTTTTATTAACGATCTAGTGTATGCTATGTCAACATATTGCAGAGATAAAATCACAGATAACTAACTCACTATTAAAATGATTTTGTCCAGAAACGTATTTCATCGATTTCAAAATCGTTTTTGAAATAGTTTTCAACGCGGCCAGTGTAAATTGCAAGAGCAAATAATAAGCTTCAAAGAATCATATAAAATTATTTATATAACGAAATGTAAAAAAAATAATATATTATATAGATATTGTAAATGAAATGATTGAAAAATTAGCTAATATCTTTCAAATTCTTAGAAAGGCGTATTTGTGTATATTTTTCCCGTATTTATTGATGCAGATATTAAGCGTTGGAGTGCTGAGGATATATATATATATATATCTAGACATCCCCAAAAACCAACATTATATTAATTTACATATTTTATAACACTTAATTAAACTATTTAGTTTATTTATCAAAAAGAATTGATAAAAGTGGTTAATATTTGGGTGAATTTATTGAAATGAATATTTTCTAGAATGTATAGAATTTTTTTTTTCTTTAAATATCCAGGACTAAAACGGTCTGATGAAAGAAAAGCACAGCGCTTCAAATATCTATTGTGCCATCAAGCCTACCTTATTATATCAAAGTTGTGTCAGATTCCGACTTTCCTCTCTTTTGAAATCTGTTTGACTTGGTAATGCCAGCTTTTCTGAACCGTCCCCAACTTGTTTATAGTATTATAATTGTCTTTGAAAGGCGAAACAGCTGTCACAGGTAAAAAATAATACTAAATATACCTAGCAGAACTTGTATTTAATTAAAACAATAATATTTTTTTATATAAATTCTCTACTTATGTTTTTGAATATTAATTTTGATAAATAATATATATTTTTAATTAATTTGTTGTATATTTTGTAATTAACAAAGTTACTATTGATCAATTACTTAAACATATTAATGATTTGAAAACTAAACTATTGATTAGTTTTGTTTTTGATCTAATTCAATATATGGCTAGAAGAGTACCTAAACAATTATATATTTTAGTTGAATTCTTTTAATTAAGAATAGCTCAGGTGTGTAATAAATAAATGATGTAGTGTATAATGAATTTATATATACATATTATGTCTTCAATCCATTCCTAATATTATTGTAATGTAAAACTATCAAAATTGTGAAAATACTTAAGTGGAATCCCATTTTCAAATGTGAACTTAAATACTTTACTTATAACAGTTGTAATTCAATAGTTGAAAGGTTTATATAATAGCTTTGAATCCACTGTTGAAAGATTTATCAAATAGTTGCGAATCCATCATTGAAAGTTTTATCTGTTATGGACCTTGAACTATGTGAGATAACATTATTGGATGGTTGCCTTCGAAACTAACATTGGAATGTTTATCTGATAGCTTTATCAAATAACTGTGAATCCACCATTGAAAGGTTTGTCAAATAGCTGTGAATTCATTATTGAAAGGTTTATCTAATAGCTTTGAATCCCATCATTGAAAGAGTTATCTAATATCTTTGAATCTAGCATGGAAAGTTTTTTCAAAATAAACGTTGAAACCATCATTGAAATAAATATAGAAAATCATAACTAATCTAATGACTGAAATCACCACTAAAAGGTTTATTTAATAACGGTGAATCCGCCATTGAAAGGTCAAACAAATATCTTTAAATCAACCATTGAAAGGTTTATGAAATAGCTTTTGACAAGTGAAAAGTTTTGTAACAGTTTTATGAAAACAAAAATGGCATAGAATTATGTAAAAAAAAACGGTAAATTATTTGTCACACACTTGTGTTTTAACCTAGAGTTTATGGTTGTAACCACTACACATACTCGTGCACCGCGAATACTAAATACAGATGAGATGATTTTAACCTATTTAGTAATTATTGCCATTGAATTATTTCAAAGTAACTTAACCTAAAAAATGAAAATACATCTTTTAAAACTTATTTGTTATATTATTTTCTGGCGGTTTCACTCTAAATTGAAAATGTTTATAAACAACATATTGTAATAATATATTTTATGACGCACTAACCTAGTCTATTGTTAAAAAGCTTAATTTATTATAATATTGTTATAATTAAGTTGCATTTGTGATAATTATTATTGTAAACTTTAATGTGTAAAATTTAAATAAACTGTTGAAACTCTGTGGACTTCATTAATATCAATTTTAAGTATTGTTTAATTTAAAATTACTGGCTTCTCAACGATTAATAATGCAAGTTTTTCAAAGCATCTTCCATTGAAGTACCTGTATAACAGGGACAACATCAACACGTGACGTATGTGCTCTAAAGATTGCAATCCGTTTGTCAATAATCTATTTTGATAGATTAATTTGCCTGTTTATTAGTCAAGTGTTTTTTTTATGGTATTTCAGGGCTCCAGACCAAAGGTGGCTGCCAAACTCAACAGTGGGGTGCACTTTCGATTTTCGCAGGGTCAGCAGTTGTGTACTATCGAGGCTAGCTTAATTTTGGCTTCGATTTTTTTTTTTTATATGAATACCGCACAAGAGTCTCAACTACTCCCAACCGTCTAGAGCCAGTGAGACTATGGCATCCCCAAATAGGTTATGTTGTGATGCTGGAGGTAGTGTGGAGGGGAAAGAGATTGGGAAGAGGAAGGTTGGGAAGTTCCTGGCTATTCAGATCTGGTCAGCAAACACGGCTAAAGCAATTTCAAGCAACGTTTCGATTCTGAATGGTGGTCTTTCACCAGGGCGATACTTAGAGTATCTACCACTCTGGAATCTGTTTCTGCACAGTCAAGTGTTTTTTTCTGGTATTTTGGGGCTTCAGACCAAAGGTGGCTGCCAAACTCAACAGTGGGGTGCACTTTCGATTTTTACAGGGTCAGCTGTTGTGTACTATCCAGGCTAGCTTAACTTTGGCTTCGATGGCGCCCCCGTGCCTCAGCTGGTCACTTAAGGTTACGCCAAGCATGTCGATGGAAGGCATATTAGGATAGTTTCCATTGAAGGTGACTAGATTACCTTTCGTTCTCTTTTAGTCATAATCAGACATGATTGGGTCTCTGAAATATTAAATTCGACAACCTTATTCTCCCCTGAGAGGACACTCCCTCGAGGTAACTAGACTAGCGTTGGGAAAAACTTTAACATTTTGTGAATGCTTCACAAATTGCTAGTTCTTTAAAATGAACCCTTCGCAGTGAACACTTCAATTGAAGTCCAACTCGCAAAAAAGAGATTTGAATTTATTCGGTTATTTGTTCAGTTCTTTTTGGAACCGGTTCCTCGCCAAAACAAAAGTACTAGTCGGTAGACATTTGAAAGTGAAAAGAACTGGAACTGGTTCCTTGCCAAAAAAAACTCATACTAGTCGGTAGAGATTTTTAATTGAAAAGAACTGGAACCGGTTCCTCGCCAAAATAAAAAGTACTAGTCGGTAGAAATTTTAAAACGAAAAGAACTCCTAAAAAATCACGTTCCTCTAGATCGAAGTACTTGTAATGAAGTACTTGTAATGAAGTACTTCTTTATAGGCTTTGAAGTTCAACTTCACAACTGTACTGCTGCAAATTGAAGTACTTCTTTGTAATCTAACTTCCATTGAAGTATTTGTTCAATGAAATGAATTGAATGAAATGAATAAACGCTAAAATGAACTACCAACTTCAATTGAAGAATTTGTTCAGTGAACAATGAATGAAGTAGGAACTGCTGCCAAAAGAAGTAGTTCTTTGAAGTACTTCTTTCAAAGCGGTCACAACGCTAAACTACACATTATCTGCATCAAAGCCCCGTTGCAGTTTATCTGCCCTTTAGAGGCTTGTCAAACAAAAAGCTATCATGGATATTCTATTGAAATACCCGTAGAATAAACACGGTATTCCCATCCGACGTCTTCTCTCTTCTGAAGATAGCAATCGATCCATCAAGATATTCTTTCCCCAAGAGGAAACTCTCGAGGTAACCGTCCATTCTCTGCCTCAAAGACCTTCGAGCTGTTAGGGTTTTTGTGCCATTTGAGGGCTTGTTAAACATAAAGCACGGATATTCCATTGAAATACCGGTAGGACAAACACGGTTGACGATAGAATAAAAACACGCAAATGTATAATATATATTTTATTAAGTAGGTAAACAACAAAAAGACATTTTTTATGCGTCTTAACGGAAATTGCACAAATCCATTGCAAAATAATAGTTAACCATTGAAATATAATTCGCAGAGAGGCGTACCCAGTACTGAAAGACCTGACAAAAGCGAAATAGCGCAGGCACTGAACAGATAATCCGTAGAAGTGTGATCCATACCGATTTAAAAGAAAACTGATGTCACCAATTGACATAAGAGCTTTCGACTCCTAGGCCCCAAACAGGCCAGTAAAATTGATTGTATGCTCAGGAAAGACAAGTTCAATCAATTTCACAACACACTTTTATCGTTAGAACAGGATTTTTTTAATACCACAAGAAATTTATGTTAATTAAAAAAAAGGTTTTTAAGGCATGGTTTTTCACTTAGGCCTAGTTGTTTCAACTCTCTTTGCATTTGACACCGTCAACAAATCAGCTGTTAGCGCCATCGTGAATTTTTGACAACTAAGCAGCTCCTATTAACCGCCGATTCTAGGCCTAATATTGACCACCGCTATGCTTGACGGCTGATCAAGCCACGAGATGCCGAGAATTAAGACCTGCCGTATCTTAACCATAAAACCACATTTTTTTCATTAAATAAAGGTGAACGCCCTAGCCGAGAAAACTTACAACAATGTTAGTAATTTCAATAACACCATATGAGAAATACGGCAGGTCGGCAGGACGGTTCGATAGCTCAGTGGATAGAGCATACGCTCAAATAGCAGAACTTCCTGCGTTCTAATTATATATTATATTCGTGCTAATAACATGTTTCTTTATATGATTTATTAATTAATATTGTTTCTGGGCTGCGGCCTGTAGGGTCAAGCCTGCCCCGATGATAGACACCCTCAGATACGAGAGGGCACCGGGAGAAATGAATATTGTTTCAATATTAACCAATCTGTGTATTTAACTCCAATGGCTTCTACAAATTATTATAATAATAATATCAAATATGCATAATATTATACAACTATAGCTTTAACTGTACATTTTTCCTACAAACCAAATAATACAATTTGAGCAAAATTTCACTAGCATCATGATACGAATTTTAAAACAATTCTTTAGAACAAGAAAAAAGAATTTTTAGAAGCAAAGCGCGTAATTTAAAAAAAAATTAACAACTCTACGTATCTGAATTTTATTAAAGTACAATTCTAACCTAAAAATAGTTAAAGTCAGTAAAAATTAAATAACGTAACTTTATTCAAATTTATGTGTAGAGAACATAATTTGTACAGTACCGTGTTTTACTCTTGCACTACGCAACTCCAGACACATTGTCGTGCGTAACCTTAGAAAGTAAAACGTAAAGGTAGGTTCACACCATATTTACGCTCTTTGAAGATTCGCAGTGTGGAGTGAGAACTGCGTAGAAATTAACAAAGGCGAAATCATATTTGATAAAATTGAAAATCAATCGTACTTTATCGGAATGATCGATTTGTCTTTGTACGTTCACTTATTTTTAAATTACATAGAGATATGTAACATGCGGTATTCTATGCTCTTTGCCCGTCTTAAGACAACGTTGACGAATCCCTTTATTTAATTATACAATTTTTATAGTGATAATTTGGTAATGGTAAATTAAATTTCTTCACTATAAGAAATCTATATTCTAATAGCATAAAAAAATAAAACATTAAAGAAATTCGATTTATGTTTTAAAATCAATGTGAAAAAACTAGCCCCTGTCCCTCTGTCGAAATTATACACAGACAAAATAAGTGTCATTACAATAATAATTACAAGTCTTAAACTTCTCATATCTATGGTTATGTTGAAGTATACCAACACCCTCCTAAATAAATGCCTGGACACTGACAGCCAAGATGGCCGCTGATCTATTTCAAACAGAATTTCTTACATGACAAGCTGTTGGAAATGTAAAAAGACCCATTCCTTGATGGAAAAAGGCTTCGATACTTAGGGAGTATATATATTATGTTGTGGAACCAGCAGACATGACCCAACACTCAACGACAGCCTTGGTGAACCTTATTAAAGAGGCTGCTGTCATACAACATGGAAGCTCAAACAATGGGCTTGTGGCCTGAGTGCTGACGGGAGCTATGCACACAGTGTGCTTATCAATAATAATATTATAATAACATAGTTAATAGGCATTTACATACTAAGAAAGGTCTTTAGTATACTACCACCAACTTGAATCTGCCGGTGGTGAAGATAAAAACAAAAGGTTTCGACATTTTTTTATTTTATTATGAATACCGCACAAGAGTCCCAAATGCTCCCAACCGTCTAGAACCAGTGAGACTATGACTAACATGAGGCTGGAGGCAGTGGGGAAGGGAAGGAAGTGGGGAAGAGGAAATTCGAGAAGTATCGGGATATTCAGATTTGGTCACCAAACACGGCTAGAGCCATTTCAAGCAGCGTTTCAACTCTGAATTGTGGTCTTTCTCCAGGGTGATACATAGAATATCTACCACTCTGGAACGTGCCGCAAATACACTATACATTGTTTTGTATGAATTAAATGTGATATGACACATGTTATTTGAATTAAATTTATTTGCGCACGCCGGGTTTGATCCCGCGACCTTTGGATTCGCAGTCGAGCGTCTTGCGACCACACAGGCTGTCGACATGATTTTTTTACTGATTTACAATATTATTTAGTTCTACTACCGGCATACTTCAGTTGGTGGCATTTAAAAATACGATCGCTTGTGAAGTTTATCTATGGTTTACCATAATAAAATAATGTTTATATTACAAAGATGATTACTAGTTGTCTGTGGTTTTTCTTTTAACTGTTTCTGTTGTTTTATCACCGATGCGCTAAAGCTTGAGATATTATGAGCATTGTGAAGCTGCCGACGATGAACAGCGAGCAAGGAATCGAAGATAGAAGTCTGTACCTCTCGTCTGTAAAAAGAAAACAAGTATAATTACTTAATAAATACAAAATATTATAGGTTAGACAAATATGATAGTTTTCAAGAGTTTTTTTCTAAATTCGAGGCTTTAAGCTGGATTCACACCAACGTCCGAATCCGCTCAGTGACGATATTGTTGCGCAAGAGAGCTTATTGATATGGTATGAATATCAATCAAGGAGTATGTACCAAGACAAAGTTGTGTGGCAGTAGATCCTTCTGCCCACCCTTGTGATATTTAACTACTTAGTTAGTTGAATAATTATTTTGAAGTGTAAAAATACTTACATCGCAGATTTTTTTAATTAAAAAATCATTTTTTTATCACTAAATTGTATTTTTATTAATTATTAATTATTAAAAAAATCAAAGCTATTTCGAGCAACGTTTTGATTCTGAATGGTGGTCTTTCGCCAGGGCGATACTTAAAGTATCTACCACTCTGGAACGTGCTGTGAATATACTGGCTATTATTTTATATTAAATAAATGTGAAATAACACATATTATTGCAGTAAAATTTATTTGCGCACGCCGTGATTAGAATCCGCGACCTCCGGATTCGTGCTTGTCTTAACCACTCGACCACGGAGCCCGTGAAATTCTTTCTTGAACAAAGTCATATATATATTATATATGTAAATTAGCAGCATTACTTTTATTCTTTAAAATCGGTATAGATTACACTTCTATCGACTATTTATTCAGTGTGTTAATTGTTATTCAGTTCAGTTATTTATTATTTTAAAAACATTACAAAATTTTTATTTTAAGGCGTTTTTAAATAGAGCGAGTAAGTGTATTAATACACAATATTCATAAATATAAAACAATTAATTCTAAAAAAATATAAATTGCAATGAATGCAAAGTAAAGACAGTAAAAAATAAAACAATAAAAAATAAGACAATTTAAACATAATTTTTCATCCAAATGATGTATAAAAAAATAAATAAAATAGAACCAAGGAATAATTATACAAATAGCAGGAATGCTTGTCGTTTAAACGAAGCTTCATTTATGCAAAATATATCGACATCCCAAGCGATTCGATTCAACAACATGATTGCCCTCCCCACCGGCATGACCATTGGCAAGTTGGTCCTGCAGGCCGGGAGATAAAACAATCTATGCTGCCTATGGCAAAGATAACCATCAGGAACATAGAAATGAATGCTCTCCATGATAGCTGAGTTTTCAGACCATCTACGAATCAATCTGAAGAAATGTGTTGCAATGTACACATCCCTTCTGACCTCTAGATGGTATGTTCCGAGCATACCCAAGAGAAAGTCGGTAGGATAGAGCCACGGGTAGTAACCGTACTCCCTCACGTAAAGAAATCTCAGAAATTTCTGTGAATTGTCGACTTCAAAGCAGTCGGAGGGGAATTTATTAAATAAAGCAAGCATGGTTTACCTGTCATGTGAGTGGATTTCTTGGTGAACGCCCAACCCAGGGATCTTTCTACAGCCATCTTCCATTTGGTATATCTCGCATTGCGTTCTGTAAAAATAAACAAATCATACGTTAAATTATTACAAAAGAACTGTGGAAAACCGACACAACAAATCAAAATCTATCAACATATCTAACTTCTCGAAAGAAGTGCGTAGTTCTTCTATCCTGAGCATTCCTCTCCAGAAGGGCATCTAATTGGCAATTTATTGGACAGATTAATTTATCTTAGTGGTTGAATTGCATAAAATAAATAAAATGTGGATATTTATTTATTTATAAATTAACGGACTAAAGTCCAATTACAAAAAAGACATGTAAAACACAAAATGGAAAAAAGAGCAACAGAGAAAGAAAAGCACATACGAGTACATAATAATAAATGAAGCGATGACAAAGATAGGACAAAATAAACATAAGAGAGAAAATTCAAGCTATGGTCTAGTCAAAGTTTTGGTAGAGTCGTAAAGAATGACAAAAATCATTTAGACTGCTACCAAAAATTTCAAGACCGTGGCTTGAGTTAACAAGTCTTGACATTCTGGTCATTGGAGAATTATACCCATAATTAGTATAGTGATGATTGAGGAACGGCAATTCATTGTTTCTGAGTCTACGGCAAGGAATGTTGAACTGGATGAGTTGCGACAAAGAAGGTGAGTCAATAAAACAATTTATAAATTTGTAAATGAAAATTAAATCAAAGTCTTTCCTGCGCTTTTCTAATGAAAAAATTTTCAATAATCATATGAATAATCGCCTCTTTCTCGCCCCAATCTCCGTGCAATACTGCGTAAGAAGCGATGTTATAATAAATAAGGATATCCGGAAAGAATGCACGGCTGATGTGACCGTAATGAATAGGATCAAGAAAGGGACGCTTAGATGGTTTGGGCATGTACAGAGAATGAACGAAAAAAAGGAGTGTTAAAAGAATATATGATGCGAAAGTGAATGGAAGAAAAAGTCGAAGAGGCCCGAGGAAGACATGGCACGATCGAGTGAATCAAATACTTGAGTCGAAACATAAGAGTCAGAATAACAGAAGAGTATGTATGAGACGATGAATGAATGTAAATGAAGCAAGGAGTGTGTGTCAAGACAGAGTTGTATGGCGGTCCGTCCTCCCTGCCTACCCCCGCGGATAAACGGCGTGGTGGTTAGTTAGTTAGTTGAATTTCAGTCGTTGGAACATAACATCAATATCAAATATCACCTCGAGCGCCCTTGAGGTGATATTTCACAAAAATGGTGGTATATAAATTAGCCAAGTGTACACGTTAGATCGGAATACTGTGCTTGTTCTACCAGTATGTCAATGGAATGCGCTTTGACAAACTGGCGTAAATGATCTCTAAAGGGTATTAGGGTTGAACAAATAATCGATATTGTTGATAAAACTTTATCGATATGTTTGATCGTGAACCTCCCTTGTGGGGAGTTGATAAAACATAATTAATATTTACCCCTCATGGTCGTAGTGGGGATGTAGGGCTCTCCGTGGGGCAGCTGCGAAGACTCGATGTCCCAGACCTTCATGGCCATCCCGGCGGCCATGGCCACTCCCAGGGCGGTCATGTCCCAGTGTCGGGACCTGTCTGTTATGAGAGAGCGTCCAATATTAGTTAGTCAACCTATACAAATTTACGATAAATCACTTTCTCCGAGTATATATGTCGTAAATCGTGAGAGAGAAAGAGACAAGACAAGTTGTCACATAATATTGCAGCACTTCTAAGTATGTAAGAATGTTCTCCGTCCGCGCTAACTTCACATCAGCGCGTTGTTTAACTTACGACAGCGGATTTTGAGGTTATTTCCTATATTTGTGTTGATTAAAATACTTGCAGTGGTTATGCAAATAAATCAAACATGATGGTGATACGTGCTATGCGTGAATGTTCAAATAAGACCAAACAAAGATTATTAAACATCACTTTTCAGAGGTATTTCAACAGTTTTAAATATTTTTGAACAAACATTAAAATTTTCACATTTTCAATGATATAAAGACATAAAATCAACAAAAATCTTCCTTCATTATTTAGGCAAACTTTCCGTTTTTAGTGTGATATTTTGATTTAATAAATCATTTTAACACATTGTAATCGGATCACGTATTGATACGTGTTTAGCAAATTAATGCTAGAGAGCGAATCACGTATTTATACGTTTTTGACAGATTGTTAGTGGAGCGCGGGTCACGTTAAAATGCGGGCAGTATACTTGAGTTTTCGCTATATAGCGTGGGGCAAATGTTTTGAAAGATATCACACCCTAAAACAACACTTATTTTTATTTTATATTTTAAAAATAATTTTTGTGTATAATTTGTAAAATAAAGGATGTTATGTAAAAAAAAAAAAAAAATATTTTTTTTCAAAACTTTCCTGCTTTATGTGAAATTCTGCACTAGTTTAACGATGAAGAATACATTTCTAAGTAAAATAAAATAAAATAAATAATTTGCAAAAAGAATTATTGAAATCAAACAAATATTTTTGAAGTTATCGCAATTTTTCTAGAGGTTCACGTTAGCGCGAAATTACGCGAAAAATCACCCGTTACCAGCACTAGTACGCGGCCGAAAACTGCCCGATCACAATGTGTTAATGGTGTAATGATGTTGTTTTGTTTACTGTGTTCAAATGTGTTTATTAAAAATGTCCGAATTCCATGCGGACGGTAACTGATAGGTTATCCAACATCCTTTAATATAAGTTTGTCTCTTTCTATCGAGTCAGTATAAAGTCAACCGTCCTGACTACACTGTTTCGCAAAGGTTCCTTTCCATGTCCTCCAAGGTTAGTTCTCCTTTTTCAATGTGATTTCGATACAAAACGGCCTGCTTGGTCGAGTGGTAAGGCGCTCGACTACGAATCCAGAAGTCGCGGGTTTAAGATCGGCGTGCGTAAATAAATTTAATTGATTTTAACACATTTAGTTCAAACAAAATAACGTACAGTATATTTGCAGCACGTTCAAGAGGTGTAGATACTCTAAGTATCTGGTGAAAGATCACCACTCAGAATCGAAACGTCGCTTGAGATGGCTTTTAATCTTGTTTCGTGACCAGATCTGAATAGCCAGGTACTTCCCGACCTTCCTCTTCCCCTCTTTACTACCTTCAGCCTCACAACATACCCCAATTGGGGACGCCATAGTCCCACTGGCTCTAGACAGTTGGAACTCCTGGAGGTCCCGAATGCCTGGAGCCTAGGAAATTCGATGGAATTTCCAATGTGGGTTATGTTTTGAGGCTGAAGGGAGCGGGGAGAAGAAGAAGGGAAAGAGGAAGGTTAAAAAGTGCCTGGCTATTCAAAACTATTCACATTTTAAGCAATGTTTCGATTCTCAATGGTGATCGTTCACCGGGGCGACACTGAGTGTCTACCACTCTGAAACGTTCCCCAAACACACAATATATTATTTTATATCAATTGAATGTGAAATAAAACAATATATATTTGTGCATGCTGGAATTTGAACCGCAACCTCTGGATTCAAAGTCCATGATCTTAACCGCTCATCAGAGTTAAGCTTCGGAAGTTATTTTCTTCAAGAATGATACGCAACTCCCTTGGAGAGACAATGTATGGAGAGAGAGCTAATTCTTTTAACCCAACCTATACGAACTTGCGATAAATCACTTTCTCCATGAGAGAGAAAGAGACAACAAATATAACACACCGCTTTTACGTACTGTCAGGATGATCTTGGACTCCGCCCACATGTTTTCATATGCGACTAAACTCGACACAACTAAACGGTTTTTTAGGTTATACGCTATATTTTTGTTGATAACGATACTGTGAAAAAGTGGTTATACGAATAAACAAAAACATTATGTCGACGTGTGCTATGAATGGATGTATAAATACCCTAGCCCTAGTCCTGGCCACCCCCAGGTCTGCTGAGTCCGGCAAAAATCATCAAAAACTGACTACACTGCCTTGGATAGGTGCCACTATATGTACTCTAAGGTAACTCCTGACTTGCGGTAGCAAAAGCAGTGGCGTGGCGTGTCGTAAAATTAAATATTGATTTTATTGAAAGTTAATTTTTTATTAATTTAAAAAACAAGGAGATATAATATACACTTACAAACTGGCATCCCACTCAAATCTGCTTGAAGTTGCATCAGCAGGTTGTTAGAGGACATTTTCCCGTCCACGTGCAGTTTCTTCAGTGGGAACCCGCAGTCCTTGTGCATGGCCTCCAGTATATCTCTGTTCAAGGGAAAAGAAGCCTTAGTGAAAATAATTTACTGAATGAGAAAACGTATGCGACAAAACATTTTTGTCGTACTTTAGTTAATATATATTATCAAAAGCAAAATTTATCAGTTTTTGCTTTCATGTAAAATAAATGATACGTAAAAATTAAATAAAAATAAATAAAAATATATGTAAAAATCAGCTAAATTTTAAGTTATAATGATATGGTGATTGTGTCCTGCCAGAAGTGACCTACCAGGTAACTAACTAACTAACCACAACGCCGTTTTTTCCGCGGGGGTAGGCAGAGAGGACAGACCGCCATACAACTCTGTCTTGGCACACACTCCTTGCTTCATTCACATTCATAGATCGTCTCATACATACTCTTCTGTCTCTTCACATGATTTCGCACGAGTCAAGTATTTGATTAACTTGATCGTGCCATGTCTTTCTCGAGCGTCCTCGACTTCTTCTTCCATTCAATTTCGCACCATTGCACATTGCTGTATATTTATACAAACTAGGAATTAATATTAAGTAGAAATTAAGATTTATGAAGGGTCCTTGAGGTGATTTTTCACAAAAACAGCGCTATATAAATTATTCAAATATTATTATTATTATTATTACCTCGTTTGGAAGCAAATGGCTTCCAGTGCTGCTCTGATGAGGTGGTTTTTGGTTGTGAATGCTGTCAAACCACAAATAATTCTGGAAAGAAAATTATATAAATATAATTGAAAATATATTTTTGAAATTATTAAATTTGTGATTCATATTGAAAATATATATTTTTTATAGTGAATACCGCATAAGAGTCCCAACCGTCTAGAGCCAGTGGGACTATGGCATCCCCAAATAGGGTATGTTGTGAGGCTGAAGGCAGTGGGGAAGGGAAGAATATGGGGAAGAGGAAGGTTGGGAAGTACCTGGCTATTCAGATCTGGTCACGAAACAAGGTTAAAAGCCATCTCAAGCGACGTTTCGATTCTGAGTGGTGATCTTTCACCAGGGCGATACTTAGAGTATCTACCACTCTGGAAAGTGCCGCAAACATAATTTTTATTATTTTATATGAATTAAATGTGTTATGACACATATTAATTATGTAAAAGTTATTGGCGCACGCCGGGTTTGAGCCCGCGACCTTTTTGATTCGTAGTCGAGCGTCTTACCACTAGACTATGGAGGCTGTCGAATTTATAATTTTATACTATGTTCCCTGATAATGACACGGGTTGTGTCGAAAATAATGTAATATAAAATAATATGTGAGGAATAATTTGTTTTTGATCATGAACAAGAAAAAAATGGTAGGAAACAGTGTGTTACGTTAGGTTATGTCAATAAGAACAAAGAAGGAAAAGAACAACACATTACCCTCGTGCGTCTTTTCTCCAGTAGGGCGCGTATAGGCCGTTGAAGGCGGGCACGAAGTAGACGTCGCCGGTGGTGGGCGCGGCGCTGGCGGCCTCCTCCAGGCTCTCTCCCACGTCCTTCACGATGCGCAGCTTGTCGCGCATCCATTTTAGGGCCCCGCCAGCCACTGCCACCGAACCTAAAGCCAAAGAAATGAAACACGCAAGTTAGCGAGGAAGTTTTTGACTATAATAATAGTAATAAAGTTTTATTCCGGAAGGTATGCAGGAGTAGCGCAATGCAATACTTTCCATAATTGATATCAATACATACTAATAATAATGTTAACAAATAAAAATGAAATTTAAATAAAATAAAAAATTCAAATAATATTAGTAAAAAATATTTTTGGAGGAAATTAGGCCTCATTTCTGCAAAACGCCACTAAGAGGAAGTCCATCCTGGCAGCGTTAAGATTGATGGGGCCAATAATTTACTCCAATGCGCTTCTATGCTTGAATTCGGGATCTGGCGGGCTTCCATGATGAGGTCATTTCTGGAGTTGTTAATCTTTTCCCGCATTCCTGCTACCCTGGTTCTCATGCGGGCTGCAAATCCTGGAACTCGCCCCTCGGTGAACATACCGGAAGCACTGCAGTGCCTGGGAAGACTGATCGTCATGCGGTAGGCGTTGTTGTACTGGATCCGAAGCCTTTCCATGCTACTCTTCTTAAAATTGGTCCAGAGCTCGCACGCGTATAGGGTAGTACAGAACACCAGGAAGAGTATCCTTTTAACTGGTGGACTACAGAGCCGAACTCTTCTACTGAGCATGTTTGATTTCACACTGAGTGCTCGCCTTTGCCTGTCGATGTCGTCGTCATCCATTAGCTTGCTGGTGATGATGTGCCCTAGATATGTGGTTTCTTCTACCACCCTTAGAACCTCACCGTTCAAGATAGCTGGAGGAATGTTTTTCGGACCCTGCCCGTATCTGATAACCATCGGTGCCGTTTTTAGCAGATTGTAAATCATGTTTGTTTCCTCTCTTTTATGTAATGTGATATTATTGCTGACGAAGCCATTGGGAGAGGGGAGACTAACTATCCCTCACGCCTTTTCCTAGAGGGGTGGGCAGAGAGGACGGACTGCGCACAACTCTGTCTCAGCACACGCTTTTTGCATCATTCACATTCCTATATACTCTTCTGTTATTCTGACTCTTGACATGACCCAACATAAGTAGTTGATTTACTTGGTCACGCCATGTCTTCTTCGAGATCCCCGTCTTTTTTTAAAGAAGTGATGCCGTCGGTCCACAGTGAATTTCTAATACTTTTTAGATGAACGTAGACTGAATGCAGAAAAAATAAGATCCATGAGGTGTGGTACATGTACAACCTTGGAGTAACAATGTATGGAGAGATAGCTAATTATTTTTACCCAACCTATACAAACTTGCGATAAATCACTTTCTCCGGGTTTTTAAGTCGTACACTATGAGAGAGAAAGAGACAGCAAATATAATACACCGCTTCTATGTACTGTCAGGATGATCATGGGCTCCTGGGTCACCGCGGGACTCCGCCTACATTTTTTATTATGCCACTAAACTTGACACAACTAAACGGTTTTTTAGGTTAAATGCTATATATTTGTTGATTACAATTCTGTGAAAAAGTGGTTATATGAATAAACAAAAACATTGTCGATATTTGCTATAAATGGATGTATAAATACCCTAACCTTAGTCTTGTAGTAAATAAATGTAGAATATTTACCTTCCAAGGCATAAACAGCGGGAGCATTCTTCCCCAATTTGTAAGCCACTGTGGTCACCAGCCCGTGGGAGGAATGCACAATCTGAAACAAAATGAAAACGGGGGCGTAAAATACAATTAGAAAAACTTCAATGTTTTGTGAATGCTTCACAAATTGCTACTTCTTTAAAATGAACCCTTCGCAGTGAACACTTCAATTGAAGTCCAACTCGCAAAAAAGAGATTTGAATTTATTCGATTATTTGTTCAGTTCTTTTTGGAACCGATTCCTCGCCGAAAAAAACACGTCCTAGCCGGTAGGGATTTAAAAATGAAAAGAACTGGTTCCTCGCTGAAAAAAACACGTCCTAGTCGGTAGGGATTTGAAAACGAAAAGAACTGGAACTGGTTCCTCGCCGAAAATCACATACTAGTCGGTAGAGATCTGAAAGTGGAAAGAACTGGAACTGGAACTGGTTCCTCGCCAAAGCAAAAGTAATTTTAAAACGAAAAGAGCTCCCAAAAAATCACGTTCATTTAGATCGAAGTACTCTGGAGTCGGACTTCAATTGAAGTAATTCTTTATAGGCTTTGTAGTTCGACTTCACAACTGAACTGCTGCAAATTGAAGTAGTTCTTTGTAATCTAACTTCCATTGAAGTATTTGTTCAATGAACAATGAATGAAGTAGGAACTGCTGCCAAAAGAAGTAGTTCTTTCAAAGCGGTCACAACCCTTTTTCAGTGCTTCCCAGATATTAGTTTTACCTTGGTGCCCGTGTTGTAGAGCAGGAAGCATCCCGATCTGTAGGTGTTTTTGGCTTGCCCTTCCTTCAGGCACATGTGGCCCATCATGGCCGATTGTTGGTTTCCCAAAATCTGAAATAAATCAAAAATAATCATCAAATATATGTTACAACGAGATTCCCCTCCCACCACCTCCAGATTCACAAGCTACCCCGATCGGAGATGCCATAGACCTACTGGCTTCAGACAGTTAGGAGCAGTTGAGACTCTTGTGCGGTATTCGCAATTTGTAAAAACAAATGTGAGTTTGAAACACCCGGATCTTTATCACTTAATTATCAACGAGGTAACAAATAAGGCAATGAAATGCTTGGGATTTGTTTTAAGAACGGTCAAAGACTTCACATCGCTCTATTCTTTTAAAATTCTTTTCACTGCCTTGGTAAGAAGTAACTTAGAATACAACTCAACGATCTGGTCCCCATACTATAAAAATCATCAACTGAAAATTGAAAGAGTCCAACATAAATTTCTTAGATTCATTAACTTTAAACTCTCAATACCTATTGAACAAATTAATTATACTAGCTTAATGAAAATATTAAACATAACTAACTTATCTTGTAGAAGAACCATGAGTGACCTAGTACTCTTATCTAAACTGGTTAACGGTGTACTGGATGCACCTGATTTAAATAAGCTGATAACGTTCCGTGTACCTAATCGTGACACAAGACTTTCTGAGTTGTTTCATGTTGATTCATCAAGAACCAACTATGCAATGAACTCCCCAGTCCAAAGGTTACATAGGCTTGGAAACCAATTTAGTTATATTGATATTTTTCTGTATTCAATCATGAGATTCAGATCGGAGTTGTATAGCTACTCTTCACAAATGCTTCACTGAAATATACGAGTCTACCAGACAATCGTGAATATGTATTTTTCTTTTCTATGTTTTTATATGTATTATTGTAATTTTTATATTGCATTTTGCATTTACCACTGGTTTTTTATTTATTTTGATTTTTTCAAGAAGCATGTACTTTTTGTTGTATTTTTTTAATGTATCATGTACTATCATATAATACTTTACCTGTCAACATCAATACATTGTACAAATTTGTTGTAAAAGCTCACTAGGGCGTTAATAAATAAATAAATATCGATACAAAATCAATTCAAAGATTTGAAAACAATATTTTCTCATCCTCTTCCCCTTGTCCTATTCAGGTCTGGGAACCGTTGCTTCGATATTCTTATTATGCTTATTGCGTCCCTCTCCAGGGCTACTTTAGTGGACTTCGTTTATTGCGAGCCCGTTCATTCCTTAATAAAGTCAAACTTGATTATGACGAGCGTGAAGGGACTAATCAAATATGCTCCTTATAGCCATTACTCGTTATAAACGTAGGTAGGTAAAAAAAGTACTTACCTACTAATATCGATATTTACACCAGGGTATGAAAGCTTGCATATTATAAAGCAACGCATTTGTTTTATTGCGAAAATCATGCTTAACGAACTACGAAATGATTTAATTTATGATTACACTAATAATAATAATAAATTGTACGCACAGTACTGGATAGAAATGTTTGTTAGAGCGACAACTATCAGGGATTATAAACCCTCGTGATTTATGGAAAGTCCGCCGCTGTGACGGACGGGCGGCTTTCTTTGTCTTGTTTATGACATTATTCGACTGTTTGAGGGATTGGTTTTTTTTTTCTTATACCCATGTGCATTGAGTTGACAATATTGTTTGGACGTTATATCAGTGAAGCAACCTCGTTATAACCCCACACAATTGTATGAAAATAAGCCCGAACCAAATTTTTGCTCATTATAGTCGTGACCTCGCTATTACCGTGATCGTTATAACCATGTTCGACTGTATATATATATATATATATATACATATACATATATATATTATGAAAACAATATTTTCTCATCCTCACCTTATCCTCTTCCCCGTGTCCTATTCGGGTCTGGGAACCATTGGTTCAATATTCTTATTATGCTTATTGCGTCCCTCTACAGGGTTACTTCAGCGGACTTCGTCTATTGCGAACCCGTTCTTTCCTTAATATATGAATATTTAATTATTTTTTTAAAAGTTATAATTACCCCAGAAATAGGTATTCCATCCAAGACCGAGCCGTCACACACTTTCCCATACACCTCTGCGCTGGATTTAATTTCTGGTAAAATTTTGTAGTTGATGCGGAATAATCTGAAAAAATAAAAATATGTAAAATACAAACAATGTAATAAGATAAACATAGGCTATCCGGGAGTAACGTCTCTGCCAATTGAGCTATTGAAACCATTTTAGAAACCGTTGATTTTTTTAAATAAAACTACGATGAGTCTCGATTGCAACTTAATTCATTTTATTTTCTGTGTCTTCTTCTGTTTCGTATTTCGTTGAAAATCATTGTTATTGTTTTAATACTAATAAAGGACAAAGCTTCAGCAAGTTCATTCTAATTTAACCTTTGGAATGTCAGATTCCCGCAAGGTACAACTTCTGTCGTACCTCGCTGACTGTCATTTCGTAATAACCCACTTGTGTTTTACAAAATAATGTTTTTGTTAATTTTGCTACCTTCTCAGATAATGTGTTTACGTATCTTTTCAAATTGTATTTTAATGGCAACAGCTACTTATATTCGGAGAATTGGTTTTTTCTCCCTCATGTCACTAAAAAAAGTTTGATCAAGAAATGTGAAGGTTTTTTTGCGGTTTTATTATATTTTCGTGTGGCTGAATACATTTCCGTCCAAATAAAAATATAATTGCACAAGGTTTTCCTGTAAATACAAACAGTAATGTCACTTTTAAAATCGATTATTTTCAGCCGCACTGACGTAACAAACTTAAAATATTTATTACTCGACTTGTACCGAACTTAACGCAATGCGAAATATCAGTTTGCATTGTTTATTTTGTTGACAAGCGATTATGCTTCATTTAAATATGCAAACAGGTTCTAAAGGATAAAAACTCCTGAAAAGATAATGACGAATGTCCGGTGGCTATTGGTACCTCCGGCGCACTATATGTTGACCTTTTAACAGCTAAATAAATATACCTAAGCAGTCGTCCCTACGAGTCACATTTTTTTTTACGCATCTTTGGACTAGTGGTATTTTTAAAATGACTCTTTTAGGAAAACAAAAAATAATTATATGAATGAACTATCCTAAAATCATCCTCCAACATCAAGGTACTTAAAAACATTCACTTGAGATAAACTCAAATTAAGATAACGCCATAATTGTGTTAATATAAACAAGCGCGGTAAATTTCAACGAGACAAGGCCATCTATTCGTATATGGACGCTCTAAACTATAGAGCGTCCATAGTAGGAACCCTATAGAGTCTATAGGGTACACATCAAACACGCGCGAGAGATTCAAAACTCTGACTGAAGTCTGTCGGTTTTATTATTTAATAAGATAAACAATGAAGTATTTAATGAAGATTTTCAAAGATGTCAATCCACAAATGAATATGATTATTTTTAAAACAAATTTCGCTCGAATACGGCATACATGTGCTCAGAAAACGAATTTGAAACATGAAAAAGACTTTGGTCAGCCGCCGCGTGGTGCAAGCGATTTGTGGAAATGACTAAAGTCACTCGCTGCGGTGAAAGAGTTAATGAGAAATGTTTTACCCTTTAGAGTATTAATATACATAGAGATCTACCTATCCAAGGTAGTGTAGTCAGTTTTTATGAATTTTGCCTGACTATTCTGAACAGGCGCGGCTAGGGTTTTCATAGACACTCCGTTTTTAGCCTTTTTTAACCTCAAAAACGTACGCGTAACAAAACAATAAGAAAATACTATTAAATGATTTACAGATTCAGAATATCTTACAAAACGAATAGCATAACGTTTGCTTAAATAATAATGGAAGTTTAAAGTTAATATAATGTATTTATATACTCAGTAATTCGATAATCCGAACGTGCTGTCAAAAATGAAGCTTAGTGGGCGGAGTCGCGGGAGACGGAAAAAATCCTTACAATACATAAAAGCAGTGTGATATTTTACGAAATTTTTGTTGTCTCTTTCTCTCTAGTGGTGTACGACGTAAAAACCTAGAGAAAGTGATTTATCCCAAATTCGTATAGGTTGGGTAAAAAGAATTAGCTCTCTCTCCGTATATTATTGCTCCAAGGTTTTACCTGAGTAGTGCAGGATCCCAATTAAGGGTTTCCAGGTTCATGAGTTGGGTTCTAGAAGCATTTGTCACGTCTGTGATGTGGAGACCTCCTTTTGGCCCTCCAGTTAAATTCTGTAAAAGAACAACAAAAAAACAGCTTAAGAGATTGTTTCTTTTGTGACAAGAAAATAACATGAAAATATCTGAACCTGCATTTAATCGGAAATTAGCGAAATAGATGAACGGGTATTTCTTCATGCTCTTGGGAGAGGAAGCTACGCTAGGTATACCAACCCTGATGTAAGTCAGTGAATGTAAATGAGATTCCTGTGTGGTATAGCCATGTTTTTTTTACAATGTGAATACCGCACAAGAGTCCCGACTGCTCCCAACCGTCTGGAGCCAGTGGAACTATGGCAACCCTGAATTTAGATATGTTGTGAGGCTGGAGGTAGTGGGGAGAAGGAGATGAGACAGAAAGAAGTTGGGAAGTACCTGGCTACTCAGATCTGGCCACCTAACACGGTTAAAGCCATTTAAAGCAGGCTTTCACCAGGACGATACTTGGAGTATCTCTCTGGAACGTGCGGAATTCGCGAATCTAGAGATCGCGGGTTGATATCCCGGAGTGGGCAAATAAATGTTATTTATTCAATATCGTCGCCGGAAAGGCAAATGGGCTGAAGCGCCATTTTGGTTTACACCAAAGCACTTTAAAATATATATTTTTTTTCAATAAAATTTATAATCCTCCAGTATCTGTATGTATTTAGAAAAAACTAGTTTAACTCAGGTAATTCAATGCTCCCGCTGAGTTACCTGAAATGACAAAAAGCTAAAAAAAGTCCCAAACTTGTGTCGCTTGAGTCGAGCCTTCTCCCCAAATGGTAAATATATTTTAGATGGCCGAAGGGCCACACAAGTCTTCAGAATCAAACGAGAGTCAAAGCATTCGATGCACAAAAAAAAAACGATCAAAACTGCATGTTTGACTCGTTTTTGACCAAAGTGTCGCTTAAGCCCTTTTGCCTTTCCGGCGACGATATAGTTCACTAACAAAAGTAATAAATGATGCAATTTTTAGTTAGTACTGTAAAAGATGGTCTAGAAGTCAAAAAGCCTTGCATTTAGTGTAAATAAATTATTGATTATATTGAAACATCTTCGGACCATCATTCTTACCATAACTCAAATTTTTAAACAATTCGGACAATGATGCAATGATTTTGATGTACAAATTTGATTCCGCCGTTAAAAAACTGGCTATACATTTATGATTCAAAGTATTGTCCTTGCTGGCTACTACTTTCTCCAATCTTTCGGGCAGCGTAGAAGCCTGCGTTGAAAAAAATTGTCATCTTTTGAAGCGATCCGCGAAACGATCCAATTTTTTACTTCTTTAAGAGACCGGAAGTGCTGGTCAGCCAGATCGTGTGCCATTGACCGAAACAAGTGATAGTCCGAGGGAGCAACGTCTGGGCAATACGGCGGGCGGGGTGGAACTTCCCATTTCAACGTTTCCAAGTATGTCTTGACCACTTGGGGTCGAACATTGTCACGCTGCACTTCCCGCAAAAGACGAGAATTTGGCTCGTAAACTGACATTTTCAATGGAGAATAACTTTATGATGCAGACACAAATGGAGTAATTTTTCTATGGGGTTGTGTTGACAGACGCCAAAGTTTATGGCACGACGTCTATGATCTATTTATTTCTATCACTTCTTACCGCTAAAGCCATCTATAGGAAAACGTCGGAAGCCAAGTTGTACACGTAATATAATACAATTTGATACAATGTTTTTTATCCTTTTGAACACGCCTCACCCAGATTAGCCACGTGTCCACCGTGCCGAACAGGCAGCGATCGTCGGCCAGCGCTCGGCGCACCGAACGGACGTTGGCCGCCAGCCAGCGCAGCTTGGGCCCGCTGAAATAGGGGGAGAGGGGAAGCCCGCTGGCAAGGTACAGAGCCGGCCCGCAGGAGCTGAGGTCTTCGCAGATCTGGCTGGTGCGGTTGTCGTTCCAGGCTGGAAGGAGAAAGGTTATGTTGAAATAGGTGTATCAAGTCAAGTGCTATGGGGTTTGGAGTCAGTAGGGTTGTGGCTACTCTGTTATTGACGGGAAATGTGACGGACTTTTATCTTCATTCATTTGCTCCGCATGCCCAAACCATTTAAGCATCCCTTTCTTAATCCTATTCACTACGCCTTGTATTCTTTTCGGATATCCACATTTTTAACACGGTCATACATGATTTTACCTCACACACGCCTCAGGGATCATTTCTACAGCATTCAGTCTACTTGCATTCTTCCGCTGCCAGTTCCAAACCTCACTGTCATACATCAAGATTGGTATAAGCACTCCATTGTGGACTGCTAGCTTCGCCTCTTTGGACAATTTTTCATTTGCGCCAACAGCGTTCAGTCCTCCATTAATGGAGTGTCCTGCATCCACCCTTCTTTCAATACCCTCATCAGCCTTTTGTCTCTCGTAAACAATATATGATGCGAAAGTGAATAGAAGAAGAAATCGAGGGCGCCCGAGAAAGACATGGCACGATCAAGTGAATCAAATACTTGAATCGGGTCATGTGGATAGTCAGAATAACAGAACAGTATGTATGAGGCGATGTATGAATGGAATGAAGCAAGGAGTGTGTGCCAAGACAGAGTTATATGGCAGTCCGTCCTGTCTGCCTACCCCTGCGGAAAAACAGCGTAATGGTTAGTTAGTTAGTTAGGTACTCACAAACGGCATTGTAGAGAGGTTCCCCAGACAGCTTGTCCCATACGATGGTTGTCTCCCTCTGATTTGTAACCCCCAAGGTCACAATGTCAGTTTTGGAATAGCCTACAAACAAAAAACATTTTACTATAATATGATAATATAATTCAAAGTGATTTACATATATGTAATTGTGTTGACATCTTTTTTTTATATAGTGAATACCGCACAAGCGACCCAACTGCTCCCGACTTCATAGCAAGAATATACCGAGAGAGAGTTAAATATTTTTACCCAACCTATACAAATTTACGATAAATAACTTTCTCCGGGTTTTCACGTCGTAAACCGTGAGAGAGAAAGAGACAAGACAAGTTCTCACATAAGATGGCACCACCATTCGGTATGTAAACATGTTCTCCGTCTCCCGCGTCCCCACTCACAACGTTTTGATATGCGACGTAACTGGACATAACTCAACGGTTTTTTAGGTTATATCCTATATTTTTGCACTATGACAATACTGTGAAAAAGTGAATAAACAAAAACATTATGTCGACATGTGCTATGAATGGATGTATAAATACCCTAGCCCTAGTCCTAGCCACACCCAGGTCTAGCCGAGTCAGGCAAAAATCATCAATACTGACTGCAGAAGCGCTCCCTCCCGTATATTATTGCTCTGAGCACCCAACCGTCTAGCGCCAGTGGTACTGTGGCATTCTTAATGAGGGTATGTTGTGAGGCTGGAGGTAGTGGAGAGGCAAAGGAGGGGAGCATAATTAACGAGGTTAAAAATGCAACGATCAGACGGTCCGGACATGTAGAACGGATGGACGGAGAGAGGAGTGTCAGGGAGGGGCGCGATGCGCAAGTGGATGGGAAAAGAAGTCGGGGATATCCCAAAAAGACAGTAGATCCGTAAAGAATGCGATGCCGATGTAAGCGTAAAGAATGAGATTAAGAAGGGGACGTTCAGACGGTTCGGACATGTAGAGCGGATGGACGGAGATAGGAGTGTCAGGAGGACGCGCGATGCGCAATTGGATGGGGAAAAAGTCGGGGACATCCCGTAAAGACAGTAGATCCGTAAAGAATGCAATGCCGATGTAAGCGTAATGAGCGAGATTAAGAAAGCGACGTTCAGACGGTTCGGACATGTAGAGCGGATGGACGGAGAGAGGAGTGTCAGGAGGACACGCGATGCGCAAGTGGATGGGAAAAGAAGTCGGGAACATTTCGTAAAGACAATACATCCGTAAAGAATGCAATGCCGATGTAAGTTTAATGAGCGAGATTAAGAAAGCGACGTTTAGACAGTTCGGACATGTAGAGTGGATGGACGGATATAGGAGTGTCAGTAGGACGCGCGATGCGCAAGTGGATGGGAAAAGAAGTCGGGGACATCCCAAAAAGACAGTAGATCCGTAAAGAATTCAATGGCGATGTAAGGGTAATGAATGAGATTAAAAATGCAACGATCAGACGGTTTGGACATGTAGAACGGATGGACGGAGAGAGGAGTGTCAGGAGGACACGCGATGCGCAAGTGGATGGGAAAAGAAGTCGGGAACATTTCGTAAAGACAATACATCCGTAAAGAATGCAATGCCGATGTAAGTTTAATGAGCGAGATTAAGAAAGCGACGTTCAGACGGTTCGGACATGTAGAGCGGATGGACGAGATAGGAGTGTCAAGAGGACGCGCGATGCTCAATTGGATGGGAAAAGAAGTCGGGGACATCCCGAAAAGACAGTAGATCCGTAAAGAATGCCCTCTGAATGACGTTTGGATTCGTAGTCAATAATCTTAGACGCTCGAACGCGGCTACGGGCTTGTGTCTGGAGGGCTGTGTCTGTTGTGGACGGGGCAGAGGAAGGTCAAGAAGTACCCAGCTATTCAGATCCGTTCATCAAACACGGCTCGAGCCAATCGAAGTAACGTTTCGATTCCGAACTGCGCTCTTTCACCGAGCGTTACCCGCCCGCGTAGATTTTCACGTACCGTGCTCGGCGAGCTGCTCGATGGCCTTCTTGGCGCACCGCTGCACCGCGCTGAGGATGAGCCGCGGGTCCTGCTCCGCCCAGCCCTCGCGGGGAATTTCCTGGCAAATGTCCTCCTGGGCGGCGACCAGCTCCTCGCTGCACTGGCTCTTGAATATCTGCAGAAAAAATACACTAAGTCGTAATTTTCGTTTATTAAAAACAACAAAAAAAAACCTCTCTCTTCGCTCAAGTGATAAAAGAACCCTTAAAATACCCACCCACCACTTTTTTTTTTTTTTTGAATACCACTCTAGAGTCCCAACTGCTCCCAATCGTGATATGTTGTGAGGTTAAAGCTATTGGAGAGGGGAAAGAGATGTAGAAGTGGAAGGTTGGGAAGTGCCTGGCGTGCGCCAATAACTTTTATTTAATTAATATGTGTCATAACACATTTAATTCACATAAACATAATAAAAAAAGTATATTTGCGGCACGCTCCAGAGTGGTAGATACTCTAAGCATCGCCCTGGTGAACGACAACCATTCAGAATCGAAACGTTGAATATAAAATTTTTATTTTTAAATTAATTTTTTTGAAGAAAAAAAATCATCAAAAACTGACTACACTGCCTTGGATAGATACCACTCTATATACTCTAAGGACACAACTATGGCAACCCTGAATTTAGATATGTTGTGATGCTGGAGGTAGTGGGGGAAAAAAGATGAGACAGAAGGAGGTTGGGAAGTACCTGGCTATTCAGATCTGGTCACCTAACACGGTTAAAGCTATTGAAAGCAGTCTTTCACCAGGACGATACTTGGAGTATCTCTCTGGAACGAAAAGGCAAAAGGGCTGAAGCGCCATTTTGGGAAGTTTACACCAAAGCACTTTAAAATATATATATTTTTTTAATAAAATTTATAATTCTCCAGTATCTGTATGTATTTAGAAAAAAATAGTTTACTCAGGTAATTCAATGCTCTCACTGAGTTACCTGAAATGACAAAAAGCTAAAAAAAAGTTCCAAACTTGTGTCGCTTGAGTCGAGCCTTCTGCCAAATGGTAAATATATTTTAGATGGCTGAAGGACCACAAAAGTCTTCAGAATCAAACGAGAGTCAGAGCTTTCGATGCAGGCAAAAAAACTGATCAAAACTGCATGTTTAACTCATTTTTAACCAAAGTGTCGCTTAAACCCTTTTGCCCTTCCAGCGACGATGTTATATATTTTTGTTTTGGAACGAATCATCCAAGTTTCCATTGTTTCTGGGTGTGTTTTTGATTTCGAGCACGTTTCTGGAACGAATTATGCTCGAAAACCGAGATTCCACTGTACTTCTAATTCAATTATATACGATCTAATGTATAATATCTAGATTCAATGTAATTTTTTTAAGCCATATTTTTTTTCTAAGAATTTTCTTATCGCAAGACGTAATTGTATTCTGATAACAGACATAGGGAATTGAATTCTTTTCAATAAATAATAAAATATCATTGGACTTTGCTTACCACAAATCTCACGGATTTTGTTCCTTCGTCGATGACTCCGATCAAGGGGGGCTTGCCTTCCCTCATGGGAATGTTCTCGTCTGGAACAATGTAAATAAAGCAGAAATTAGTACACAATTAATTAATAAAAAGGAGAAAAAAAACCTGTGTAGTTGATGAAAACTATGTGTTTTTGGTGGGAGTCTAAGAAACTACCCGACTTGGAGGGAAAATTGCATTTTTAAAAGAAGACAAAGTAGAAGGTTGGGTTACATTTCATAATTTTAAGAGAACACCGTAGAAAAAGCCATAACCATAAACACGTTTATAGAGAAAGCGACAGAAAACTACGTAATTTAAAGAAAGGTGCATAGATATATGAACATTTTAAAGAGAAAACTGCGTAATTTAAGAGAAAGGGTATGTATGTAGAAATATAAACATTTTAAAAGTAGAAAACTACGTAATTTAAGAGAAAGGTTATTTACGTAGAAATCTAAACATTTAAAAAATAGAAAACTGCGTAATTTAAGAGAAAGGGTATGTACGTATAAATATAAACATTTTAAAAATAGAAAACTGCGTAATTTAAGAGAAAGGGTATGTACGTAGAAATATAAACATTTTAAAGAGAAAACTGCGTAATTTAAGAGAAAGGGTATGCACGTAGAAATATATACATTTTAAAGAGAAAACTGCGTAATTTGAGATAAAGGGTGTGTACGCAGAAATATGAACATTTTAAAGAGGAAACAGCGTAATTTAAGAGAAAGGGAATGCACGTAGAAATATATACATTTTAAAGAGAAAACTGCGTAATTTGAGATAAAGGGTATGTACGCAGAAATATAAAAAAATAAAGAGAAAACTGCGTAATTTAAGAGAAAGAGTTTGTACGTAGAAAAATGAACATTTTAAAGAGGAAACAGCGTAATTTAATGGAAGGGTTTTAGAAAAGTTAGAAATTATGAATTAAAAAAATGAGCATTTAAAAAAAATCACAGAAAACAGTATAATTGAAAGAAAGATTCACATAAAAAACCGGGTTATCCCGTCCTAAGACGTTACCAGACCTAAAAAATAAATTATCAAAATTAATGCGAATATAAAAATAAATTAACACTCCACACGAATTCTTTTAAAATTTACCATAAGTTTAAAAAAAAAAGAATAAAACTCGATAATAACTTAGGAATCAAAAGGTTTTATTTAATTTATATTGTAGTATTCTCATATACATCTTATTATATTATTTAAAGTTCACAGTGAGCCTAATTTATATTCGTCGATTTGTGACTTTGCACATTGACCCGACGTCGACCTGCATTAACAACAAATCAATTACGAAAATGCACAAAATTTAATCGAAAATATTGCCACTGGGTTGTTTTTGTTATCGTCAATAAAATATGAATATTTTATAAGCATCCGATTGTGAATGGAAATAAAAGCTTGTCACATCAAAAGATATCATTGAACTTGACCTCTGCAGGAATACCGCTAATGACGAATTTTTGTAATGAATAATCAGTTGATAACCAATGACGTTACAAATATAAAGACACGTTGTAGCGCTGTCACAGTGGCAAGCAAAAAACCACGCTAGTTGGTGTGATCGGTGTTTAAGCCGATTTAGTACTAAACTGTCGCGCGTCGCTTGAGTTCGTTTAGTATATCTAATCAAATTACAAAAATAAGTGCCAAAATGCCCTCGTGTGTGATGAGAAAGTTTTTCAATTACACTGCAAAGGCTACTTAAAGCCAAGGAATAACATTTCATTTCTAAGTAAGCGCAAATCACTGAAAATTGTTTATTATTTTAGACAACACAACTATATCCATTGTTGACCAACATAATGACGTCTTCGCGTAAGCGAGTAAGCGAAGTGCCATCTCATTCTTACCCTCATAGCAATAATATACCAGAGAGAGCGCTGCTGCAGTCAGTTTTGATGAGTTTTGCCGGACTCGGCTAGACCTGGGCGCGGCTAGAACTAGGGATAGGGTATTTATACATCCATTCATAGCATATGTCGACATATATTTTTTGTTTATTCGTATAACCACTTTTTCACAGTATTGTTGTGAACAAAAATACATATCATATAACCTAAGAAACCGTTGACTTGTGTCCATTTATGTGGCATATGAAAACGTGTGGGCGGAGTCGACGGAGACGCGGGACACGAAGAACATCCTTACAGTACTTTAAAGCGGTGTGATAGTTTGGAAAAAAATGTTGTCTCTTTCTTTCTCATGGTGTACGACGTAAAAGCCTGGAAAAGGTGATTTATCCCAAATTTGTGTAGGTTGGGTAAAAAGAATTAGCTCTCTCTCCATATATTGTTACTCCAGGTTCTTACCAGAGCATTCAACGCTACTAGCAAGTACGGAACGCAGTCGGATACTACATCTGTTTCGTTCATACACACACATTCTGCGAATGTCTATCTTTGTCATCCATGATGATACATGACCGATATTTGAATGATGAATTTACTGGTAACGTAAGTGAATTTGTTACTTGCCACATTATGTGTTAAAATTCTAAGGCTATAACGTGTCTATATATTTGTAACTTAATTGTTGATAACATTTTACGGGTTCAAACCCGTAAATTAATTTAATTTAATCAATATGTGTCATAAAACATTTAACTCATAAAAAATAATATATTGTATATTTACGGCTTTAAATTTTTTCGATCGAACTTTAAAATGTTCACATTTTTAATGATATAAAGACATAAAATCAACAAAATGCTACCATCATTATTTGGGCAAACCTTCTGTTATTAGTGTTTGTGTGATATTTTGACTTTATAAATAATTTTAATGGTGTATTGATATTGTTTTGTTTAAGGAGGGAGCCTGCTTTAGGAGGTTCAAAAAATCGTTTTTTTTTTATTGCTTAAATTAATTTCTAATATATAGAAGAATATGTATGTAAAGTTATAGAGGCTAATTCGCAATATTTTCAAAGATACAGCACTAAACGCGGTGGGGCGCAGGTATACGAGCGCTCGAGCAGCTGTAGCGCGCTTGTCCCCTAGGTATAATAGCTCCGAACTGTGTACCTGAAAAGATTCAACGGTCATCAACAGACTCGAGCAACTTCAACAAAACGAGTTTCACGAGCAAGCTGAAGGGTTACTTTATGGAGCTGGAATAGCTAATTAGCGTATTATTGCTGTAAGTAAACGGAAATTAACACTTTTTCTAAGCGTGAACTTTGAAGCGCGTTTTCTCGAATTTTTGTTTTTACGATTTTACTCAATTGGCGGGCGTGATTGAAAGAAAACTATACAACCAATCAAAACGATCGAAAGGTTGTTAAATTCAATATTGTATTCTCTTCTATTTGAACTAAAAATATTCATGAAAAAATTAAAAATAAACAACTTTTTTGGCAAATTGAAATGATTAAAAAAAAAAAAACACTTTTTTTTTATAAAGTTGTAAATTTTTTTTAATTTTACAATTTCTTCGGTTTTTCTTAGTTCACATTGAATAAAAATATATAAAAATTAAAAAAAAATCTGGTTTTGTTGTTTCAGACGAAAATTGCGAGCTCCATCTTTCCCGCCAATTGGAGACTGCAGTTGCAAGGTGCTGCACAAATGTGTATAGAAATCGGCTGAATTTCAATATTTTTTGATAATTTTTTTTTTGTTATTTTCAAATATATATTAATGTGTCCTAAAAAGCTCGGTCGACTGACTTATTTTTTTCTATTCTAAAAAAATCCTCAAAAAAGTCCGATTTTTAGGCCTCCTAAAGCAGGCTCCCCCCTTAACGTGTTCAAATATGTTTATTAAAAATGTCCGAATTCCATGTGGGCGGTAACTAATAGTCTATCAAACTTTCTTTAACATATCTTTTCCTCTTTCTATCCGAGTCAGTATAAAGTCAACACTACTGACTACACAGTTTCGCAAAGGTAACTCTCCATGTATATTCTTACTCCAAAGTTACACAGTATACGCACAAATATACAAATGTACTGAAGCGTGACTGACGTATTTTGCGGATATTTTCATAATATTTGTTTAGCAGTGTAAAATCAAACGAAGCCTCCGTATAACAGTAATAACATGTTGACATTATCAGAATGCTATCTGATTTTCTGCTGCGATAGACGTCTATCGTATTGGTGGCGACAAGCAAAATAATAACAAGGCGAAAAGGGTGTGACTTCGGGTGCTTTTCTATGTGCCCGTGGTCGAATGGCAAATTAATTGTATTCTATGTGTTATTTCCTTAGAGTAATAATATAGAGAGACCGTCCTAATATGAATCAAATGGTTGACATACTCGCAAAATACAGCTCTCTCTTTATGCTCGGTTCTATAAACGTATGAGAAAAAGAGACAAACAATTGCCGTTAAAAATGTACGATTTGGGGCGGGCTTAACGCCGTGTAAGCAGTTTTTGTTTGTGAACAAACTTCAGACTGATTACTTATGTCAGTCGAGCCGACAGTAAAATGTGGGTAAAATATCATAACTTAAGTGAATTTAGTGCAATCTTAAAAAAAAACGACATGGCTATATGTGCAGTTGATGAATGCTTCAACCGAAGTACAAAAGGACCTAAAAATAATTCGTCTTTTATAGTTTGATCTCAAATATTTAACATCCTAACCTACAAAAAAACTAGTAACTTACACCAATTATTTAATCGATCTTTGCACTATTCGGTTTAATATAGTAAACTTCCGTTTGAAATGAGTTTCTGTTTATGTTTTACTTAGACAGATAAACGAGATTCTCATATATTTTTTTAAGAACGGGAAACCCCTTTTCGTTCGGCTTCTGAATGTATCCCGGTCTCTTTCTTTCACATGGTACCAACGCTAAATTGTTGGCGAACATATAAAGACGGAATAATGTTTATCTTTACGGTTTTCTTCGCCTTCCATTGGCCGGCAGTTTATAGGCCACACCTCCTTGGTCAAGCTTGGTCATAAAGTTGCTACAACATTTCGCAAAGTTAGGTCTTTAGGTTGCTCTAAGGTTATTTCACATTTGTTTCATATAAGATCAACGACGTAACAAATAAAAAGACACGTTGTACCGCTCTCAAAGTGGCGAGTTAAAACTACGCTAGTTGGTGTACTCGGCGATTTAGTACTAAACTGTCACGCGTCGCTTGAGGTCGTTTGCTATATCTGATCAAATTACAAAAATAAGTGCCAAAATGCCCTCGTGCGTGATGAGAAAGTTTTTCAATTACACTGCAAAGGCTACTAAAAGCCAAGGAATAACATTTAATTTTTAAGTACGCGCAAATTAACGTAAATTACTTATTATTTTAGACAACGCAACTATCTCCATTGTTGACCAACCCAATGACGTCTTCGCGTAGGCGAGTAAGCAAAGTGCCATCTCATTCTTACCCACATAGCAATAATATACAAGAGAGAGCGCTGCTGTAGTCAGTTTTGATGAGTTTTGCCGGACTCGGTTAGACCTGGGCGTGGCTAGGACTAGGGTTAGGGTATTTATACATCCATTTATAGCACATGTCGACATAATGTTTTTGTTTATTCGTATAATCACTTTTTCACAGTATTGTTAAAAAAAAAAATATATATATCATATAACCTAAAGAACCGTTGACTTATGTGGCATATGAAAACGTGTGGGCGGAGACAACGGAGACGCGGGGCACGAAGAACATCCTTACAATACTTTAAAGCGATGTGATAATTTTGGAAAATTTCCTGTGTCTTTCTTTCTCATGGTGTACGACGTAAAAATCCGGAGAAAGTGATTTATCTCAAATTTGTATAGGTTGGGTAAAAAGAATTAGCTCTCTCTCTCCACATGTATTGTTCTTACTAGAGCATTCAACGCTACTAGCAAGTACAGAACGCAGTCAGATACTACATCTGTTTCGTTCATACACACACATTCTGTGAATGTCTATCTTTGTCATACATGATGATGCATGACCGATATTTGAATGATGAATTTTCTGGTAACGCAAGTGTGTTTGTTACTTGCCACATTTTGTGTTAATATTCTAAGGTGAAATAGGTGTCTATATATTGGTAACGTCATTGTATATAATAATATTTATTTTGTTATGTACTAACGAACTAAGTATGAAAACAAATACATAACACGAAATGGGATAAAAGAGCAATAGATAAAAAACAGCACATACATCATATTAAATGTAGCAATGACAAAAATAGGACAAAATATACATTAGAAAGAACATTCAAACTAAAGCAAGGTCAAGTCAAAGTTTTGGTAGAGTCGTAAAGAATGACAAAAATCATTTAGACTGGTACCAAAAATGTCAAGACCATGGCTTGAGTCAACAAGTCTCGACATTCTGGACAGTGGAGAATGATATCCATAATTAGTAGAGTGATGATTGAGGAACAGCAATTCATTGTTTCTGAGTCAACGGCAATAATAAATAGTATATTTTCGGCACATTCCAAAGTGTTAGATACTGTAAGTATAGCCCTGGTGAAAGACCGCCATTCACAATCTAAACGTTGCTTGAAATGGCTTTAGCCGTGTTTGGTGACCAGATTTGAATAGCCAGATACTTCCCAAACGTCCTCTTTCCCATCTCTCCTACCCATTTAATCATACATTGCGCAACACTTTAACGTGAATTTGGCCGTTAGTATGGACAGCTAGAAACCAAATTCGTATTGGATAATCATTATTTTTCAGAGTGGTAGATACTCTAAGTATCGCCCCGGTAAAAAAAACCGCCATTATAAATCGAAACACATGCTTTAAACGGCTTTAGCCGTGTTTGGTGTCCAGATCTAAATATATACAAGTACTTCCCAATCTTCCTATTCCCCATCTCCTTCCCCTCCGCACTACCTTCAGCCTCACAACATACCCCAATTGGGAATGCCACTGTCCCACTGGCTCCAGACGGTTGGGAGCAGTTGGGCGATTTCACTATTTTAAAAAAAATCCGTTCGTCATAATAGCTATCAAACGGACCCCCGTTTCTACACCGGCTCCAGACCAGAGGTGGCTGTCAATCTCAACAGTGGCGCATACATAATAATGTGCAATTATTATTCTATGCGCGCCGCTCTCTACGGATTATAACTCATTGATATTAACGCTAGTGAGTTAATGACTAATGACATATTTATTAAAATTTTATCTTCCGTTTGACTTAAGTGTGTCGATAAGGCTTCTGAGAAAACAATTTCTTGTCAATTAAAGGGAGTTTATTTAATTTTACAACTCGTGAACATTTTATCTATACATGGATCTTTACGAGACCCAGATCAATCGTTCGTCTCTTTAAAAAGATACTTCTTTGGAGTGAGTATATTATATGGAGAGAGAGCAAAATATTTTTACCCAACCAATACAAATTTGCGATAAAATCACTTTCTCCAGGTTTTTACGTCGTACACCGTGAGAGAAAAATAAACAAGAAAAGACTTCGCATAATATCGCAGCACTTCTAAGTATGTCAGAATGTTCTCCGTCCGCGCTAACTTCACATCATCGAGGGGTATAACTTACGTCAACGGATTTTGAGGTTATTTCCTATATTTGTGTTGATTAAAAAATACTTGCAGTGGTTATACAAAATAAATCAAACATGACGGTGATATGTGCTATGCGTGAATGTTCAAATGAGACCAAACAAAGATTATAAAACATCACTTTTCAGAGGTATTTCAACATGTTTCTATATTTTTGACCGAACTTTAGAATTTTCACATTTATAATGATATAAAGTAAAGACATAAAATCAACAGAAAAGCTTCCCATCATTATTTAGGCAAACCTTCTGTTATTAGTGTGTGTGTGTGATATTTTAAATTTATAATAATTAGGATGGTTTCCGGCAGCGCATGATAACATTTCATCCCTTTATAAAGTAAGCTGTTTTGTGTATTGGTTTTATAACTTTTTGGTAGTTTGATTACATTGCATGTCCTTGTATTAAATCTGTTAATATCCACGTTGTAAATAATTTTGTCAGAAAAATATTTTATTGATTTTATGCATAAAAATCAATGTGTTTAATGTTAGCATCTGTTTCACTCTTAGAGTACATGGAGTGGTACCTATCCAAGGCAGTGTAGTCAGTTTTTGATGATTTTTTGCCGGACTCGGCAGACCTGGGCGTGGATAAGACTAGGGCTAGGGTATTTATACATCCATTCATACCACATGTCGACATAATGTTTTTGTTTATTCGTATAACCACTTTTTCACAGAATTGTTATCAACAAAAATATAGCATATAACCTAAAAAACCGTCTAGTTGTGTCCAGTTTAAAAACACGTGGGCGGAGTCCCCGGAGACGCGGGAGACCAAGATCATCCTTGCAGTACATAAAAGCGGTGTGTTATTTTTGTTTTATCTATCTCTCTCGTGGTGTACGACGTAAAAACCCGGAGAAAGTGATTTATCGCAAGTTTGTATAGGTTGGATAAAAATAATTAGCTCTCTCTCTCTCCATACATTATTACTCCAAAGTTTCACTGTTAGCCAATTTAGTTCCTCTGACATTTTGGCTACCCTTGAGTATCTATTTCGCTCAAGTATAATTTTCATTGTTCTTTTTTGGTTAATTTGAAACATGTTTTGATCTCTGTCGACACAAGAAGAGAATGGTTGAACAGTTATACAAAGATGTGGAGCAATAATGAAGTTGTAAATTGTGATATGATGCATCTGTCGGAGAGTCTTTGTCGTAGGCATGGGACTGGCAGAGGAAGGATGAAAGTAGACTGAATGCTGTAGAAGTGAGATCCCTAAGGCGTATGTGCGTAAAACTATGTGTGACCGTGTTAAAAATGTAAATATCCGGAAAGAATGCAAGGATGATATAAGCGTAATGAATAGGATCAAGAAAGGGACGCCTAACATGGTTTAAGCATGTAACGATCAAGTGAATCAAATACTTGAATCGGGTCATGCAAAGAGTCAGAATAACAGAAGAGTTTGTATGAGAAGATGTATGAATGTGAATGAAGCAAGGAGTGCGTGCCAAGACAGAGTTATATGGCGGTCCGTTCTTTCTGCCTACCCCTGCAGGGAAACGGCGCGATGGTTAGTTAGTTAGAGCGAAAGCGCGAAGAAAGGAGTATGAAAATAATATATGACCCGAAAGTGAATGGAAGAAGAAGTCCGGGACGCCCGAGGAAGACATGACACTATCAAGTGAATTAAATACTTAGGTCGGGCCATGTGAAGAGTGTGTATGAATGTGAATGAAGCAAGGAGTGTGTGCCAAGACAGAGTTGTATGGAGGTCCAACCTCTCTGCCTACCCCTGCGGGGAAACGGCGTGATGGTTAATTGGTTAGTTAATCAGAATCAATAAAAATCATCACCGCAGGTTAATTGATCTTCTAAGCCTGATAAAGCAAACTCGACCCAATGTTCCTCCTGTACGCATGCGACTAAGATTTGTTTTCCGTCCGACCTGTTGTGTCTTAGGCTGTTTTAAGTTAAGTCGTCGCCCGACAGTGGGGCGATAAACACGTCGAATCTGCGCTTAACGCCAGCGTGAATTCTTGATTTATTTCGATGAATACCTCGTTGATCCGCACAGCTCGGCTGTGCTAAGATTTGCCTGGGTGGGTGGCCGGGGGGAAGTGACCTATAGGCAGATAGAGAAAGAGGTGGACTGATAGAACCGCAATTTCCGGTCAGAACGATTTTTACGTATTATTTAAAAACATTATCAATGAATACATATTTGTTTCATTTTAGATTTCATTTAGATTCAGATAAAGAGTGTGTGCCCATTTGATGCTTAACAAACCGGTTGGAACTGGAAGTCATTAGCACTATGATAAGAAATATCGCAAGGACTTCTAAACGAGAATGGATACCGTTAGATCCGGTTGTTTCAAACTCCATTACATTTTATGACCAAATCGACAATCAGCGCCATTGCGATTTTTTGACATTTTAACGGTTCCCGTTAAGCGCCGATTCTCAGTAAAGAAAAGCGGTCATTGTGCTTGTCAGCTAATCACAATTTGATCAAAAGCTGAAACGGGCCGAGAGTCGGCGTTTAAGGCAGACCGTTTAAATTTAAAAAAATATTGGGAATGGCGCTTAACTGAATTGATGATCATTAAATGCGACGGAGTTTGAAACACCCAAACCTTAGTAAATTTATTCGATTAAGCCGTCAAGCACAACGGACATCAAAATCTAACCAAAAGTTGACGAGGACCGTTCGAATGTCGAAAAAACAATGGCGCTGATCGTCGATTTAATGATGATCGAATGTGACGGAGTTTGAAACAACCCAGCCTTATTTAATAATAGTTGCTTGAAACGACAACAGCCGTGTTTGGTGACCAGATCAGAATAGCCGGGTACTTCCCGATCTTCCTCTTCCCCTTCTCCTTCCCTTGCCCGCTCATTCAGCATCACAACAAACCCTTATTGGGGGATACCGTGGTCCCGCTGGTTTTGGAACTGGAACATATGTTTGATAAACCGACTAACCATCACGCCATTTTTCAGCAGGGGTAGGCAGAGAGGACGGACCGCCATACAACTCTGTCTCGGCACATACTCCTTGCTCACCTTCACATTCATACATCGTCTCAAACATACTCTTCTGTTATTCTGACTCTTCACATGGCCCGATTGGAGTATTTGCTTCACTTGATCGTGCCATGTCTTCCTCGGGCGTCCCCGACTTTTTCTTTCATTCACTTTCGCATCAAGTATTCTTTTCACACGCCTTTCTTCGTTCATTCGCTCTACATGCACAAACCTTCTAAGCGTTCATTTCTTGATCCTATTCATTACGCTTACATCAGTCTTGCAATCCTTTCCGGATACCCACATTTTCAACACGGTCATCCATGGTTTTACCGCACATACGTCTCAGGGATCTCATTTCCACAGCATTCAGTCTACTTTCATCCTTCCTCTGCCAGTTCCACGCCTCACTTTATTGTGGACTGCTAGCTTCGCTTCTTTGGACAGTTAATAATAATAAATAATACAAATTGTTTCTAATCGTAGTTAGACAGCAAATATAAACTATATTAGTTTGTTTAAACTTTGTTGATAATATTTCTGACCTTTGTGTATTGATTGTTTTCAATATTTAACCAGCAGCTATGGCCTGTGCAACTATCATTGTAGATTTTTTTAAAATTGTATGTAAACGCGCTACTTCTACGTATTTACTAGTAGTACCTACTTTGCGATCAGTTGCGTAATTCAAGAAATTTTGAATTACGTCAGTGATCACGGGTTACATATTATGAACTTGATGAGCGAAATTCTCCAAAAACGGGAGGTTTGCCCTTAGATTAATTAAATAATGTAGATACGTTACTGAGACAACGCGCGTGGATTCACTTAACCGAGTACGCGAGACATACTTGAGATTTACTGCGTTTAGTATCACACAAACATTCGTTCGACAGACAAGCTGTCACCAGCTGTCACAAACGCGTCTCTGTAGGCTCCTTTCTGAGAAAAAATGCCTTGAGAGGTGTAAAAATCATTCGGGAGCAAAAAACATATCTCATGGAGTTTCTTTCCATTCATAATTACCCACAAATCAATTCTTATTATTTAAAATAAATATAATTATTCACAAGGCTTTTAGCTACTCGAAAACGGTGTGAGATAGCGAATGCAGAAATACACAAGTGTGTGGAAGACAACCACGGCTAGTGACGCGATACCCGATTGTAACAGTAGCGGGGGACGTTCATATAGCTATCTCATCCGTACACACATATTCTTTGAATGGCTATCCTTTTCATAAGCGGGTGAAACGGAAAACAAGACGGTACCAGTGGTGCTACATTTTTCGTAAGATTTGTATGAATATGGCGTGTCTTGTATTTTATGTCTATGGCTTTGCTCGAGATTTTCATTAGAATTAATTCTGATGAATCTGAATTCATCAATAATATCAAATATTTTTCGAGAATGCACTCGGGATGTAAGTAATTTGTATTTTAGATTAATAAAAACTGATTCTTACCATTCACATTCTTTCACAAACATTCATTTTTCCGTCCGCGGTTTCGAGTGTTATACCCTTATGCAACCTTCGCCGCTCGACAGCCGGCCGGTACAGACGTGTAAGCTGCGCTCAATGTCACGGTGAATTTGTAATTTATTTGAACGAATTCTTGGTGAAAACTTATGTTTTTCAACATGTTGATTTCACCTACCTGTAAATAAAGGGTTTTTGTATTTTTCCATAATTTAATAGAAAATGCACGAATGCATAGGAATTTGTTCTGTTTTTACGTCTCCACACATTTATTTCTATGGTGGTGTGTTCACTTGTGTAAAGCATGCATATTCCTTTAGATTAATAATTCTATTTATTCATTTCGTATCCGCCCATGGGGATTTACTCTGGTTACGGAGGCGTGCACTCCATAAAAATCACATATTTTAACGCAGGCGTCTACTTCTAGATTGTAGATATCACCTCGTGATCAGTTGCGTAATTCATGAAATGTTAGGTGTGTAGGTAGGGATTTGAAAGGGTTTTTTGTAAATTTGATAATTTCAATCAACATCAGTTCCAAATGTGTAAAGTTCAAACCTTGAAGTAACAATATATGGAAGGAGAGCTAATTATTTTTACCCAGCCTACACAAACTTGCGAAAAATCACTTTCTCCGGGATTTTACGGCGTACACCATGAGAGAGAAAGAGACAACAAATTTCTTGGACCGCTTCTATATACTGTCGCAATGATCTTAAGGTCCTGGTTCAGTGGCGGGACTCCGCCCACATTTATTATGCCACTAAACTTGACACAACTAAACGGTTTTTTAGGTTATATGCTATATTTTTGTTGATAAAAATACTGTGAAAGAGTGGCTATACGAATAAACAAAAACATTATGTCGATATGTGCTATAAATGGATGTATAAATCTTAGAGTAACGTAGAGACCTAACATTGCGAAATTTTGAAGCCGCTTTTTGACCAAAGGATTGACCAAAGGAGGTATGACGTATATGCTTCCAGCCAATCGGATGCGAAGAAAACCGTAAAGATAAACATTATTCCATCTTTTTCTGTTCGCGAACAATTTTGAGTTGCTACATGAGAAAGAAAGAGACATGGATACGTTCAGATGTTGGACTAATCAGGGAATCCCAATTCTTACAAATTTACGTCAGAATCCCGTATAACTCTCGAAGTAAAACATATTGAGAATGCATTCAAACTCATTTTAAACGGGAGTTTATTATATTGAAACAAATAGTGCAAAGATTGACTAAATATTGGTGTAGGTAACAAGTTGTTTTGTAGGTTAGCATGTAAAATATTTGAGGTCAAACTAAAAAATACGAATTCTTGGATAAATACCTGTGGAAACTGATTTTTTTGGTCCTTTGTTACTTCAGTTGAAACAACCAACAACTGCACGTATAGCCATATCGTTTTTTTTTTTAAATATTGCACTAAATTCACTTAAGTAATTATATATTTTAAGCTTTTTGTCTGTCAATTCGACTGACATGTAAACTACTGTGAAGTTAGTAATATTTTGAAAAAATGGCTACACGGTTTTAAGCACGCCCCAAATCATATGTTCTTAATAACAATTGTTTGTCTCTTTTTTCTCATATGTCTATAGAAACGAGCATAAAGAGAGAGCTATATTTTGCGAGTATGAACGATTTGACTCATAATTAGGACGGTCTCTCTATATTGTTACTCTAAGGTATAAATACCGTAGCCTTAGTTTTAGCCACGCTCAGGTGCGCCGAGTCATGTTAAAATCATCAAAAACAAGTCCAAAACTGACTTCACTGCCTTGGATAGATACTACTCTACCAACTCTATGGTTAAAATTTGTACGGACGTATGTTCTCGCAAAGGAAACCGTATATAGTTAATATGTTATATATATATATTTAAATATATTATTATACAGTTTGTTATATTGCGGAGGCAGGTCCAAGGTCGACCGGTTTATTGAAAATCCATTGTTATTTATTATTTATAAACACGTTTGGAGGCGTATGTATGGACTTATTGCAAAATGGACTTCAGTCAGTTTGTCATTTTTGTATGCGAGATTTGCACAGTTGTTTCTGATACAGGGTGGTTGAAAAATATACAGCGTGCTTCACGCTAATACCGCGAAACTTTGTGAGATGATTATTCATGGCAGTGTAACAAAAATATGCTAATAATGCTGCCATGATACACATGATAATGTCACATTTGTCACTGTCGAAAATCGACCATCAACGCAATTTTTAATTTTTATTTTTCATTTGAACGGTCCTCGTCAACTTTTGGTTATGTTTTGATGACGGTTATGGTCGAAGGCTTGATGTAACAATGTATGGAGGAGAGAGCTAATTATTTTTACCCAACCTACACGAACTTGCGATAAATCACTTTCTCCGGGTTTTCACGTCGAACACCATGAGAGGAAAAGAGACAAAAATATAATACACCGCTTCTATGTACTGTAACGATGATCTTGGTCTCCTGGTTCACCGCGGGACTCGCCCGCATTTTTTATTATGCCACTAAACTTGACACAACTAGACAGTTTTTTTAGGTTATATGCTTTATTTTTGTTGTCAACAATACTGTGAAATAGTGTTTATACGAATAAACAAAAACATTATGTCGATACGTGCTATGAATGGATGTATAAATATCCTAGCCTTAGTCTTAGCCACGCCCAGGTCTGCCGAGTCCGGCAAAAATCATCAAAAACTGACTACACTGCCTTGGATAGGTACCACTCTATGTACTCTAAGGATCATCTCCACTTTAAATTTCACCCGATGGAATTAAAAACACCCCCAAGCTAAATAAAGGTTTCGTTTTTTTAGAAAAAGTATTGTTACATCATCCGGTTATTGCGGTTATAGACACGTTGTAGCGCTTTCAAAGTGGCAAGCAATAATCACGCTAGTTGGTGTGATCGGTGTTTAAGCCGATTTAGTACAAAACGGTCACGCGTCGCTTGAGGTCGTCTCAAGCAAGTATGGAACGCGGTCCGAACTTCGAATCTGTTTCGTTCATACACATATATTCTATGAATGTCTGTCTTTGTCATACATGACCGATACTTGAATGATGAATTTACTGGTAACGTGTGTGTTTTGCTTGCCACATTTTGTGTTAATATTCTAAGGCTATAACGTGTCTATATATGTAACGTCATTGGGTTCTACCATGTTCACGTCAAACCGGACTGTCCGGCCCCCGGTCGAATGCCAACGAAAGCTGTTTTAAACCGCATTAAAAAAACTGGATATGGCGCTATAGCCGGTATACTTCAACGACAAACACTTGGTACAATTAGATACAGAGGTACTCTAAGTATCGCCCTGGTGTAGGACCAACATTCAGAATCGAAACGCTGCTTGAAATGGCTTTAGCTGTGTTTAGCGACCAGATTTTAATAGCCAGGTACTTACCGACCTTCCTCTTACCATCTCCTTCCCCTTCCCACTACCTTCGGCTCGACAATGTGTATTGTAATTGCACGCAGGGGGTGATTCCTTCGCAGAAATAGTACATAAATATATTCAATGAAACGGAAAAATAAAAGCCGTAAGTTTTATGACCGACCGGTTTCGCTTAGCCTAAGCATCATCAGAGTACAAAATTAAACTAAAAAATAAATATATTCGTAAAAAGCATTAACTTTGTGGCTTGCCATATTTATAAATAGAACATATATACTTTGTTTTTAACCACTTTTTTATTTAATATTTTGTCTACCGGTTTCGGAAGTACAAGTAGACAAAATATTAAATAAAAAAGTGGTTAAAAACAAAGTATATAATATATGTTCTATTTATAAAAAATAAATACTTACATATTAATAATTACATAATAATTAATATTATGTTAATGACGATGAGCGTCCTGGAGTTGTGGAAAAACAAATCATGGATTCTATTCTTTGGTCCATTTTTTTCATAAGTAAAAAATCGAAGAGCTCACAAAAACGTGACTAACCTTTCCAGTTTTTTTTTTTTTTACATGAATACCGCACAAGAGTCTCAACTGCTCCCAACCGTCTAGAGCCAGTGAGACTATGGCATCCCCAAATTGGGTATGTTGTGAGGCTGAAGGTAGTGGGGAGGGGAAGGAGATCGGGAAGAGGAAGGTTGGGAAGTACCTGGCTATTCAGATCTGGTCACCAAACACGGCTTAAGCCATTTCAAGCAACGTTTCGATTCTGATTGGTGGTCTTTCACCAGGGCGATACTTAGAGTATCTACCACTCTGGAACGTGCCGCAAATATACTTGTTATTATTTTTATATGAATTAAATGTGTTATGAAACATATTAATTAAATAAAAGTTATTGGCGCACGCCGGGTTTGAACCCGCGACCTTTGGATTCGTAGTCGAGCGTCTTACCACTCGACCATGGAGGCCGTCAAAAGTAGCCGTTTGAAAGAGAGAGCACGAGAACAGCGTGCAATATAGTTGCGAATGATGAATACTTGGAGCAAGTGGAAGAGTTTGTGTATTTAGGAAGTATGTTAAGGATATTGAAAGAAGGGTGAATGCAGGAAACTCCATTAATGGAGGACTGAACGCTGTTGGCGCAAATAAGAAATTGTTTAAAGAAGCGAAGCTAACAGTCCACAATGGAGTGCTTATACCAACCCTGATGTATGGAAGTGAGGCATGGAACTGGCAGAGGAAGGATGAGAGTGGACTAAATGCTGTGGAAATGAGATCTTTGAGACGTATGTGCGGTAAAACCGTGTATGACCGTATTAAAAATGTGGATATCCGGAAAGAATGCAAGACTGATGTGAGCGTAATGGGTAGGATCAAGAAAGGGACGCTTAGATGGTTTGGGCATGTAGAGCGAATGAACGAAGAAAGGAGTGTAAAAAGAATATATGATGCGAAAGTGAATGGAAGAAGAAGTCGAGGACGCCCGAGAAAGACACGGCACGATCAAGTAAATCAAATACTTGAATCGGGTCACGTGAAGAGTCAGAATAACAGAAGGGTATGTATGAGACGATGTATGAATGGGAACGAAGCAAGGAGTGTGTGCCAAGACAGAGTTGTATGGCGGTCCGTCCTCTTTGTCTACCCCTACGGAAAAACGGCGTGATGGTTAGTTAGTTAGTTATCATTTACTTCAGGTTACTTCTGTATTATTTTTATATTATACCCTTAGCTCCTAGTAAATTGTTTTTTAATCTGTTGATGTACACATGCACTGTTATACCCATATCTGAACCTTTTCTCTCGTGATTTATGATAACGATCATTATTTTAGATAGTTTTAATTTGTATACATATTATGTATTATTTTCTCCTTGTTAGTTAATCTTGTTAGCATAATTAATTTAGCATGAAGCGCACTTGAGGTGAAATATCACAAAACTGCGCTATATAAGTTCACTGTTATTATTATTATTATTATTATATATTTCACAAATATGTGAAAGCCCATATGGGCGTATATAATGAAATAAATAAATGTACCCTAAATAGGAATGCCATAGTCTCACTGGCTCCAGAACACAATTTTACAGATGGCGGCGGCTTATAGCAAGTGCTTAAAGCTACGCATATTTAAACGGCGTAGGTTTAAAACATTAAGATATTAAATATTTGCATAAACTATCTTTTGATACCTATAAAAAGACTTGGATCACACTTTGAACCTTTTGAGATTGACTGAAAAAGTGGAATTTTCACGAGGAAAAATTAATACTTTGAAATATCAAATACGACTCTCGAAAATGTCAAATCCCGAAGCAAAAAATCTGTTGGTTCGTCTCGGCAAAAACTCTAGAACGGTGAATTCTGGCGTGATTTTGACAAGATTTTCTGTGTGAAATTTCTAGGACAACCGTTTTCAACTCGCAATGGAATTTCCATCATGAGCTATGAAGCTTTCAAATATGTAAACACGCATGTGTCAAGAATGAGGCTATTAGAAACGAAAAAAACTTTTGAAATAATATAATATATTCGATTTGTTTGGGATTTATTTTACAAAAATGCATTTTTCGTCACAAGATGAACATTTAAAAAACAAATATTCCGTCGAGTTTTTCCGGACTGCAGCCTGCGGGGTGAAGATTACCCCGATGATGGCCAACCTTCGATAGGAGAAGACGCCAAAAGAAAAAGTGTTGATTTAAAAAAAAAGCAACTTTTTTTTTCATTTTAAAATGTTGGTAAAGATGCAGTATCGCCGAGTAGTTCGATTACCCTGATGATAGCCGACCTCCGATAGAAAATTATACCAAAATAAAAGTGTTGATTTTTATACACAAAACGTTTTTTTTCTCTTTTAAAAATGTTGGCAAAGATAACACGACTATTGACGATCGAATTTTATAAGTAAAACCAAATAACGAGCGAAGCCGGTTGGTAACTAAATAGTATTTAAATAAATAAATGTTAATAAAACAATTTTAAACTCACTTATAATTTCACTTCCCATATTGGTATAATAAACAAAAACTTTGTATTCTACGAAAGCACTCGATTTAAAATACGCAACCCGCTAGCGTTGATATCTCTTCACAATAATACGAACAAAAATATTATTCCCGTATCGCAAAAGGCAAATGAAAAACAACCATTGCGAAATTAATCAACCTCGATTAGTTTTATAGCAAAAACACACATTGCAAATACTCTACGACCGTTTGTATAACGAACAAGAGTTACATAAGGACGACTGCCTCGACGGACAGACAAAATACAACTGAATGAAAACCTGTCTAATTATAACATCTCATGCCCCAAGAATTCCAAGCAGCTAGGTGTTATAGCGAAATGTCACGTTGCTCGATGACGTTGCGAAAAGCACAAACTACACCATCCGCAAAGCATACAAGCTCGGTGTTCCGATTGGAATTTTCATACAGAATTGTGAAATCCTCGCTAGGGCACGCAGTGAAAACATTAAAATGCGACGGTGTAATTTGATTTTATCACATGGCCGTGACGTCACGGACACACCCGCGCTTCTGATTGGTCGAATTGTGTCGACTGTACTAAACTACAGGACGGTTTGAAAGTTTAATACGCGTTAATTATTTTTTGTATAAATTAAAAAATTTAGTCAGGATTTAATAAAGAAATTAAATAAAACCGTTAATTTAATTTATTATATTTGGTGTAAAAAATTATTTAGGTGACCGATTAGTTAAATTATATATTTATGGTTTTAAAGTTTATTTTGTATGACTCCATTTTAATTTTTAGGTTTTTTAATTTTATTTAAACAATAATTATTATTATTTTAAATTTAAAAACAGCTGTTTCGCCTTTTGAGGGCATTATCAAACTGTAATTTAAAATAATAATAATTATTGTTTAAATAAAAATAAAAAATTCAATTATGGTTTTTCTTTATGGCGCTATAGTTAATTTGAAATTATATATATTTCAAAAAAACATTTGACTATCTTATCGTCTGATTAAATTATAAGTGGATAACTCTAGCTAGTGGAAATAAAATTCGTAGACTTTTTTGCAAAAAGCTTTTTGCTACCTGATAAATTTTTTTCTGCGATAAATTGTTAATTAAATTTATATTAAATGCATGAATCATTTTGGGGAATTTAATAAATATTACAATTGTAAAGGTTGTAAGGCTTGCAGTCCATAATGGAGTTCTGATACCAAGCTTGAAATAAGGGTGCATTCAGGGAGTTCTAACAACAGAGGAACGAGTGCGGTAGAAGTCTAGCAGTCCACAATGGAGTGCTGATACCAACCCTGCTGTATGACAGGAAGGCATACTGGCGGAGAAGTGACTAAAGTGAAGTCAGTGCGGTACAAAATTCGACGGTCTCCGTGGTCGAGTGGTAAGACGCTCGATTACGAATTCAGGGGTCGCGGGTTCGATACCCCGGGGTGCGCAAATACATTTTATATGATGGATATATGTCATAACCTTGAAGTAACAATATATGGAGGGATAGCTAATTTGTTTTACCCAACCCATCCGAAATTGTAATAAATCACTTTTTCCGAGTTTTTACATCGTACACCATGAGAGAGAAAGAGACAACAAATTTCTTGGACCGCTTCTATATACTGTCGTAATGATCTTAAGCTGGCTATTTTCGCTGGTTAACGGCGGGACTCCGCCCACATTTTTTATTTTGCCACTAAACTTGACACAACTAAACGGTTTTTTAGGTTAGATGCTATATTTTTGTTGATAAAAATACTGTGAAAAAGTGGCTATACGAATACACAAAAACATTATGTCGATATGTGATATGAATGGATGTATAAATACCGTAGCCTTAGTCTTAGCCACGCCCATTTGCGCCGAGTCATGTTAAAATCATTAAAAACAAGTCCAAAACTGACTTCACTGCCTTGGCTTGGGCTACCTCTTGTATACTCTAAGGTCATAACGCATTCTATTCATATAAGGTAATATATAGTATATTTGCGGTACGTTCCAGAGTGGTAGATACTCTTAAGTATCGCCCTGTTGAAAGACCACCATTCAGAATTGAAACGTTGCTTAAAATGGCTTTAGCCGTGTTTGGTGTTCAGATCTGAATAGTCAGGTACTGCCCAACCCTTTCTCTTTCCCATCTAATTCCCCTCCTTACTACCTTTAAGAGACACGTTATTTAGTAGTACCATACCCCGCGTCATGCTGTGCTGAGCCAACACGTCTGTTCTGCCATGTGGAATGCACTGCAGATCGTGATGTCGTCCCTGGCAGTAGTTGTTTGGCACAAACGCGCCTCCATGGTCGAGTGGTAAGACGCTCGACTACGAATCCAAAGGTCGCGGGTTCAAACCCGGCGTGCGCTAATAACTTTTATTTAATTATTATGTGTCATAACACATTTTAATTCATATAAAAATAATAACAAGTATATTTGCGGCACGTTCCAGAGTGGTAGATACTCTAAGTATCGCCCTGGTGAAAGACCACCATTCAGAATCGAAACGTTGCTTGAAATGGCTTAAGCCGTGTTTGGTGACCAGATCTGAATAGCCAGGTACTTCCCAACCTTCCTCTTCCCGATCTCCTTCCCCTCCCCACTACCTTCAGCCTCACAACATACCCAATTTGGGGATGCCATAGTCTCACTGGCTCTAGACGGTTGGGAGCAGCTGGGACTCTTGTGCGGTATTCACTATAAAAAATATTAAAAAAAATATTTTTTTTTTTTTTTGTGTTTTTACAGACTGTATATGTCCATTTACAAAACACAAGAAAGTAACAAAAAGTAAATTAAGAGATATTTTTAACATGTCTCTTGAAATCTTCAAAGTTTACGTTGAAGATATCAAGAGACATCTTATTTAGTAGTACCATACCCCGTGTCATGCTGTGCTGAGCCAACACGTCTGTTCTGCCATGTGGAATGCACAGCAGATCGTGATGTCGCCCCTGGCAGTAGTCGTTTGGCACAAACAACTTATAGCATTCCAGGAGGTATGGATTGTCAATCAAATTATTTAATATTTTATACGCTGTTACTGCAAGGGCCCCACATTCCTCTCGACTGGAGACTTTGATAAAGCGTATCGGAGAGCAAATCTTTGTGATGCATAAACTTTGGGTGCCGTGGATTCTCATATACAAATATACAAATATGATATGCGTGACTAGCGTACGAATGAAGGATAATTAATGTTAGAGTAAAGAATATTATAATTAATGGAGAAAAGGGTGTCAGGAGAATATATGACGCACAAGTGAATGGAAGAATAAGTGTGGGAAGACATTAATACGACCCGTTAGTAGCTGAGTAGACAAACGCGTCGGATTCCCACCCAGGCTTCGCGGGTTCAATTCCTCTGCTAGCTAAGTCCTCCGTCATTGCACAAGCAACATCTTCAGCTTATTATGATGGCAGCAGTTTTTTTAAAAATATTATCAGGTTCTTTGTAACCCGGGAATGTTTGTCTTAAAAACAAATGAAATGTAGATTTTAATCACAAATTGTTTGTTAATATTCCGAGAATCTTATCGTCTGGAGGTAAATACATATTTAATTCAAGTTTAAATCGAGAATTAACAAATAAATAAGGAAATAACACGTCTGATTGCGATTACACTAAGCAGTTAGATTAATTATAATGACGAGTATTTACTGATGAATTAAAAACTAATGATGGATTGATGAATTTAACCATTGTAACGAGTCCAAAAGTACTGTTGGAAAAAATCTTATCTCGTCTGGATGGCCTAGCGGTAAAAATGCTGAATTAGCGTCTGAAGTTGTTACTCTTTGGTCGAAGTACAATATATATTTTTATTGTTGTTTTTTAAAGAAAGACAAACATTCCCGGGTTACGAATAACCTGACAATATTTGAAAAACTCCTACCGCCATCATAAGAAGCGGAAGATGTTTCTAGTGCAATGATGGAGGACTTAGCCAGCAGAGAAATTGAACGCACGACGCCTAACTAACTCACTAACCATCACGTTTCCCCCGCAGGGGAGTAGGCAGAAGGACGGACCGACATACAACTCTATCCTGACACACACTCCTTGCTTCATTTACATTTATACATCGTCTCATGCATACTCTTCTGTTATTCTGACTCTTCCATGACCCGATTCAACTATTTGTTTTACTTGATCGTGCCATGTCTTTCTCGGGCGTCTTCGACTTCTTCTTCCATTCACTTTCACATCGTATATTCTTTTCACACTTCTTTCTTCGTTCATTCGCTCTACATGCCCAAACCATCTAAGCGTCCCTTTCTTGATCCTATTCATTACGCTCACATAAGCCTTGCATTCTTTCCGGATATCCACATTTTTAATACGGTCATACATGGTTTTACCGGACATACGTCTCAGGGATCTCATTTCCACAGCATTCAGTCTACTTTCATCCTTCCTCTGCCAGTTCCATGCCTCACTGCCATACATCAGGGTTGGTATAAGCACTCCATTGTGGACTGTTAGCTTCGCTTCTTTAAACAATTTCTTATTTGCGTCAACAGCGTTCAGTCCTCCATTAATGGAGTTTCCTGCATTCACCCTTCTTTCAATATCCTTATCAATATCCTTAACATACTTCCTAAATACACAAACTCATCCACTTGCTCCAAGTATTTATCATTCACAACTATATTGGACGCTGTTCTCGTACTCTCTCTTTCAAACGCCATGACTTTGGACTTACTTACATTCATCATCAACTCATTTTGTGTTTAGGAAAAAGGCGTTCTTCCGTTTTTTTTCAAGGATATTTTGAGGACGACTCTTCGAAGAATCTACGACACTTTTAGCACGACCAAGTCGATCAAACACTGGTCGTGTCACGTGCCTATTACGACAGAAGAGTATGCATGATACGGTGCATAGTCGTGATATGCACGAGTCGTGTGGCGTTCCATCCTGATTATTAAATTATCCTGAAATTATTTGGTTATTTTGTCGCCGGAAAGACAAAAGGGCTGAAGCGCCATTTCGGGAAGTTTACACCACAAGCTTAAAGGAGTGTGAAAAGAATATATGATGCGAAAGTGAATGGAAGAAGAAGTCGAGGACGCCCGAGAAAGACATGGCACGATCAAGTAAATCAAATACTTGAATCGGGTCATGGGAAGAGTCAGAATAACAGAAGAGTTTGTATGAGACGATGTATGAATGTAAATGAAGCAAGAAGTGTGTGCCAAGACAGAGTTGTATGGCAGTCCGTCCTCTCTGCCTACCCCTGCGGGGAAACGGCGTGATGGTTAGTTAGTTAGTTTACACCAGAGCACTTTAAAGTTTTTTTGTTTGTTTTACGATAAAATTCATAAGTCTTCAGTACCTGGTTGGATTTTGAAAATAAAAGTTAACTCGGGTCACTCAATGCTACCTGAAGCGACAAAAAGCTTAAAGAAAGTCCCAAACTTGTGTCGCTTGAGTCGAGCCTTCTCCCAAATGGTAAATATATTTGAGATGGCTGAAGGGTCACAAAAGTCTTCAGAATCAAACGAGAGTCAGAGCATTTCGTACAGATAAAATACCTGATCAAAACTGCATATTCAACTCGTTGTTGACCAAAGTGTCGCTTAAGCCCTTTCGCCTTTCCAGCGACGATAAGTGGTTTTTGAAGAATTAGTGTCGATTCACACCAACGTCCGGATCCGCTCAGTGACGATATTGTTCCGCAAGAGAGCTTATTGATATGGTACGAATATCAATCAAGGAGTATGTACCTAGACAAATTTGTGTGGCAGTATATCCTTCTGCCCACCCTTGTGATATTTAACTACTTAGTTAGTTAAATAAATTATTTTGAAGTGTAAAAATACTTACATCGCAGATTTTTTTTTTTAAACCATTTTTTTTATCACTAAATAATATTTTTATTAATTATTAATTATTAAAAATATTATTTAGTGATAAAAAATGGTTTAAAAAAAAAAAAAACTTCAAAATAATTATTTAACTAAATAAGTAGTTAAATATCACAAGGGTGGGCAGACGGATATACTGCCACACAACTTTGTCTTGGCACATACTCCTTGATTGATATTCGTACCATATCAATAAGCTCTCTTGCGGAACAATATCGTCACTGAGCGGATCCGGACGTTGGTGTGAATCGACACTTAATCTACGTATATCTTTCCTTTTCCACTTGGCATTTTTTACGCAGTACGTTTTCTTTACATTCAGAGATTGCCTTGTGAAAAGTTGAGCAAATATACGCTATTGCGCAAGCATTATATCGAGTCGTAGTGAAGATATGGTTTTACGATGGTGATAACGGAGGGAATTTAAGCTTTCGAATTAAACTTATCTACGCAGAAAAAAAACAGCCAATTTGATAACAATATTAAAAAAATACAGCCAAATCTCTGTGAAATGCAATAATATTATTATCGTTATTTTCAACTTATTTTACTACTCTCAGAGTCCAAACACCATCACGCTGTTTCTCCGCAGGGATAGGCGGAGAGGACGGACCGCCATACAACTCTGCCTTGGCACACACTTCTTGCATCCATACATCGTCTCATGCATACTCTTCTATTATTCTGACTCTTCACATGACCCGATTAAAGTATTTTATTGACTTGATCGCGCCATGTCTTCCTCGGACGTGCTCGACATCTTCTTTCATTCACTTTCGCATCATATATTCTTTTCACACTCCTTTCTTCGTTCATTCGCTTTACATGCCCCAACCATCTAAGCGTCCCCTTCTTGATCCTATTCATAACTCTATTCATAGCTCTGCCATCCTAACATATATACGTTTTTCTATCAATTTTTTATTGTTTAAATAATTTATTTAGTTAAGACCCGATATGACATTTTGACCCGATTAAAGTATTTTATTTACTTGATCGTGCCATGTCTTCCTCGGGCGTGCTCGACATCTTCTTCCATTCACTTTCGCATCATATATTCTTTTTTTTACACTTCTTTCTTCGTCCATTCGCTCTACATGCCCAAACCATCAAAGCGTTATTTTCTTTATCCTATTCATTACGCTTACATCAGCCTTATGCAAGGCCATATCTTTATGCTTTCGCTTATGTAAGTAGGGCAGAAAAAAATCGATTCTCAAAGTGAAATTACTGTTTGTATTTACAGGAAAATTTCGTGCAATTTTATTTTTATTCGAAAGGAAGTTTGTACGACCACACGAAAATACAATAAAACGACAAATAAATCTTTCAAATCAATCGAATTTTTTAGTGACATGAGGGAGAAAAAAACACTTATACCATTAGATACAATTAAAAAAATACTTAAACGCATTATTCGCGAAGACACGAAATTGACAAAAACATCTTTATATCTAGCCGTGTGTAGGAAATGCAGGCACCTATTTTCAGTCTTCGTTCGACCGTTTGTTCTATGGATTTTGTATGAATTGGAGAGTTCGTGCGAATGAATAATAGCATTTATTTTACATTTTTTTATAACGTATCTAATTTACTTTTAATCTTTTACGGGAATCTATCAATTACGATTATCTTCTTTGTCATCTTAATTTATTGAGATTGTCTGAACGGAGAATAATTACCGACTTGATTTGCTTATACAAAATTATAAATTCAATGATTGACAGCCCTGAACTATTAAACTTTATTTCATTTCATGTTTCTAGCAAGACGATTACAAGGCAGTACCTACCGTACTATTGTAGCAATTCTGCTTCAATCTCACAATTCAACACGCCTATGGGACGAATGTTGCATCTGGGAAACATATACTCCGATGTCACTGATATATTTAACACGTCAATATCAAACTATAAGTTTAATTTAGTACAGTTGTTGTTATCTGGTAGAGCTTAACTAATAGTTGGACCTATTACTTAATATTATTTATTTCCTTTCTTTTACAATATTTTTGAACGTGTTATTAGTTATTTTTGTATCTGCTATTCAATACTCTTTTTTTATTTTTCTATTTTACACAATTCTTGTACTAATGAGGTTACTGTTTTGAAAAAAAAAAAATATTAAAATGTATGTAAAAGCCTAAAACTGGCGTAAATAAATAAGGTTTCTCTAATGTTTATATTCCATTTTGTGAAAAATACGTTGGTGGTGATATAGAAATATCAAGGTAAGATATTTTGAATATATTTACGATTATAACATGGTTTAAAAAATGTTTACCACGTCACTAAAAGTTTTTTCGTAATGGCCGCTACAACGCCTTGCCGTTGTTGTATCTTATTATTAGAAATTGCGTTATGTACTATATAATATAATCTACATAACTCTAAGTAGAAAGGGTCGAAAATTCAAAATGGCGCTGATATAATTTGACTATGTCAAATGTGACAAAGGTTAAAAATACCCCAAACTTATGTAATGATCGCTGTGATGGTTTACTACTGCACGACCTGCATGGTCAAACTTAAAGTATCAGAGTCCAAACATGTTAAAAAGAATTTTAGAAAGCGATGTTAGGATATAATTGACGAGACAGAAAGACATTAAGGGATGCAATTAGGGTATTGGTATGACGTGGGTTAGTTGCACAGGCGCGCAACTGGTTGGCCCATTACACTTAGTTTTCAGCTAAGGGAAATTTTTTAGGAATAAAATATAATCAACAATAAAACATAATTATACTTTTACTTACAATCTACATAGTCCAAAATAGTGGGAATCTTGTAAGGAATCATTTTCACTCTTCTGTTATTTTCTGGTCACAGTGAAGTCAAGCTGCAACAAACAAAAAACACAATTTGAAACAATATTTTATTTATTTTTTTAACTCGGGACCTCTACTCTATCCGGGAGTAACGTCTCTGCTAATTGAGATACCGAAACTTTCTTAGAAACTGTCATTTTTATCAATACCATATTTCTTTGAAAATTGATCATATTTTGTTTTTTTCTTCAATTTCTTGCTGATTGCTAACCGTACGGAAGATCCACAGTTTCTCGTGTCTAGGATGAACCAAGTATGTATGCAGAATGAGTTGTGATGAATAAAAGTAAGTCCAAAGTCATGGTGTTTGAAAGAGAGAGTACGAGAACAGCGTGCTATATAGTTGTGAACGATGAATACTTGGAGTAAGTGGATGAGTTTGTGTATTTAGGAAGTATGTTCTAGAGAGACGGAAAGGCTGATAAGGATATTGAAAGAAGGGTGAATGCAGGAAACTCCATTAATGGAGGACTGAACGCTGTTGGCGCAAATAAGAAATTGACCAAAGAAGCGAAGCTAGCAGTCCACAATGGAGTGCTTATACCAACCCCGATGTATGGCAGTGAGGCCTGAATGCTGTGGAAATGAGATCTTTGAGACGTATGTGCGGTAAAACCATGTATGACCGTATTAAAAATGTGGATATTCGGAAAGAATGCACGGTTGATGTGAGCGTAATGAGTAGGATCAAGAAAGGGACGCTTAGATGGTTTGGGCATGTAGAGCGAATGAATGAAGAAACGAGTGTGAAAATAATATATAATGCGAAAGTGAATGGAAGAAGAAGTCGAGGACGCCCGAGAAAGACATGGCACGATCAAGTAAGTCAAATACTTGAATCGGGTCATGTGAAGAGTCAGAATAACAGAAGAGTATGTACGAGACGATCTATGAATGTGAATGGAGCAAGGAGTGTGTGCCAAGCCAGAGTGTGTTATATGGCGGTCCGTCCGCTCTGCGTGTTTGGTGACGAGATTAAAAATATTTAGATCTGGTCACCAAACACGACGGCTAAAGCCATTTCAAGCAACGTTTCGATTCTGAATGGTGATCTTTCACCAGGGCGATACTTAGAGTATCTACCACTCTGGAACGTGCCGCAAAAATACTTTTTATTATTTTTGTATGAATTAAATGTGTTATGACCTTGGAAAAACAATGTATGGAGAGAGAGCTAATTATTTGTACCCAACCTACACAAACTTGCGATAAATCACTTTCTCCGAATTTTTACGTCGTACACCATGAGAGAGAAAGAGACAACAAATATAATACTCCGCTTCTACGTACTGTCACAATGATCTTGGGCTCCTGGGTCACCGCGGGACTCTGCTCACATTTTTTTACTATAATATTTGGACAATTTGTATAGCGCCGTTTTTGTGAAAAATCACCTCAAGGGCGCGCCACTAAACTTGACACAACTAAACGGTTTTTTAGGTTAGATGCTATATTTTTGTTGATAACAATACTGTGAAAAAGTGGTTATACGAATAAACAAAAACATTATGTCATATCGTCGGCATACAAGCAAAAGTGACCAACTGCAAAAACGCCGAAAATGAGAAAACCGACCGAGTGCTATTGAAAAAGCATTATGGTTATAGGAAAAAATTGCCAACTTCATCCGACATTGTATAAAAAAGTTACACAGATGGTAAAAGTGACTATTTACAAAAACGAGCTTTCTTGTACAAGCAAAACTGACCAATGACAATGGTCAATTTTGCCTGTAGATCCGGGCTTTATAAATGGCAGTTGGTCAATTTTCGCTGTATGCTTTTACACGTGATTCTGAAGTTAGTCGCATTGTCATAGTCTGTTTAGGTTACTTAGTTCTGAAATTTGTTATTTCGAACCTTATTGAGTGTCAAGATGAATAGAAAAAATAAATTAATTTGGTTAAACATTTAAAGTTTTTTTTGTTTTTTTTTTTTTAAATATTCGATAACTTTTTATGGTGTTAATTAAACGCTTTTAAATTAGAGGTTTGACTTGCTAATTCAATTTCATGTAAGCGTACAATTCTATTTGATAATTTTTAGTTATTTTAGGTGCGGAAGTGACTTTGATGCACTCGGTGTCCCATCAACAATCATTTCAATCATCAGTTTAAATTTTCCACAGATGCAACACGATGGAAAAAACCTATGCTAGTAATGTGGCAACCTAATGTATTGAAGGAAAATAAAAATGCCTCATTGCCTTACTATACAACAAAACAAGATACGTCCTGCAAAAACCCAAAAATGATTGACTGCGGTAGATGCAAATTAAAATGCAACTAATTTTTTTCTGAGCAGATGGTGATTATATGTAAACAATTCACTAGCCTTGAGTTACAAGGCAAAAGGATTTTATAATAAAGTATGTTAATCTAAAAATTCCATTCGTAAAAGTCGGATTCAACCCTATCCATTTCAAAAATGTATGTACTTAATAAAGAAAAATGCATTAATGAAAATAAAATTAATCACGTTTGTGAAATAATATTCAGAAGGATTTTCGGAAATGAATTCAACCTATCTTTTTTATCCTACAAAGGATCAGTGTTTAATGTGCAACGACGCTACTGCCGATGGCAAAAATAATCATGACAGTTGACACAGTCAGCACATAAGGAGACGAGATGAGGCCAATGTGGCAAAAGCTGCAGACAAACTTCAACAGGTGCTTAATTTAAGTCTACCACCGTCCTATTCCGTCTTCAAAGGTCTCTCAAATGTATTGAGTATAGTCGTAAACTGTGCATTAATAATTTCTCAATTTATGAAGCTTTTTGCTACGTTTCGACTGAAATCAATGAGCAACGTGGCAGTTCCGAGATCGGCTCAGCTCTTCAAATGTGGATACAATCCCTCGACGAGACAGTGTCAGAGATATCAATATACTCAGATACTTGCTCAAGGCAAAACTGCAACCAGTATATTACTTCTCTCTTATTGTATCTGGAGAAGACATCAAACATTCAGGCAATCCACCATAATTTCATGGAACCTGGATATTCTTACATGGAAGTAGACTCCATGCATAGCGCTATTGAGACATTAAAAAGTTTGTAAATGTTTACTGTGTAAATGACTGGATAAATATTTGTTAAGCTGCAAGATCGCAAAGAAACGATTAAGAACTTTTTTTTTTTTAAGTTTGAAAGATAAGGTTATAAAAAATCGAACTCTAAATGAAAACAGAGAGAGAAAATGTCATGGCTGCGTATGAAATGCACGAGGTACGGGAAAGATCAACCTGGAATCGTTCTGTATAAGTATAATCACAGTGACGAATTCAAAAAAATATTCGTATTCGAGGTCAAAAATGAAACGAAAAATTGTGTTACCATTCAAAATACATAATTATTATCATTTGGTTTATCAATTTATTATTCAAAGTGTATAAAAAATATTTAAAACAATCTTTTATTTCAGCTTTGGGTACTAGAAATTTGATACACACAATTGCGTTCACACTTTGAGCGAATGACCATTTACGTAATATGAATGTTTCTCTACAGGCAAAATTGACCAAGTATTTTTAAAATAAATTGACACGATTTGGAGTATTTATTTCCAAATTTTCTTATGCACATTTATTCAACAGTGTTAAATCTATTATGAGTAAAATAATTGGTTGATAGATTTGAATATCCGATTTTATAGGCGAAGAATAACACAAAAACTGCTCCCCTGTAAAGTTGCGTTTTTGCAGTTGGTCAATTTTGCTTGTATGACGACGATATAAACTGACTACACTGCCTTGGATTGATACCACTCTATATACTCTAAGGTTATGACACATATTAATTAAATAAAAGTTATTGGCGCATGACGGGTTTGAACCCGCGACCTTTGGATTCGTAGTCGAGCGTCTTACCACTCGACCGAGCAGGTCGCCAATGGAAGTTATTGATTTGTGCTTGTGGCGATGTTGATCTATACAATATTGTACCTGTTGCAATGCTAATAATACCATTTGGGTTATAGCCAATTAGTTCACAGAAAACCACAAGTGAGTGGGTGTTAATTCTTACATAATTGACTAATTGTATATGATAAGCCAATGTCAATGGTTTTATTATCGCCATATGATTCTTTAATGAGCGATCTGAAAGCTACGCAACCTACTGTATTTGTTTTTGTATTTTTATTTAGACGTATGCAAATATTTTTTTCACACATCTAGTAAGAAAAAACATTTTTACATTTCACAATTATAGAACAAAGCACATAATCATAGGTTTTTTTTTACATATTCAGCACAAATCCTCCGAAAAGTGGCAAGGCTTGAGGCTTCTTTTAAGGCATTTGGAAGACTATTAAACAGTTTTTGGCCTTTATAAAACACGCTGTTTTGAGTACATACAAGATTCGTTTTGGTAAGCCTAAAATCATGACAACTTCTCGTAGGATAACTGTGAATATTTACATCACATATAATATTATTTAGCAGATATTTAGGGAGCATGTTATTTTGAAGCTTGTAAATCATCGTTAAAGTATTATGTATTACATGTTGTTTAGGTGTCATCATATTTAAATTTCGTAACATTATTTGAACTCTAGTAAAAATATTACATTTCAAAATAGTCCTCATCCCCCTATTTTGTATAACCTGCAGTTTATTATTTTGGGCTTCGTTACATAAGAATAAAACACTAGAACAATAATTTAAATGCGGAGTTACAATAGAATTGTATACAAGGCAAGTTGTCTTGAGATCAAAGTTGTTTCTGATCCTTTTGGAATCCAACCTTTTTAGCAATTTTTTTTAGTTGCTTTAGTTGTATATATTAAGACCGCCATACAACTCTGTCTTACACTTCTTCCTTCATTTACATTCATACATCGTCTCATACATACTCTTCTGTTATTCTTACTCTTCACACGACCCGGATTCAAGTATTTGACGGTTACTTGATCGTGCCATGTCTTTCTCGGGCGTCCACTGACTACTTCCATTCACTTTCGCATCATATGTTCTTTTCACACTCCTTTCATTTCATTCGCATTCAAACCATCTGTCGTCCCTTTCTTAATCCTATCCATTACGCTCTATCAGCCTTGCGTTATCCATAATACGGTCATACATGGTTTTACCGCACATCCGTCTCAAAGATCTCATTTCCACAGCGTTCAGTCTACTTTCATCCTTCCTCTGCCAGTTCCATGCCTCACTGCCATACATCAGGGTTGGTTTAAGCACTCCATTGTGGACTGCTAGCTTCGCTTCTTTGGACAATTTCTTATTTGCCCCAACAGCGTTCAGTCCTCCATTAATGGAGTTTCCTGCATTCACCCTTCTTTCAATATCCTTGTTTGTCAAATTTTAACTTATCATCTATTATTACACCTAAATATTTTATACTGCTAACCCCTTCTATATTTGTGCTATCAATGTTTAGTGTTGTCTATGCTAATGACGCAGCGCTTCTCTCTAACAGTTAGTTTCAACAGATACTCTAAGTATCGCCCTAGTGAAAGACTACCGTTCAGAATCGAAACGTCACTTAAAATGGCTTCAGCCGGTTTAGCGAACAGAGCCAATGAACGAAGAAAGAAATGTGAAAAAAATTCGATGCGAAAGTGAACGGAAGAAGAAGTCGGAGACGCCCGACGAAGACATGGCACGGTCGAGTGAATCAGATACTTGAATCGGGCCGTGTGGAGAGTCGGCATAACAGAAGCGTACGTATGAGACGATGTATGAATGTGAACGAAGCAAGGAGTGTGTGCCGAAACAGAGTTGTATGGCGGTCCGTCCTCTCTGCCTACCCCTACGGAGAAACGGCGTGCAGGTTAGTGAGTTAGTTGCGGCACGTTCTAGAGCGGTAGTTACTTTCAGTATCGCCCTGGTGAAAGACCACCGTTCAGAATCGAAACGTTGCTGGAAATGGCTCCAGCCGGTTTAGTGAACAGATCTGAATAGCCAGGTACTTCCCAATCTTCCTCTTCCCCGTCTCCTTCCTCTCCCCACTACCTTCATCCTCACAACATACCCCGATTGGACGTAGCTATGCAGAAAGCATCTAACCCCAAAAAGATAACTAAACTAACTAACCATCACGCCGTTTCCCCGCAGGGGTAGGCGGAGAGGACGGACCGCCATACAACTCTGTCTCGGCACACACTCCTTGCTTCGTTTACATTCATACATCGTCGCATACATACTCTTCTGTTATTCTGACTCTTCACATGACCCGATTCAACTATTTGATTTACTTGATCGTGCCATGTCTTCCTCGGGCGTCCTCGACTTCTTCTTCCATTCGCTATCCCAAAAAGATGAAACCGAGAAAAAGGCGTTTGAAAATATGACGATACAAAAGCACATTACGGCATTTGTACAGGAAACATCAGTGTTATTTTTTTATAAATAGATGATTTATAATCTGACCGGTCGGTGGCTGAGTGGACAAACGCGTCGGATTCCCACCCGGGCGTCGTGCGTTCAATTCCTCTATTTTTATTTATAGTTTTTGTGTTTAATTTGTAGAACTCCATTTTAATTTTTATATAATTCAATTGAACTAAATTTAATATTATTAATATTGAGCTCTGCTACTTTATAATAATAAAAAACTTAAAATAGCAGAGCTCAATATTAATAATATTAAATTTAATTCAATTGAATTATATAAAAATTCAATTCCTCTGCTAGCTAAGTCCTCCATCGTTGCACAAGCAACATCTTCCGCTTATTACGATGGCAGTAGGAGTTTTTCAAATATTGTCAGGTTATTTGTAACCCGGGAATGTTTGTCTTTCTTTAAAAAATAATAAAAATCTATCAATGTTATTATTTTTAAAAAAATCCTAAGTTACCCTTCATATCACTGTTTTTAAACATCAATTTAAGTCAAATATCTGCAATGTGTTAGTAAAAAAAATAATTTTCAAAAATCTATTGCATTTGGAGTTTGGATGTTTTCAGCAGATGTAAATCTATTATATATAGCCATAGTCCCACTGGCTCTAGACGGTTGGGACTCTTGTGTGGTATTCACGATAAAAAAAAAGAATTAATTTATCATGATTTTATGCTTTATTTTGATATTAATTATTAAATTGTTATTATGTGAGACAAGAAAACAAAAATTTTAAAGCAAAGAACGGGTTACAAACAACAACAAAATAAGATATGCTTCATAACATTGATTAATTAACTGCATCTATGTAGAAGCCTTAGAAAATATTCACTAACTTATAACCAAAACCATTCATTAGTAATTCAAGTAAAGCCATAGAAAGTCTGAGTGAATTGGATAAGGCCACTGAACCGATAATACCTAGAAGTGTGATCCACACCAATCTGAAATCTGGCATTTTACCTAAGACTTTTCTACTCCTTTCTAGGGCTCGTATGGGCCAATGAAATCGACGGCCAAAGAATGATGTGCCATGTTTTAGAAAATGTCTGATAATGCGTATTTTCTCTTGTTTGGATCAGCCAAAATTACAAATCTCGAATATAAATTATTGTTGAATGCGAATAAAGCAAATGAGTCCCAACTGCCCAACGCCTGTGAGATTATGGTATTCAATATACAGGGGGGTGTTGGAGTGGGAAGTGGGAGTTGGAAGGGGAAGAATCTTAGAGTGTATAGAGTGGTATCTATCCAAGGCAGTGTAGTCAGTTTTTGATGATTTTAACCTGACTCGGCGCACCTGGGCGTGGCTAAGACTAAGGTTAGGGTATTTATACATCCATTCATAGCACACATCGACATAATGTTTTTGTTTATTCGTATAACCACTTTTTCACAGTATTGTTGTCAACAAAAATATAGCATAAAACCTAAAAAACAGTTTAGTTGTGTCAAGTTTAGTGGCATAATAAAAAATGTGGGCGGAGTCCCGCGGTGACCCAGGATCCCAAGATCATTGTGACAGTACATAGAAGTGGTGTATTATATCTGCTGTCTCTTTCTCTCTCATGGTGTAAGACGTAAAAACCCGGAGAAAGTGATTTTTTGAAGTTTGTATAGGTTGGGTAAAAATAATGAGCTCTCTCTCCATACATTGTTACTCCAAGGGAAGAATATATATATATATATATATGTATATAGATATGTATGTATATATTATTTACCGCACAAGAGTCCCAACTGCTCCCAACCGTCTAGAACCAGTGAGACTATGGCATCCTCAGAGCAATAATATACCAGGAGGGAGCGCTAGTGTAGTCAGTATTGATGATTTTTGCCTGACTGGGGCGTGGATAGGGCTAGGGTATTTATACATCCATTCATAGCACATGTCGACATAATAATAAATGGATAACTTTTATAGCGCCGTTTTTGTGGAAAAATCACCTCAAGGGCGCTTACCAATGTTTTTGTTTACGTGTGCAACCACTTTTTCACAGCATTGTTATAAACAAAGATGTAGGATATAACCTAAAAAACCGTTGAGTTGTGTCGCATAACAAAACGTAGTGGGCAGAGTCGCCGGAGACGCAGGAGACGGAAAACATGTTTACATACCTAAAAGGGGTGCTATGTTATGTACTATTTAACTTGTCTTATCTACTCACCTACCACAGGTACACTATGCTCGATCATAATCTCAAACGCGTTTCCACTATAAAGCATCCTGGGATTGTGTACGAAAGTAAACTAATCGAAGGAGTATGCCAGTCGGCATTGAAAATGTTAGGGTTTGTTCTCAGAACCGTCAGAGTTTTTCGGGATACCCGAACTCTGAGAATACTCTACTTCTCTTTGGTCCGCAGTAGGCTGGAGAGTGGCTCAATTATTTGGGATCCTCATGAGGTGGGGTACTCCCTCATCTTGGAGAGGGTCCAGAATAAGTTTCTGAGATTTCTATACATGAGGGAGTACGGCCACTGTCCGTGGCTCTACCCGACGAACTTTCTCCTGGGCACGCTCGGACTTCACTCCTTACAGCTCAGGAGAGAGGGGTATGCCGCCACTCACTTCTTCAGACTGCTGCGAGGCTATATTGCAAACCCTGCTATTTTGGAGCGCGTAAGTCTCTATGTTCCCGATAACTATCTAAGACAGCGTCTTCGTAGATTATTCTATCTTCCTGCCTGTAGGACCAACCAGCCGATGGTTCTGCCGGCGGGGAGGAGTATTTTGCTCCTGAACAAAATCTCGTCCGATATCGACTTATTTCATGTCAGTGAGGAGAGATTCAGAAGTGAAATCCTATTATTCTTTTCCCCCGTTTCGCAGCCTCCTTCGCCACTTGTAGACGAGTCTTAGTAAATTAAGTCAGTGAGAGCATTCATTCTTACAAAGGTGTTCCTCTGACAATCTGCATTAGTTTTGTAGTTCCGTTAGGCCTAAGAAATATTCATGTTTCGTCACCGTATCCTCGCCACAAAGGCAAAATGGCTTAAGCGACACTAAGGAAAAATTAGTGAAATATGCAGCAGTTGTGATCAGTTTTTTCATTGACTCTCGTTTGATTCTGAAGACTTTTGTGGACCATCAGCCATCTGAAATATATTTACCATTTGGGAGAAGGCTCGACTCAAGCGACACAAGCCTTTTAGCTTTTTGTCGCTTCGGGGTAACTCAGTGTGAGCATTGAGTTAACTTTTTTTTCAACATCCAACCAGGTACTGAAGACTTGAACAACAAAAAAACTTGAAAGTGTAAGCTTCCCAAAATGAGGCTTCAGCCCTTTTGCCTTTCCGGCGACGATATATAGAAAGATGGGGGAATTCGTATTCTTTACTAGCAGTACTATAAGCCAGTTTGATCTGGATCGTTAATGACAAGAGTTCAAAGATGCATCCAACGTAATGTAGTATAAATATTCTGTTAATCTTTGATAAGCCTTAAGAAGATAAGCGATGAGTCAATAGGGTCTAATTTACAAAGATAAATACATTTTATATTAGTCCAAAATTCATTACAATAAATTATGTAATAAAATTATACTAGCTATCTATAGAAGACGGATTAAATAAGTTACGTAAAATCAAGGACACGGGGCTCGTAGGTAGGGGGCCTGTAGGCCAGGGGTAGGCAGAGAGGACGGACCGCCATACAATTCTGTCTCGGCACACACTCCTTGACATGACCCAAATCAAATATTTAATTCACTTGTTTGCGTCATGGCTTCCTCACTTCCTCCTTGTCATACTTTCTCCGTTCATCAACTCTATATACCTACGTAAAATCTAAGCATCGCAGTTTACGTTAGTCAAAAAAGTGCTGAGAAATAGATAAAATATAAACGTTTAAATACGCGGCTCTTTTTAAGCTGAACTTTGTAAATACCAAATATCAAATGTTTGCACTTTGAACTTCGTCGGCTCAGAGGTAAATTTTACATCAATAACTGATTCAATATCAATTTAAAACACTCGGATACATATTTAAGAACCACAAATTAGAACATTGTAACATAATTAACAAACAAAATCATAAAATTCTACAATTCTTCTTAACCCAACCTTTGCAAACGCACACGACTTCAAAGCCGTATAAAACGTAAAAAACCTAATTAATTATTAATTTTTCGTTTATTCCAATGTAGTTTGTATTATTTTCTGACCATTTCAGTGGCAATTCGTTGACAGATCAGCACTTTTCATTGATAATTTCATAAAATCAGACGGCAATAATCGATCGATACGCCTGTCAGCTGTCAGCCATTAAAATCCAAATAATATCAAGAAAAAATACAAAACAATGGCGTAAAACATCACATAAAGGAATAAAGGTGTTAAATTTTTAATTTTACTGGTAATTTTATGACTACAATTCATAGGAAAGTAATAAAACTTACGTGAATCAATTAGAGCACTTTGACAGATAAGCATAACCCCAAAATGTTCTACCGGCGAACGACACTGATGTAAAAAACAATTAATGGCCCATTTTCGATGTAATTTGAGGACTCACTGATAAGATATGGTTAGTTTAGCTGTAGATAATTAGTCCCCAATCGTGGAATGATAGCGATTAGAGGTAAACGACTAAACGGCCAAAACAATAATGATTGATTGTACAATGTACATATTAGAGATGGTCGATATTCCTATCCCGGTTAAAAGGAGCAGGTTCCAATCCGGTCACTGGAATCGTCGATATTATTTCTCCAAATCGATATCATTTGTCCGAGGAACCGGTTCTTTTTATGGGCACGAATAGGTTTTTGGCGGAAAGGCGGTTCCATAATAGCAGTTCTTTTCGTTCCCCGAACATCGCTGGAAACCCCCCCCACATGAAAAAAAATAATTAGGCGAAGGAACCGTTTGCAGTTCCAGTTTTTTTCGCTGACGAATTCTTTATGCAACCCCCCCTCCCAATAAAATAAAATGGCAGCGAGGTATCCTCCATTATAATAAAAATATCCTGCGTGGGACTTTTCTGGAACCAGGAACCAGTTCCAAAAAGAATTGAATAAATAACCGGATCCTCGCCGGTCACCGGTAACTGGAACCGCAGGTACACCCAATTTCCGATATCAACCATCCCTAGCTTGTTTATTTCCCAGAATATAGCTAGCTTGGAGTAAGGATATATATGGAGAGGTACCTTTGCGAAGCAGTGTAGTCAGTATTGTTGACTTTATACTGACTTGATAGAAAGAGACAAAAACATGTTAAGGGATGCTGAATAGCCTATTAGTTATCGCCCACATGAAATTCTGACATTTTAAATAAACATATTTTAAACAAAACAATATCAATACACCATTAAAACGATTTATAAAGTCAAAATATCACACAAACACTACTAAGGTAGAGTTTGCTAAATAATGATGGAAGCTTTTTGTTGATTTTATGTCTTTATATCATCATAAATGTGAGAATACTAAAGTTCAGTTAAAAATATTCAAAACTGTTGAAATACCTCTGAAAAGTGACGTTTTATAATCTTTTGTTTGGTCTTATTTGAACATTTATTATAGCACATGTAATGGTCCAACCATGTCACTTAGCATTCACTCCAATGTATTTCTTAATTGCATCCTTCAATGTATTTCTGTCTCATAAATTATATCGAAACATCGCTTTCTAAAATCCTTTTTAGCATGTATTATTCCATAGACCACATGTGTGGACTATGATACTTTAAGTTCGACCATTACTACGACTCTACTATTATTCCACCATTCCTATTCACATTGCACTCCCGTGCAATACTAAATTACGGTTCATTTAAAGGTTTAATTACTAATATTGTATAAATTCTTTCAATAAAAAGTTTTTAAGCAAAGTGATTATATTTCATTCTACATCCCCAGAACTAAAAGCGCACAGAAATCATTACACGCATATCACCATCATGTTTGATTTATTTGTAAAACCACTGCAAGTTTTTTAATCAACACAAATATAGGAAATAACCACAAAATCCGTTGACGTAAGTTATGCGACTCGATGATGTGAAGTTAGCGCGGACGGAGAACATTCTTACATACTTATAATAATAATAATAATAATATTTGGATAATTTGTATAGCGCCGTTTTTGTGAAAAATCACCTCAAGGGCGCTGTAAGTGTTGCAACAATATATTATGGGACGACTTTTTTTGTTTCTTTCTCTCACTATGTATACGACGTAAAAACTCGTAGAAAGTGATTTATCACCAGTATTTTATAGGTTGGGTAAAAATATTTAACTCTCTCTCCATATATATTTTTACTCCAAAATCGCTAGCAAGCCATGTTTTATGTTTACCCCTTCCTCTTCTTTTTCCTTCAGCGGACATACAAAGAATTATACAGTTTTTAGTTTTTAAATTGAACATAAAATTTTGAAAAAATTGTGTTTTTCTCAATGACGTTACAAATTCATTGTTTTTTATCGAATATTTTGGCATTGGCAGCGCATTATTTTAGCCTTTTTAGTGCAAATTTTTAACATTTCTAGTTCTAGTGTACATGTGCTTGCCATTTAAAAATGGTTATTTCGTTTGTTAGTGAGTTAGTTTTCCTTTAAGCCGCCTGCACGGAGTGTCAAACAGTACAAATTGAACCACAATGACTTGCCTAAATTGCCCATGGAAACATCGTTTTCATGTGCGCAGTAATGAATGTGCAGTTTTCAAATGATTTACTTATTTTTTATCGCTAACCCTTGTGAAAAGTTCACGGTTATGTTTGCAAAGGTCATCAAACTGGAACATTATCGTTCTCGTTCTGATGTTGCCCATAATAGGTGCAGATTGACATACGTAAGTGTGCAGGCGGACAAAGAGGAGCTAACGAACGATTGGACGAAGCAAACTATTTTTCATCTATCCTGGTGATTTCACTTGAAAAACTGAAGGACATGATTTTTGACGAAATATTACTTAAATTTCAATAAAAACTTTTTAAAGTTTGTCTCGATGCTATGCAAATATTTATTTAATTTTAGCGCAACTGGTTTAAACATAATCGTGAGTCAAACTTGACTTAAGTCGAGGCGTCTCAAAATTTGACCACATATTGTTGCTGGAGAGGCAAAAATGCACTAGGACACCAGGGATATTTCAGTTTTTTAATGTTTTTTGCGCATTTCAAAAGTCGCCTGTATCCACAACAGCACCTCAAAAAAGTTTTACCAAAATACACATTAGATATATGTATGTTTCATACCACCAAGTATATAAAAAACATATTTTCTCACTTAATAACTTTTTCAATTGATCGTCAATCGACTTTCAAATGTTCTTCTTCTGTGAACAAAAGCAAATATTAAAAAATATATTGTAATAGAACATTTATTGATCTATACCACGATTTATCTTTTTTAATTGACTAATTAACGATGAATATATATTTTTTGAAACATGTTACTCGATGAACTTTAAACAGATTTTTATGGGCTAAAAAACTGTATAATAAATAAAATAAAAATATTGTTAAATAACATAGTATTTTAACCTTGGAGTAACAATGCATGGAGAGAGAGCTAATTATTTTTACCCAACCTATACAAACTTGCGATAAATCACTTTCTCCGGGTTTTTACGCCGTACACCATGAGAGAGAAAGAGACAACAAATATAATACACCGATTATATGTACTGTCACGATGATCTTGGGTTCCTGGGTCACCCGGGACTCCGCCCACATTTTTTATTTTTTGAAAAAGTGGCGATACGAATAAACATTATGTCGATATATGATCTGAATGGATGTATAAATACCCTAGCCTTAGTCTTAGCCACGCCCAGGTACGCTGAGTCCGGTAAAAATCATCTAAAACTGACTACACTGCCTTGGATAGATACCACTCTATATACTCTAAGATTTTAATTATATACATTGAAGAATTTATTTTTTTATTTGATTGGTAAGATGCGGTTTTTCTAAATACCAAAAACACATAAAAACGATTGCGCGAATGAATTGAATTCATAAAGCGAAATTTTGACTCAAAACTCACCTGGCGCCCCCATATTAAAAAAAAACAGCAACACATACTCTCCACGCTCTATACCCCACGATGCGCCAAAACAGCAAACTAGCCATAAAAAATAAACTTAGATCCGAATTTTTCAATGCGCATTGAACATAAAATTTTGAGCCACTCAAATATACTGGCTTAAATGTCCCGAAAAAATTCAGTTTAAGCTTTTGCTGGATGGTTTTCAAATCAATTGGAATGGCTCCCATTTATTTATCGGAATTGTGTATTCCTGAAGATTCCAATTCGTGACAGTCAACTCTTAGATCGGCAATGTCACCGGCTATCGGAAGGTTGAAGGAACCAAAGCGCACACCAGACACTAAGTTCGAAGAGCGCGCTGCAGGAGTGTCAGGTCCTAAAGCCTGGAATGGACTACCACATGATCTGAGATTAATAAAAGACTCGACAGAGTTCAGAGCCAAACTCAAAACTCTTTTTTTTTTTAAATCATATCCATTAATCAAGATGTAACAAGCCCAATAGAACAAAGAAAACTTTTCAGACTCTCATTACTTAAATTCATTAGAAGATTATCACCATTATCTGTTCTTCACTGCGAAAAATTAAAAATACCTCCGATATACTTTATCTTAAATTTGCTCTCATGCCTAAAAATCAAAAAAATAATAAAAAGAAATAAAAAAAAAATATATAAATATATATATATATTTATATATGGAAGAATCAAGCTAAATTTTAAGTTATTATGATATGGTGATTGTGTCCTGCCAGAAGTGACCTGCCAGGTAAGTATGTTGCTGTATATTTATATAAACTAAGAATTAATATTAAGTAGAAATTAAAAAGATTTGTACAGCGCCCTTGAGGTGATTTTTCACAAAACGGCGCTATACAAATTTTCAAATATTATTATTATTATAAATAAACTACAGATTCTCAAAACAAAGCGACTTCGGCTAATGGGAGCTCCCAGACAGATGAGGATCTCCCAAATCCATAAAGATTCCGGCGTCCCCATGATTCAAGAATTCACAGGCAAACAAGCAGAACGCTTCTACGTCGGAATTCCATACCATAAAAACAAAGGTATAAATAATCTCGCCCGGTATGACAAAAGTGTCCGTACAAAACATAAACAGCCCAAACAAATCCTACGGAAGGATTAAAATAAGCAACCGGCTCACTACTAACAACTAACCTACAAATAATTCTCTAACTCAACTAACTAACTAACCATCACGCCGTTTCTCCGCGGGGGTAGGCAGAAGGGCCGGACCGCCATATAACTCTGTCTTGGTACACACTCTTTGCTTCATTTACATTCATACACCGTCTCATACATACTCTTCTGTTATTCTGACTCTTCGCATGACCCGATTCAAGTATTTGATTTTTTTGATCGTGTTACTCATGAACTTTGAGCACGTCCTCGACTTCTTCTTCCATTCACTTTCGCATCATATATTCTTTTCACTCTCCTTTCTTCGTTCATTTGCTCTACATGCCCAAACCATCTAAGCGTCCCTTTCTTGATCCTACTCTTTACGCTCCAATCAGCCTTGCATTCTTTTTGGATATCTACATTTTTAATACGGTCATACATGGTTTTACCGCCTATACGTCTCAAAGATCTCATTTCCACAGTATTCAGTCTACTTTCATCCTTCCTCTGCCAGTTACATGCCTCACTTCGCTTCTTTGGACAATTTCTTATTTGCACCAACAGCGTTCAGTCCTCCATTAATGGAGTTTCCTGCATCCACCCTTCTTTCAATATCCTTATCAGCCTTTCCGTCTCTCTAGAACATACTTCCTAAATACACAAACTCATCCACTTGCTCCAAGTATTCATCATTCACAACTATATTGCACGCTGTTCTCGTACTCTCTCTTTCAAACACATTGACTTTGGACTTACTTACATTCATCATCAACTCATTTTGCACACATATTTGGTTCATCCTAGACACGAGAAACTGAAGATCTTCCACACTGTAAACAATCAGCACCGCATCGTATGTACACAGTAGGCAACATACTTTCAGATTGTTCATTTTCACGCCCAAGCCCACACTTTTTAATTCTTGCATACAATTTTATCCAGGTACAAATTGAACAACCACGGTGACATTACACAGCTTTGCTTCACACCTTTTGTGATGTTAAACCACTTTGTAAAATCACCGTTCACTCTAACACATGCAACGCTTCCCTCATACAAGGACGCTATTGCTTGTACAAACTTCGTGTTAACTCCATACATGGATAATACCTTCCACAATTTGTTCCTATCAATTCGATCATGGCAGTCGCCTTTTTGCAAACTCGACAAAAGCACAGAAAAGTTTCTGGATTTTTGCTAAAAACTTCTCTGTAAGCATCCGCAATGAGAAAATTTGATCCATGCACCCTCTTCCACTCATGAAAGCATCTTGGATGTCCCATATTTTGTCTTTTGTTTTCATTCTTACCCTTTCAATCAATATTCTACCATACAGCTTGCCAACTGAACTAAACATAGCCCTATGGTTCCCACATTCGTAAGACCCTTTACCTTTGTACAGAGCATGATCACAGCCCTTTTCCAATCTAATGGCGTGTAACCCTCCTCTAAACACTGGTTAAAAAGTTTGCAAAACCATGTGAGAACTAAACGGCTATCCCCTTTAAAGTATTCAAATCTTCTCTGCGATGGTAACATCACACCTCAGACTTGTAAAACCATCTTCCGTCATTATCCATATCAAACATATGTACTCATTGCTACCAGATATGATGAAGGGCTTCCCATTGCAATCTCGATGCACAATCAACGGAGACATGGGAGATTCTAGCACCTGTTCACAATATGTATTATTAGGCTTATAGTATTTTCGTTGTCAGAGTGGAAAAGTGTGGGCTTTTGATCTGTAGGTTGTGAGTGAAGTGTAATTGATCTGGTATTTTAGTATTTGGTCTCTTGCTCGTGAAATTAACACTAAATTAAAGATCTAAACATTTACAATTATTCTTTCTTTAGTTGGTGCAAGTAATTTTTATTTTTTCCCTGCTAAACGTAAACCCTTATATACAATGTTTACAATAAAATAAATACATGGGTTACTCTGGGTGAGTAGTTTTTTTGCATTTCATATTAATTTGCACTAACAAATATAGTTTTAATAATTGATTTTTAATTTTCTGTTGAAAGTGTTCTTACTCAGTGTATTTGTATTATCATGTTAAAGAATAATTGTTTTGCATTTGTTGCATTTAAGAAATTGAAATTCAAAAAAAAAATATATTAATTTTTTTTTTGAGTTTTTATTCCACTAGCATTAGGTGAATGGTGCAGTACCTTCCTGTCCTCTATCTCTTTCCCTTTAATCCATTCGGCCTCCATGGTCGAGTAAAAATGAAAAAAATCCAGAAGGTCCGGGTTCAAAAAACAAAATAACTTTTATTTAATTAATATGAATATAAAGCTATATTTTAAGCTTGCGTTCATGATAGTAGATACTCCAAGTATCACTATGGTGAAAGACCACCATTCAGAATCAAAATGTAGCAGTCGAAAATGGCTTTAGCCGTTTGTGACCAGATCTGAATAGCCAGGTACTTCCTCTAAATATTCAACTTTGCTCTTTTTATTTTGCTTCTCTTTCTCAATCTCAAACATCGTATGTAGATGTAATAGAGTCACTCCCCCCAGTCAATGCGACATGAAAACAATGAAGGTATAAATAAAAAACAATACATTTATTATTTATTTACAAAAAACATGACTTATAAAATATTCCTTAGAGCAATAAATCTCACCTAAAATTAAAAACATTAGGCACATTTTACATTAGTTTTCAATAATTTGATAAACATTAATAAAAAACAGTACTAATTATTTATATAACATATTGTGTCATTTACAAAGCATTGCTGACTCGCCTGAACTACGAAACAACGCATTCAGTTTGACACGTTGTTGGCGTCACTAGCGCAGATTTTGTTTTTGACCGCCTGCAGAGATGAGTGCGTCAAACAGAAGTAATGAAATTTGCAGGAAAATGAGAAATGGTCGACATTCCTGTCACGGAGCTCATGAAATCAAAATATTTAATAGCTAGCTAGATGTGACGCGATAACGTTAACAATGAGCGAACCTTGGAGGACATGAAGAGGTACCTTTGCGAAACAGTGTAGTCAGAACTGTTGACTTTATACTGACTCGATAGAAAGAGACAAAGATAATATATGTTAAAGGATGTTGGATAGTCTCTTAGCTACCGCCTACATGGAATTCGGACATTTTTAATAAACATATTTGAACACATTCAACAAAACAATTTCAATACAACATTCAAATGATTCATAAAGTCAAAATATCACACAGACACTAATAACAGAAGGTTTGCCTAAATAATGACGGAAGCTTTTTGTTGATTTTATGTCTTTATATCATCAAAAATGTATGAATTCTAAAGTTCGGTCAAGAATGTTTAAAACTGTTGAAATACCTCTGAAAAGTGATGTTTTATAATCTTTGTTTGGTCTTATTTGAACATTCACGCATAGCACGTATCACCATCATGTTTGATTTATTTGTATAACCACTGCAAGTATTTTAATCAACACAAATATAGGAAATAACTTAAAAATTTGTTGACGTAAGTTATACGACTCGATGACGTGAAGTTAGCGCGGACGGAGAACATTCTGACATACTTAGAAGTGCTGCGATATAATGTGACGACTTTTCTTGTCTCTTTCTCTCTCATGTTATACGACGTAAAAACCCGAAGAAAGTTATGTATCGTAAAACATTAGCTATACCTCTTATATTGTTACTCCAAGGAGCAAACGGATTTTCTCGGCAACGTGGAATATCGTCCTCCAGCTAATGGTTACATTTACGGTTCCTTGTATTCTCAGGTCTTAAATCAATATTCTAATAAAAACCGATGACCTCCGTGGTCAAGCGGTTAAGATCCTGTGCAGTACATTCGTGAACCACCATTTACAATCTAATGTTTCTTGAAATGGCTAAAGCCGTGTTCGGTGACCAGATATGAATAGCCAGGTACTTCCCCACCTTCCTCTTCGCATCTCCTTCCCCTCCTCACTCTCTTCAACCTGACAACATACCCCAAATTGGGATGCCCTAATCCCAGCTGCTCTGGACAGTTAGGAACATTTGTGCGGTATTCACATGTAAAAAAGACACCAATAAAAAAGTTGTCCAAATAAGCGAGGCTTGCAGTCCACAATGGAGTGCTGATACCAACCCTGATAATAATAAAACTTACCTTGATAATTTATATGGCGTCATTTTTGTTAAATATATCCTCTCAAGAGCGCTTCAGCATTGATGTATGTCAGTAAGGCATGGAACTGGCAGAGCAAGGATGAAAGTGACTGCAAGCTGTAGAAATGAGATCCCCGAGGAGTGTTTGTGGTAAAACCAAATATGACCGTATTACAAATGTGGAGATCCAGAGAGAAAGCAAGGCCGACGTAAGCGTAATGAACGAGATTAAGAAAGGGAAAACGGGAGGAAGTCGGGGACGTCCGAGGAAGATAAGGCCCGACCTAGTGAATCACGATGTATGAATGTAAATTAACTTAGGAGCGTGTGCTGCAATCGCAAGAGAAACGGCGCTGACGGTCTAATGAGCAAGTGAAACACCAACATCGAACGTCGGTCTATCTGTGCGTCAAGTATAGCACGACGATACTCGTCAAGGCGCTGACGAGGAAGATCACGTCGAACCAGCGGTGGTAGAAGTTGAACTGCAGGTCGCCCAACACCTGCGTGATGATGATCCGGTATTCGGCGGGCATGTTCATGCGCATGAGGAGCACGCTCGAGCAGAAGTACATGCCCATGATCTGCGCCAGAATAAGCACAATGATGTTGGACGATTTCGATGAGGAGATCTTGTAGAAAAACTGAAATAAAATAGGAAATGTATTAAACATAATGAAAATGCTAAGTATAATACACATTTGTAAAAAGTATTATTAGGTGTACAACTTTGCTTCTGCTGTTTTCCTATAGATGGCGTTAGCGGTAAGTGGTGGTCGAAATAAATAGATCATAGACGTCATGCAATAAACTTAGGCATCTGCCAACATAGCCCCATAGAAACATTAGTCCATTTGTGTCTACGTCATAAAGTTATTCTCCATTGAAAATAATACACATTTAAAAAAGTATTATTAGGTGTACAACTTTCCTTCCGCCGTTTTCCTATAGATGGCGTTAGCGGTGAGTAGTGGTCGAAATAAATAGATCATAGACGTCATGTAATAAACTTAGGCATATGCCTACATAGCCCCATAGAAACATTAGTCTATTTGTGTCTGCGTCATAAAGTTATTCTCCATTGAAAATGTCAGTTTTTGAGCCAAATTGTCGTAATTTACGGGAGGTGCAGCGTGACGATACTCGACCCCACGTTGCGAGGGTGGTCAAGACATACTTGGAAACGTTGAAATAAGAAGTCCCACCCCACCCGCCGTATTCTACAGACGTTCTCCCTCTGACTATCGCCTGTTTGGATCAATGGCGCGCGGCCTGGCTGACCAGCACCTCCGCTCTCACGAAGAAGTGAAAAATTGGATCGATTCGGGGATCGCTTCAAAAGATGGCCAGTTTTTTCAACGCGGGATTCGTACGCCGCCCGAAAGATGGGAGAGAGTAGTGGCCAGCGACGGACAATACTTTGAATCATAAATATATGGCCAGTTTTTTACAGCCTTGAATTATGGAAAAAAGTGAGCCAAGTTGTACACTTAATTTTAAAAAAGGAGTTTATGGAATAATATGTTTTAAAAGTGAAAGGAAAAGTAAGAAAGTGAATCAACCCTGGCGAAAGCCTACCATTCGGAATCGATACGTTGCTTGTAAAGGTTTTGGCCGTATTTGGTGACCAGATCTGAATAGCCAGGTACTTCCCAACCTTCCTCTTCCTCATCTCCCTCCTTTCCCTATCATCTTCAGCCTCATAGCATACCCCGACTGGGGATGCCGTAGTCCCACTGGCACCGAACAAACGGAGAAAAAAGTGGAATGACGCCTTTGACCGCAGTATATTTGCGACACGTTCCAGAGTGGCAGGTATACCCTCAGTATCGCCCTGGCGAAATAGCACCATTCGAAATCGACACATTGCTTGAAACGGCTTTAGCCGTGTTTAATGACTAGATCTGAATAGCCAGGTACTTTCCGACCTTTCTATTCCTCATCTCCTTCCTCGCAAAAAAAAAATGCATTGCTTTGTAACATGGACATACTTGGTTTTACACATTTACACCTCAGGGATCTCATTTCAACAGCGTTCAGTCTGCTTTCATGGATGTTTTTTCATCATAAGGATTAATAATAACATAATATATATTAATCCGTACAACATGGATTCGTATGCGGAATTGCATGGAGATTAGTGCGAGAAAGAGGCCATTATTCATATGATGGAATTGAACAAACATTGAAAATTTCTTCATTAGAAAAGCGTAGGAAAGACTTTGATTTAATTTGCATTTTCAAAATTATTAATTGTATTATTGACCCACCTTCTTTGTCGCAACTCATCCAGTTCAACATTCCTTGCCGTAGACTCAGAAACAATGAATTGCTGTTCCTCAATCATCACTCTACTAATTATGGGTATCATTCTCCAGTGTCCAGAATGTCGAGACTTGTTAACTCAAGCCGTGATCTTGAAATTTTTGGTAGCAGTCTAAATGATTTTTATCATTCTTTACGACTCTACCAAAACCTTGTTTAGGTTTTGACTTGAATGTTTTATTAAATACATATTTTTGTCCTATTTTTGTCATTGCTACATTTAATATTATGTATGTGCTGTTCTTTCTCTATTGCTCTTTTTTTTCCATTTTGTGTTGCGTATTTTTTTTTCATTGGTTTGTATTCCGTTAGTTTCTAAATAAATTTAATAGGCGTACCTTGGTGAAGGTGAGTAGCAGCCCTCTGATGCTAGTCACCACTATGCAGCCGATGAGGAAGAAGGACACGTGCTGCGACCAGAAGGACACATCAATGTCGAAGCCGACCCAGTGGACTGCGATCTCGATGCCTCGCGTCACAGGGTCCTTCTTGCCCACGCGGTCAAACACTATGTTGATCGTGGACTGGAACGCACAAACATAACAAATAAGTTCGGTCAATCGTAAAAACATTCAAAACAACTAAACTAACCATCACGCCGCTTCCTGTGAACGTTTAACTCTGTCTCGGCACACACTCCTTGCTTCATCCACATTTATACACCGTCTCATACATACTCTTCTGCTATTCTGACTCGAATACGACCACGAATCCAAAGGTCGCGGGTTCGAAACCGGTGTGCGCAAATAATATGTGTCATAACACATTTAATTGATTTATAATAAAATATAGTATATTTGCAGCACGTTCTAGAGTGGTAGATACTCTAAGTATCCCCCTGGTGAAAGACCACCATTCAGAATTGAAACGTTTCTTGAAATGGCTTTAACCGTATTTGGTGACCAGATCTGAATAGCCAGGTACTTTCCAACCTTCCCTTTTTTCATCTCCTTCCCCTCACCACTACCTTCAGCCTCAAATTGAATCGTTCTAAGCGACTAAACTTACGATAAAGATCTTCCACAGGCGGTAGATGGAAAAGAAGTACCCGAGGCAGTTGAAATACTTCCCCTGCAGGGTCTGTGACCACTGGATCCTCTCCATCATACTCCTGGCTCCGTGGGCTTCGAGGAACAGCTGCCGCGCCAACTCCTCCAGTGCCGAGATCTCCGATTTGAGCTGGCTGATGTCTGTCAAGTCAAAAACATATAATTAAACAGCTGTATAATTGACTCACCTTCTCCGTTGCAACTCATCCAGTTCAACTCTCCTTAACGTAGAATAAATTGCTGTTCCTCAATCATCACTCTACTAATTAACTAACTAAATATGGGTATCATTCTCCACTGTCCAGAATTTCAAGACTTGTCAACTCAAGTCATGGTCTTGAAATTTTTGGTAGCAGTCTAAATGATTTTTGTCATTCCTTGCGACTCGTTTAAAACTTTGACTTGACCCTGGCTTTGATTTGAATGTTCTTTCATGAGTGTATTTTGTCATTGCTACATTTAATATAATGTGTGTGCTGTTCTTTCTCTGTTGCTCTTTTTTCCCATTTCGTGTTGCGTATTTTTTTTGTAATTGGACAATAGTCCGTTAGTTTATAAATAAATAAAAATAATATCACAAGGTGGCCGAAATTACCATCGCTATCTCCAACCTCAAGTGGAACTATGTTAAGCATGTAGAATATTTGTGGAGGAGACTAAATTCCATCTTACGTGCGTCAAGGACTCCACCAAATAATAGAGATAACCTACTTTCAGTACCACTGGCCCCTCCCCCGACACTGCTGACGAGCTGGGTCCAGAGACTATGTGCCGAGCTCCGCGGGTGCGGCTGGCGAGCCATCGTAGCGTTTTCTCGGCTCTCCGCAATCTTCTTCTTCTTCATCACCATCATCTCCATGGTCTGCAGCAGCTTCTTCTCAACGGAGTGGACGTCGGATTGGGTCACTGGTCTGGATTGATAAATCGTCACATCAGAATTTATTTTACTTTTGGTGTGAGATCCCCAGTTCGCACTTTGTATTTTAACTCCACACAGGAGGCCTCGAGGGAAATAATCATAGGCCTATGTCATCTTTGGGGATGCTGTGTGGAGGGTCTTGAAGAGGCCCGTGTTGAAGGAGGGGGGAAACACAGAAGTCAGCAAATCGTTCCACAGCCGAGCTGTTGAACGTCAAATGTCAACCGTGTACAAATGTTGGACGCGCGTTTAGCGAGTTTCCTGATTATGCACCGGTGCCAAAGGGATCAATGACGCAAGTTCCTCGAAGCATCTTCCATTGAAATACCGGTAGAACAAGGACAGCATTTTCACCCGTTTGTTAAGATAGGAGAATCTATCAAACAGACCGCCCGTCTCTGCACACAGTCAAGGGTTTTTTTCAGGTATTTAGGGGCTCCAGGCCAGAGGTGGGTGTCAAATTCAACAGTGGGGCGCACTTGCGATTTGTACAAGGTCAGCAGTGGTGTACTATTGAAGTATCTGCAGGCCCTGTACAGTATGCCCAACTTCTGAGAGGCTAACTTAATTCTGGCTTCGATGGAGCCCCCGTGCTTTAACTGGTCACTTAAGGTTACCTTAAGGTTACTTTAAGGTTGTATACCGTAAAAGTTCCTTACTTTGGTATGTTTTAAATATCTTTTGTTTTCTTAACATTGTTAATTACCAAACAAATATTTTAAACAACCTTTCATAGGAAACTTTCCAGCAGAGTTAGGTTGGATGCTGTCACAAGAATCGCTTTTATATTGTTCAGAGAAAGCATCGGGGGTGAGATATAAAGTGTACATAGACGACCCGAACCCCAATCAAGCCAGGAAACTACTCAACGTGGATACAAAATCACCGAAGGAGCTGGTAGGACTATCAACAGGACACTGGCACATGCAGCTGTCGGGAGTGGAAAGTAAACACTAACAGCTGGAGGAAATGTCAAGAGGGCGAAGAAACACCAAGAAGAGGTAATAAATAGGAGTACCACAAGGTACCGTTTTGGGTCCTGTATTAAAGCGACAATATCCCGTCTTGATGGGAAGAAGGCTCAGATACCTGGGGGAGTTGAATACCATGTGATGCAACCAGGAGACAGGGCCAAACACCCCGCGACTGGGCTACTGTCAGGGGAATAACGTGAAACATAGGAATGGCCTCAGTGCTTGCCAGAGCTAGGCATATGAAAAAGATATATGTTTCTCACCTTATAAATATAGTCATGGACGTGTACGGATAGTTGACGGCACCAAAACCAGAGAGAATCGCCATCACAGTAACCCCTATCACGCCAACGCGAGACACCCCTTGCTCCATAGACAATATACCCTGGAAAGCATAGATAACAAAATATTAAAGAATATACAGTGTCTACAGATATACAACCCGGCCAAGGACGTTGGCCTAGATATTCCAGACGGAAAAAGCTGTACAAATATCCTTATTTCACTATTTGAGAAGTTTTCGCATCTCCGCATAGATTTTCCGCTGAATATAATGATAAATTAAAATAGAACTCACCTGCTTTGGACTAAGTATTGGAAAAGGATCTCCGATTTTCCAAAAGAAGTAAAGGTAAATGAACCACACTAGAAGGGTCATGGGCTTGATGAAGTTAGGTTTCACTGTAATCATATAAATACAACACCATGTCAGAGATATGAATCGAGTCTGATGCGTTGAACAAACAGATTGAATCCTCTTGTATTAATACTGGGAAGTTTGGGACTCTGTTCAGAATTGAAACTTCGCTAGAAATTATTAGGTGTACAACTTTGCTTTCGCCGTTTTTTTCCGAAATTCGAGGCTTTATTGTAAAAAACTGGCTTTACGTTTATGATTTAAAGTATTGTCCATCGCTGACCACTAATTTCTTCCATCTTTTGGGCAGCGTACGAATCCCGTATTGAAAAAACTGGTCATCTTTTGAAGCGATCCTCGAATCAATCCAATTTTTTACTTCTTCGTGAGACCGGAATTGCCGGTCAACCAGGTCGTGTGCCATTGATTGAAATAAGTGATAGTCAGAGGGAGCCACGTCTGGAGAATACGGCGGGCGGGGTGGGACTCCCCATCGACGTTTCCAAGTATGCCTTGACCACTTAGGGTCGAGCATTGTCACGCTGCACCTCCCGCAGATAACGAGAATTCGGCAACTGACATTTTCAATGGAGAATAACTTTATGACGCAGACACAAACGGACTAATATTTATATGGGGTTATGTTGACAGATGCCTAAGTTTATTGCATGACGTCTATGATCTATTTATTTCGACCACTACTTACCGCTAAAGCCATCTATAAGAAAACGGCGGAAGCCAAGTTGTACACCTAATACTTTAGTCATGTTTACTGGGGACCAGATCTGAATAGCAAGGTAAAAAGGTTGATTAATTTCGCTCCACGTTGACGTGTTGAATAAATTGAATATTTCTTCAAAACGTGCCACTGCTTAATTCGCCAGGTAGAAAGAAATTTATGTTCATGGCAATACCAACCGAATCTGATGTTACTGATGCAGAAGTAACCAATGTAGAAGGGAATGACTGCTATGACCATGAACAACATCAGGTAGAGGCCGAGGTTCCAGTGAAAATAGCGGGAACTGAAAATAAGCAGGAGTAGAATACAATTATAGAAACTTAGTAAAAGAAGCAAACTGCTCAAATATAAAACCAAAATAAGACCAGTAGCTACCTATGGTTATGAGCAGAGGCGTTCACTCCATAAAGGCAAATAAGCACTGCCTACCCTGTTGTACTTGTATAAAAATATGTATAATACTGGATTGAATAATATGAAACTGCAAAACACAAATCTACTTTCAAAAATACTCACGAAATTTAGCTAATAATAACGTGTCAAAAGCAGTAACTGCCAATGCTCAAACGCCGCCAACGTCAGAGTAGATTATTCTATGTTCACTAGACTACACTGAATATGTATGCTGCAAGCTGGTATGTTTGTTAGTGTCTAAGGCAGTGCTTTTACAGAATAAATCCATTAGCAATCAGTGACATCTGTTGGTACCTAACTCTATTGTATATTTATATTTCTAATTTTCTAAGAAATAAGTTGAATTTTTCTTTACAACATTTTCAAATTTTTTTTTTCTTGAACAGAAAATGAATTTTACTAGCCTGTCAGAGGCTTGATGTAAATAAGCGACATCAGTTTTATTAACAGTATAGTATAGATCTGATCTGTAGGCGCAAGAAACTGGAGAGAGACAATTGGGTACTTGGAGTAACAATATAAGGAGGTAAAGCTAATATTTTTACCCAACCTATACACATTTGCGATAAATCACTTTCTCCCGGTTTTTACGTCGTATAACATAAGAGAGAAAGAGACAAGAAAAGTCGTCACATTATATCACAGCACTTCTAAGAATGTAGGGATGTTTTCCGTCCGCGCTAACTTCACATCATCGAGTCGCATAACTTACGTCAACGGATTTTGAGGTTATTTCCTTCATTTGTGTTGATCAAAATACTTGTAGTGGTTATACAAATAAATCAAACATGATGGTGATATGAGTCGTATAGTTCCTATCTACGGTAAGTCCACTTTGGTGAAATGTTGGCAAACCATTTTTTTTCAATTATGACTTTTATTCATTATAACCTAATATTTATTGCATTTGGTGTGCTTTATTATTGGACTACGGATGTTTATAATAAAATAAAGCATTTCATTTCTTAATAGTTTAGGAGTAATTACGCAAATAAGAATGGACTTATCGGCATTTGAAACCAACTGTCAAATTCAACGTATATTGGAACTCACCAGTCGTGACTTATCGGTGTTTGTTTCTCAATACGGTCGACACGTGGTAGACAAGTATAGGGTCACCAAAAAAAAAAGATTTAATCAAAACGAAAATATTAAATGTTTCTTTTTTTATTATTTACCAAGAAAAATTAAATGGGAATAAACTAGTGTTTACAAAATTCTTTTTCTTTCATATTTAAAAAGTTGACCAAACCAAATTATATGACAAAATATATAAAATAAAGGAAATAGAGATATTTTATAATTGCAAAAATTCTGTATTCATTTCAATAAATTCTCAAACTATTGTTCTTTTTAAAAAATACACAAAAAAGGTTTATCGATTTGCTAGTTAAATCAAAACAAAAATAAAAGTCTTTGCTTAAAAAAAAAATTACATACATTTTAAACCGAGGAATAAGAAACGAAAATATTTAATGATTCTATTTTTTTTATTTACAAAGAAAAATTAAATGGGAATAAACTAGTGTTTACAAATTCTTTTTATTTTCATCCTTAAGAAGTTGACAAAACCAAATTATAAAACAAAATGTCATATAAAAAAAGAATGGAGACATCACAATAAATTCTCAAACTATTGTTCTCTTTTGCGGTAGAGTGTGTTTAACACTTAAGCCTCTTGTTTTAATTCCAACTGTTTTTTTGGGACGCCAGCGCTTGCATTTATCAAGATGACAATATTTTATGATATAGTTGTCTTCATAATTTTTTTTTTCATTTTTCAAATAAAAATTGTACGGATATCCATCAAATCTACTATTTTAAAGGTGTCACATTTAAAGGTCTTCGTTTTATGCTCGCACAACGGAGAAATGAGCAAGTTTGTCGGAGCCGTACCTAGAATTTTTTTTTTTTTCTGTAATAAGTTTTTTTTTTTTTAAATGATGGATTTATGATTAAATAGGTAAACGCATGTTTGCTTTATATTCATATCCACAGATTTAATAAAAAATGTTTTTTTCTCAAAAATAAATAAACGTCAATTAATTTTACTAAAATTATGAAAACCATACCTACGTAATTCAATTTTTTAAATAAATTTAAACAATTGAAATTTTATTTCTCTCGCCCAGGTATTTAAAAAAAAATAGACAATGAAAACAATTGTGAAAAAAAACGAATAAAATTAAAAAATAATTAAAAACAAACGAGCGAAGTTTTTGGAGCACCCAGTAATGACGGACATTCGATATACAAATCCATTCAAAATAGCAGATTTTTCATTAGCTTTTACGGCTATCCACATTCTTTTTCCAAGATTCCTTATTGATAACTCGTTTCCTTGATGTATTTCCAGTCACTTGAATGACATTTTTGGTAAGATCGGACATTATTTAGCTGTAGAAATGTATAAAACGATAAACACTTTAAAAGAATAACACTCCTCACAAGTGCTTAAGCGGCCATGTTGGAATTAGCGAAATGCTTCGCGCTCATTGGCTATCTGGACAAGCGGTGGACTTAACGGCGTTTGGAACAAACGGCACCATGGATTTATCGCCGTTTGAAACTCATCGTAATTTTAAAACCCACTTTTCGTAAGATTTTACGTACGTTTGGAACTTATTGACATTTGATTAATATGGTAAATAGCCGGTAGAATAAAACCTCATATTTACTTAAATTTTGAATTATATTGGACTTATCGTACATAGGAACTATACGACTCATATGTGCTATGCGTGAATGTTCAAATAAGACCAAACAAAGATTGTAAAACATCACTTTTCCGAGGTATTTCAACAGTTTCAAATATTTTTTAGACCGAACTTTAGAATTTTCACATTTTTAATACATAATTTAAAGACATAAAATCAACAAAAAGCTTCCATCATTATTTAGGCAAACCTTCTGTTATTAGTCTTTGTGTGATACTTTGACTTTATAAATCATTTGAATGGTGTATTGACATTGTTTTTTTTAATGTGCTCAAATATGTTTGTTAAAAATGTCCGAATTCCATGTGGGCGGTAACCAATAGGCTATCCAACATCCTTTAATATGTCTTTGTCTCTTTCTATCGATTCAGTACGGTCAACAATCCTGACTACAATGTTTCGCAAAGGTATCTCTCCATGTCCTGCAAGGTTGGGTACTACTCAGCCCTCCTCGTCCTCATCTCCTTCCCTTTCCCGATCCTTCAAGCCTCGCAACATACCCCGATTGGGGGCGCTGGAGTCCCGCTGGCTTCGGGCACGTTCACGTGAAGATAGGAAATCTCACACACCTGCTATCGAGATACCCGATGATCTCAAAGATGATCAGCTCGAACATGGTGCAGCTCAGGGCGAAGGTCACCGAGAAGATGAGCTGCACCAGCGAGTGATGGACCTCGTAGTCCCGGAACAGCTGCTTCACGAAGAACACCCAGCCACCCATGAAGAAGAATATCTGGAAGAAGACCAAAGCGGTTAGCATTTTATTATTTGACCGGTCGGCAGCTGAGTGGACAGACGCGTCGGATTCCCACCCGGGCATCGTAGGTTCAATTCCTCTGCTAGCTAAGTTCTCTATCATTGCACAAGCAACTTCTTCCGCTTATTACGATGGCAGTAGGAGTTTTTCAAATATTGTCAGGTTATTCGTAACCCGGGAATGTTTGCCTTTCTTTATAAATTTTTTCGCCTGTTCTATGGTGTGCGGAAAATTCTTGGTGATTTCTCTGAGAAGCCTTCGTTGAAATATCAATAGAATAGGCTCGGCATAACTACGTTCCGCCTGTGCATTGTTGCGATCTCCCAATTTGAACAGCAGGCAAAAAAGGTAAGCTGCAGAGACGGTATAAAATTTAGCATACTAATTCGACAGCCTCCGCGATGGAGTGGTTAAGACGCTCGACTACGAATCCCGAGGTTGCGGGTTCAAATCTCGGCGTGCACAAATAAATTTGACTCAATTACGTGTTATTTCACATTTAACAAATATAAATTAATGAATATTATATTTTTAGCGCGTTCCAGAGTGGTAGGTATCGCCCTGGTCAAAAAACACCATTCAGAATCTAAACGCTGCCTGAAATGGCTTTAGTCATGTTTGGTGACCAGATCTGAATAGCCAGGTATTTCCCAAGCTTCCTCTTCCCCACCCCACTACCTTCGGCTTCACAACATACCCCGATTGGGATGCCAAGCGACCCGTTCTCATGTGTCAAATGTCAACCGTTGGACGCGCGTTTGGCGAGTTTTCCGACTATGCACCGGTGCCGAGGGGATTATTAACGCAACTTCCCCGAAGCATCTTCCATTGAAATAATGGTAGAACAAGGATAGAGTTTTTTCAGGTATTTGGTCCCGTACAGTACGCCCAACTTCTGAGAGGCTAACTTTACTCTGGCTTCGATAGAGCCCCCGGTGCCTTGACTGGTCACTTAAGGATACACCAAGCATTTCAATGGAAGGCTTGTTGGGAAGATTACTTCCGTTGAAGGAGACTAAATTGTCATTCGGATCCCTTTTAGTCGTAATCAGACATGATTGGGTCTTTGAAACATTAAATTCGACGAGGTCATTCTTACCCCAAGAGGAAATTCTCTCGAGATAATCGTCCATTCTCTGTTTCAAAGCCCTCCGAGCCGTTGTAGATTTGAAGAGAACTGCAGGTTTCGGATGGGAGAGAGTCGTCAAGGACCAGCAAATCTGGCCCATGTCCAAAGCTGCACACCAAAAGGCCCACGAATAAGAGAAGTAACGCTGTAGAATTAATATTTACTCATTACTTTTAATTAGGCACATTACAAAGCCGCAAAATGAGAAGTGATAAAGCAGAGAAAGCTACTTTTAGAATTACAAAAAAACTACATTCCATTAGCCTATTTTTTAGCAACCGTTTGCATTTGTGGAGATAAATTCATAACAGGTGTGCAATCAACTAGTTGGAATTTGAATTAAATTGCAGATTCAATAAAGTTTCCGTTAAATTATTTACCTGTGATATTAAAATTATTAAGGTATCTTCCAAGAACCCCATCGTTCATTGTTTAATTCACTTTTATTTAAAAAAATAATATAGTTTCAGCTCGTTCTGTAGGAATACGTGGGAAATGTCAATTTGACGTTTACCGGTGTCACTTTTGAGTTTTGCACAGACAAAAACAATAGAGGTTGGCGATAGTGATGGCCATTATCGGAATATTCGAGTTTTGAACATGGCAATAATCAAATGGTGGGGGAGGGATTTCGCGGATGGTTGAAATCTAGAATCAAGATATTCTTCTGAATATTTTTATTTCACGGGGGGGGGAGTTGCTAGCGATATTCTAGAGGAAAAAAACTGGTACCGGTTCCTCACCACTCACTGAAAACTGATGAAAGAAAAAGTAGGTTATATTTGCGACGTTGCAACCAATGAAAATAGCACCGCCTACTCCTAAAATATTATGGTTTCATGAAAACCGGTTTCACTAGTCACTGTCATCACGTCTATAATTTATAAAAAAATAATTGGAATAAGAAAGGTATGGACCGGAAATTTCTTACTTAAAAAATAAATAATATAGTATAACGCCTATTTAGGCGTATTATAATATGTATTTACATAGCCAGCAACGGGGCACACCTAACAGCCTAGCAGAGAAAGATGTTTCCGGCGGGAAAAGGATGAATTTGCCCGCGGACACTGCGGCTTACCCTTCGTGACGGAACACACCTCTGGTATTTGTGATTACTCACTTCAGCGTGTTTTAATTTGTAAATAAAGTGATCTACCTAACCTTAAAGACTATCATTTGACAATTACCTACTACGTTTATTCATTATAGTTTCTTAGTTTTACAATATATATGTGTATATACAATTCAGGCTAAGGATAGTTGATATCGGAAATTGGGTATACCTGCAGTTCCAGTTACCGGTGACTGGCGAGAAACCAGTTATTTATCTAAATCTTTTTGGAATTGGTTCCTGGTGACAGAAAAGTTCCACAAAGAAGATTTTTATATTAGGAAAATATTCCTCACCGCCAATTTTTTTAAATTTCATGTGAGGGGGGGGGTTACTAGTAATTTCCTAAAAACAAAAAGAACTGGAACCGGTTTCTCGCTAAATAAAAATCGTGAGGGGGTGGGTTGCTAGCGATTTCCTGAATACGAAAAGCACTGCAACTAAGGATCTTTTGCCAAGAAGGCATTTTATGGATATTTACTTTTTTTTGCCAAAAAAAGAACAGGTTCCTCGGAGAAATAATATCAACGGTTCTGGTGACCGGCTTGGAAACGGTTCCTTTTTACCGGGACAGAAATATTGACCATCTCTAGTTCTGGCAAAACAAACAGTGAACTGTCAAAATATATTAGGTTATGAATTTTGTGACAGCTCAATAAATTCGATGAAATTAGTTACTTGAAACCCACTATGAATACATCGAGATATTTATCTGTAAAAATAAGAAAGAACAATAGAAGCATAAGAACGAATTTCGCAAGAGCAATATGCAGTGACAGAGTTTTACTAAAGAGTTACGAAGTTAAACCACTGGGAGAAGGTTATAATCCGGCTGTTGTCGAAGCCGGCAAATATAGTCAATGGGAAAAAGATGAAAGATTTATGAAAAATGAGGTTAGCGGTAAAAAATACAGCTTGGTTTTACCGCCACCAAACGTAACAGGGTCCCTGCATCTTGGGCACGCCTTAACGACAACTTTGCAGGACGTTTTGGCGAGATGGAAGCGTATGAAAGGTTTTAATGTAACGTGGTTACCCGGAACAGACCACGCCGGCATAGCAACTCAAGCCATCGTTGAAAAACATCTGCTTAAGAAAGGTATAACGAGGGAATCGTTGGGCAGAGAAAATTTCGAAAAAGAGATTTGGAAATGGAAGGAAAAAAATGGCGGAACGATTCAGAAACAACTGAGAAAACTTGGAGCCAGTCTCGACTGGTCGAAAGAAGTCTTCACGATGGACGAGAAACAATCTAAAGCTGTAAATTATGCGTTTATAAAGCTGTTTAACGAAGGTTTGATTTACCGTGGTGATAATTTAGTCAATTGGAGTTGCGAGCTACGCTCAACGATATCCGATATAGAAGTTGATGTTTTAAGGATTCCCGGACCGACTAATATCAAAGTACCCGGTTATTCCGATTCCATAAAGTTTGGCTTGCTTACTGAATTCGCTTACAAACTAAGCGATAGCGATGAAGAGATCATCGTCGCTACAACCCGACCAGAAACAATATTAGGTGACATCGCAATAGCTGTCAACCCAACAGATGAAAAATACACGCGGTTTATCGGACGATTCGTCGAGCACCCATTTACAAAGCTATCCATACCGATCATCGCAGATTCTAGCGTAGACAAAGAGTTTGGAACTGGAGCGCTAAAAATAACTCCAGCTCACGATAGAAACGATTATGAAATAGCAAAAAGACATAATTTAAATATGGTGTCTGTCATAAACGAAGCTGGATGTATGTACGGTGATTTTCCGTTGTTTAACGGATTGAAGCGATATGAAGCTAGGGATTTGATGCTCAAAGAACTGGATCGTAAACAACTCCTGCGCGACATAAAACCGCACGTTATGACGCTGCCGATTTGCAGTAGAAGCGGCGATGTGGTCGAGCTGTTGCCGCGATCTCAGTGGTATATTAACTGCAAAGGAATGGCGGCAAAGGCCGTGGAAAGTGTGAAAAATGGAGGTTTGAAGATTGTTCCGGAAGCTTTTGTAAATAATTGGAACAGATGGCTAGAAGAGGAAAGAGACTGGTGCATTTCGAGACAGTTGTGGTGGGGACACCAGATTCCAGCTTATAAATGCTATCAATCAAATGAACCAGGTACTCCATTTTTACGTTTTATTTTTTTCTTAACTATGAAGCAGAAATCTGTGGAAAGAGTGCAAGGCTGATAAATAAGATTGATAAAGGGAAACTTGGATAGTTTGGACATGTAGTACGAAGAAAGGAGTGGAAGGAGAATATAAAACTATATCCAGTTCAACATTCCTTGCTGTAGACTTTTTATTTTTTTATTAACTTTTTGTTTTTTTTTATATATTTCTTGTTGCTACATTGAAATATTATGAATGTGCTGTTCTTTCTCTGTTGCTCTTTTTTCCCATTTCGTGTTATGTATTTTTTTGTAATCGGACAATAGTCAGTTAGTTTATAAATAAATAAATAAATAATGCAAAAGTGAAAAGTAGAAAAAGTCAAGGATGTCCGAGGAAGGCATCAAATCTACAAAATAATACGAGATTCAGAATAACAGAAGAGTATGTATGAGACGATGTATGAATTTGAATGAAACAAGGAGTGTGTGACAAGACAGCATCCTCTCTGCCTACCCCTGTGGATGAACGGCATGATGGTTTAGTTAGTTAGTTAGCAAAAACTCTCGAAAGTTGAGTTCTGAGCGTTTTTTTCTCACAATTTTTTCAAGTCACTATGCCACTATTTTCAGCTTCCAAATGTCATTTCAGATCAGTAGCTACTCTCAGTATCGCCGTGGTGAAGGACCACCATTCAGTATCGAAACGTATTACTTGAAATGACTTTGGCCGTGTTGAACATATCTGAATCTTGCTTCCTTTGACAACTTATTTCATTTTCATTTTTTTTTAAATAAGAAAGAGAAACATTCCCGGGTTACGAATAACCTGACAATATTTGAAAAACTCCTACCGCCATCATAATAAGCGGAAGATGTTGCTTGTGCAATGATGGAGGACTTAGCCAGCAGAGGATTGAACCCACGACGTCCGGGTGGGAATCTAACACGCTTGTCCACTCAGCTACCGACCGGTAAAATCTTTGATATTGAATTCACAGCAGTTGTAATGAATGGTATTGAATGTAGAAAACATGGCCTATAATATTATGCTTAATTTCAGATAAATTCATTTGGATTGCCGCTGAAAGCACGGAAGAAGCATTGAAAAAGGCCACTGTTTCAATCAATCCTCGAAAAACCGCTGAAATCATCTGCGAACAAGACACAGATGTCTTGGACACGTGGTTTTCTTCTGGAATATATCCATTCTCGTCTTGGGGTTGGCCGGAACAAACAGAAAACTTAAAAAAACTATACCCACTCGATATCATGATCACTGGCCACGATATCCTATGCTTTTGGGTTGTTCGAATGGTCATGCTCGGCACAAAATTGACCGGCAAACTACCGTTTGATAAAGTATTGTTACACGGCGTGATTTGCGACGCGTCCGGCGCCAAAATGTCCAAGAGCAAAGGCAACGTTATCGACCCGGAAGACGTTATCAATGGGATCAGCTTAAAAGAATTGATTTATAAAACTGTAAAGTCTTTCGAAAGCGGCACGTTATCGGAAGAGGAATTAAAAAAAGCTTTAGACGGTCAACGCATGCTGTTTCCCGATGGAATACCGACTTGCGGAGCGGACGCCTTAAGATTTTCTCTATGTAGTAAAAATGTCAAAAATCACTATATACAATTTGATGTTGACGAATGTCACGCAGATAAGCTATTTTGCAATAAAATCTGGCAGAGCTTAAAGTATTTTCGAAAGGCATTCGAAGTCTGCGAAAAACGAGCTTCGATAAACGATTGCAAACAAAGCGATTTAGCGTCGATCGATCGTTGGATTTTGAGCAGATTGAGCAGTCTAGTACAAACCGTTAACCAAAGCTTGGACGAGTATGATTTTCACTTAGCGACTGCGGCAATCAAGAGCTTTTTGTATGGAGATGTTTGCGACCTTTATATTGAATGCACGAAAGAATCTTTAAAAGGGGATTTGAATCAAAAGGGTAGTTTAAAAAAATTGGCTGCACATTGCAATGTTTTATCTGTATGTTTGAATACGTCTTTACGGTGTTTGGCTCCATTTATGCCTTATTTGACGGAAGAATTAATACCGTCAATTCCTCAACCGCAAAACTGTGTTTTTGAATATCGAGATGATATCGATAACCTATCGTTTCCTGAATACAAAGACTTTGAAACATGGAGGAATTTAGACTTGGAAACAAAAATGGAGTCGACAATCAACATCATTACAACGGTGCGTCAAATGTTGAGTACGTATGAAATTGGCCACAAAACAAAACCGAACGTTTGGATTGAATGCAAAAATGATTACATCAAAGAAGTTGTAACGCAAAACAGGGCGCTCATTTTGCTGCTCACAAGAGCGAATGAAATTGTCGTAAAAGAAAACGATGAAAACATCACGGATTTATGGAGTTTTTCCGATAAAAATAATTGTAAAATTTTCGTGGAACTGCCCCATCTGAACGCGTCGGAGTTTTTGAAGGTCGGGACAGAAAAATTACTGAAAAAGAAGGACAAACTGTTGAATAATATAGATAAACTCGAAGCTGTCATGTTGACGGATGGATACAAAGTTAAAGCCACTCGAGAAGTTCAATTGTTACATGCAAACAAAATCAAAGCTTTGAAGGAAGATTTGCTTAAATTACAAAAGTTGAAAAGTAGCAGTTAAAATAGTAACTACTTACTGAACCTCGCGCCACTTCTCCACAAAGGTAGGCAGAAAGGATAGAATGTCACCTAACTTTGTCTCGGTACACACTCCTTGCTTCATCCATGTTAATATTAGGTGTACAACTCTGCTTCTGCCGTTTTCCTATAGATGGCTTTAGCGGCAAGTAGTGGTCGAAATAAATAGATCATAGACGTCGTGCAATCGACTTAGGCATCCGTCAACATAGCCCCATAGAAACATTAGTCTATTTGTGTCTGCGTCATAAAGTTATTCTCGTTAAGGTTGCAGCGTGACAATGCTCGACCCCATATTACGAGGGTGGTCAAGACATACTTGGGAACATTGAAATGGGAAGTCCTACCCCGCCCGCCATATTCTCCAGACGTCGCTCCCTCTGACTATCGCCTGTTTCGTTCAACGGCACACGACCTGGCTGACCAGCACTTCCGGTCTCACGAAGAAGTAAAAAATTGGATCGATTCGAGGATCGCTTCAAAAGATGACCAGTTTTTTCAACGCGGGATTCGTACGCTGCCCGAAAGATGGGAGAGAGTAGCGGCCAGCGATGGACAATACTATGAATCATAAACGCATAACCAATTTTCTACAATAAAGCAAAGTTGTACACCTAATACATACTCTTAACATAAACTGACTTGAGTATTTGATTTACTGACTCCTTATTCTGTCTACCTGTTATTCTCCCAACACTCCTTTCTCTGTTCATCTACTCTACGTGTCTATTCTGTTCAAGAGTCCCTTTCTTAATCTTGTTAATTAAGCTCCCACATCATTCAACTAAAGCATTTGAAATACTTGATTGTGCTATAATATTGGCTGATTTATATAGCGCCGTTTTCGTGACAGAAATATCACCTCAAGGCGCCATGTCTTCATGGAGTGCCCCTGACTTTTTCCTCCACCCTCTTGCGTGTCCAATATTTTATTTTCCTCACACGTCTTCTCTATCTTTTCCCTCAGATGCGACCGCCATTCAGAATCGAAACATTGCTTGAAATGGCTTTCGCTATGTTTGGTGATGAGTTCTGAATAACCAGCTACTCGCCCAACCTTCATCTTTCCGTCTCCTTCCCCTTCCCACCCTTTTCAGCCTCACAGCATACCCCGATTGGGGATGCCATAGTCTCACTGGCTCTAGACGGTTGGGAGCAGTTGGGACTCTTGTGCGGTATTCACTGTAAAAAATAAAATAAAAATTAACTCCACACAGGGGCGTATGTTTTCTTTGGCCATACTGTAAGGGGGGTTTGTTTAACCTAGCCGGATCGAAAAGTGGTGTAGGAACTCCCCTTGATCCACCTTTAGCACGATAAGTTGATAGTTAATCCAACAATTTAACTCTTGTTTTTTGTAATCTCTAAGAAAATACTACCAAACATTTTGGCATTTTTTGTTTCTCAATATTCAATGCACGTATTATTGAAAAAAATGTTTTTGATACATTTTAGTGGGATTCGCACTGCGCGCTATACTGCTCTGAATGTCTTCTCTTTAGGTTACTGTGTTATGTTTTTTGTTTCACTCTAACACATTCGCGGGACGGTTCGTCCCACAGATACGAAAGAGCGAGACAGTTATACTGCTCTAATTTGTTCGTCGGACTTCCGTTCACTCCATTCGTAAATTTAGTTGTATCTTCCATTGCTTGAAGCGTGCACGTGTCCAGTAATTGTGGTTCCAAAACTTTTTTTGGTTAAAATTGAAGTTCGGGTTTTAATTGACGCTTATGTTTTTTTTTAAATAAATATTTTGTACAAAAAAGGTATATTTCTGTTTATTATTTTAATGTTTAATTGAAAATACACTTTTGTTTTTAATAAAAAAAATAGTATTTAATAAAAAAAAACGGGCTTTATAAAAAAATTCGGTGATGTAAGTATTTTTACGCATCAAAATAATGTTTGAATTATAAGGGTAGGTAGAGAGGATATACCGCCACCTAACTTTGTCTTGGCACACACTCTTTGATTAAAATTTATATCAACAGTTTGAAAATAATTTTATGTTTTAACAACACCATTATTAAATGTGATTTACTTTAAATTCAAAAAGAAATCTAATTTGTCAACGTAATATTATTTTTCAAAATCATATTTGAAAGGGTTATTGATGTAACGAAATATCCGTTGTAACGGTAAAAATGCTTTTATTGTAAATTTATTCAAATGTTTCTAAGTTTCATTGAAAAATATAAAACAACATTATATACTGTAATTGTTTTCATTTTTGTCGTTTGAAAATATATATCCCAATGTTTAAAAAGCACTGGCAGCTCTTCGCTTACCATCTTTGGCCTGTTAACGGATGTCAGCCGCATTCCGGGCTTGGCCGGCCGGCAAGCTGTACGCAACTTGCCACGATCTATGTTTTATGATCTATACGAATATAAGCGGGGGTCTTTTGACACCCCCCTTCGTATGATGCTTAGTAAGGGGAAGGTTAAAAAGACAAAAAAGCATGTTATGTTGGTAAATAAATTATTAAAATGCAAGAAAAATTTCATTTATTTTTATAGTCAAATTATTTACAAAAAATATTACTAAATGGCGGATTAAAAATCAACAACTGGAAACAACAATTATCATTGTTACACACTTGGAGTAAGAATATATATGGAGAACTATACAAAGTTATTAAAGAGGTTATTTCCTTTATTTGTGTTGAGTAAAATACTTGTGGTGGTTATACAAATAAATCAAACATGATGGTGATATGTGCTATGCGTGAATGTTCATATAAGACCAAACAAAGATTATAAAACATCACTTTTCTGAGATATTTTAACAGTTTTAAATAGTTTTTAGACCGAACTTTAGAATTTTCACATTTTTAATAATATAAAGACATAAAATTAACAAAAAACTTCCATCATTATTGAGGCAAACCTTTTATTAGTGTTTGCGTGATATTTTGACTATATAAATCATTTTAATGGTGTATTGATATTGTTTTGTATAATGTGTTCAAATATGTTTATTAAAAATGTCCGAATCCTTTGTGGGCGGTAACTAAAAGGCTATCCAACATCCTTTAATATATATTTGTCTCTTCCTATCGAGTCAGTATAAAGTCAACTGTCCTAACTACACTGTTTCGTAAAACTTTCCCCTTATATATATTCTTGCTCCAAGGTTACATATGTATCGTATAGTCACTGAACAAATAATACCTAGAAGTGTGATCTATAAAGATTTGAAGAAAATTGACTGACCCAGACAGGTCAATTGAATTAATTATATACTCGTATATGTTCGAGGAGTAATTTTGACCTTCGAAAAAGTTTGATCAATTCACTTGAAGTAAGGGAAAATTGACCTCACGCACACTTCTATGGGTTCTATCTCTTCAGTGGGTAACTTTATAACAATTTAAGTCACATCTAATTTTGTTTCCTATAGAGCTAGCACAAGTTTAAGCACTTGACTGTTGAACAGATGAGAAATACGACCTAACCTAACACGACGGATAGAGCGTATGTGGGGATCGGCCAAATGGGGCAGAAAAAAAGAAGATAAACGCCATTAGGTTAGGTTAAGAGGGTAGAGCAATGTGGTCGTGAGTGCGTCGATACAGCCATGCAAAAACACGCAACTTTATTTCCGATTGTATTTTGCGTCTGTTTAACCGTCTAGTGCCCAAATTAATTATCAAAAGATTTATTACCATACGTTTCTATTTCGAATTATTACAATGTACATAGGTTTTATTAAAACCAGACGAGCCACAGTAAATCCCCCTTAGAAAGTTTTGTATTTTCGGATCCTTGAAATACCTTATAAGAGGGTTTCACTGTATTTTAGATTTCATGGTTTATCAAAAGTCCTTTGATAGCATAGAGGTTCGGGCTGTGCTACAGTAAAACCCCCTTAAGAAGTTTTGTATTTTCAGATCCTTGGAATACCTTATAAAAGGGTTTCACTGTATTTTAGATTTCACAGTTTATCAAAAGTCTTTTGATAGCATAAAGATTCGGGCTGAGCTACAGTAAAACCCCCTTAAGAAATTTTGTATTCACAGAACCTTGGAAAATCTTACAAACTGGTTTCACTGTATTTTAGATTTCACAGTTTATCAACAGTCTTTTGATAGCATAGAGGTTCGGGCTGAGCTACAGTAAAACCCCCTTAAGAAGTTTTGTATTTTCACATCCTTGGAATACCTTATAAGAGGGTTTCACTGTATTTTAGATTTCACAGTTTATCAAGTATTTTGATAGCACAAAGATTCGGGCTGAGCTACAGTAAAACCCCATTAAGAAGTTTTGTATTTACGGATCCTTGGAATACCTTATAAGAGGGTTTCACTGTATTTTAGATTTCACAGTTTATCAAGTATTTTGATAGCACAAAGATTCGGGCTGAGCTACAGTAAAACCCCATTAAGAAGTTTTGTATTTACGGATCCTTGGAAAACCTTATAAGAGGGTTTCACTGTATTTTAGATTTCACAGATTATCAAAAGTCTTTTGATAGCATAAAGGTTTGAGCTGTTACGAATATTTTGACGAAAGCCAAAATTGTCTGTGGTACACAAACCTATCGCCTACGTGTAAACAAAAAAAAAAAACTTTAAAATTTGGACTTATAAAAGAGAAATGTAACCATAGAAATAGGTGATATACATTATATACACAATATTTATTTACAACGGGTCAATCGATGTTTCGCTGATGACGTTGGACTGATATCTGGCCAATTTCTGTATTTTATATAGTATATTTGCGGAGCGTTCCAGAGTGGTAGATGCTCGCAGTATCGCCCTGGTGAACGACCACCAATTAGAATCGAAACCTTGCTTGAAATGGCTCTAGCCGTGTTTGGTGACCAGAACAATAGCCAGGTACTTCCCAACCTCCCTCTTCCCCATCTCCTTCCCCTCCCCACTACCTTCAGCCTCGCAATACACCCCGATTGGGGATGCCATAGTCTCACTGGCTCCAGACAGTTGGAAGCAGTCGGGACTCTTGTGTGGTATTCACTGTGAAGAAACTAACTAACTAACTAACCATCACGCCGTTTCTCCGCGGGGGTAGGCAGAGAGGACGGACCGCCATACAACCCTGTCTTGGCACAAACTCCTTGCTTCATTTACTTTCATACACCGTCTCATACATACTCTTCTGTTATTCTGACTCTTTACATGACCCGATTCAAGTATTTGATTTACTTGATCGTGCCATGTTTTTCACGGGCGTCCCCGACTTTTTCTTCCATTCACTTTCGCATCATATATTCTTTTCACACTCCTTTCTTTGTTCATTCGCTCTACATGCCCAAACCATCTAAGCGTCCCTTTCTTGATCCTATTCATTACGCTCACACCAGCCTTGCATTCTTTCCGGATATCCACATTTTTAATACGGTCATACATGGTTTTACCGCACATACGTCTCAAAGATCTCATTTCCACAGCATTCAGTCTACTTTCATCCTTCCTCTGCCAGTTCCGTGCCTCACTGCCATACATCAGGGTTGGTATAATCCATTGTGGACTGCTAGCTTCGCACAATTGGACAACTTATTATTTGCGCCAACGGCGCTCAGTCCTCCATTAATGGAGTTATCACTGTGAAGAATAAAATTAAAATGAACTCCACACAGGGGGCGTATGTTATCTTTGGCCATACTGTAAGGGGGGGCTTTGTATAAGAAGAGGAAGGAGTGAACCAGGGTCTGAAGAGGCCCGTGTTGTAAGAGGGAGAAAACGCAGAGGCCGACAAATCATTCCACAGCCGAACTATTGAGCACTTTTTTTTTTGTGAATATCGCACAAAAGTTCTTCACAACTGCTCCAACAAATCAACTTAACTGCCTCCATACTGTCCAGTTACGTATGCCTGGTGAGTTCGCCTGCACTTTCCTCTTGGGTTAGGTTCCATTGAAGTGCAATTCTGCCGAGTTGTTCTACTCCAAAGCCTGCGGGTGAAGTTCGCCCCGATGATAGCCACCCCCCGATTATAAGAGACGCCAGAAGAAGTGTACAGATGCAACCCTTAATTTATTAGGTGCACAACTTTGCCTCCGCCGTTTTTTCCCGAAATCCGCGGCTTTACCGTAAAAAACTGGCTTTACATTTACGATTCAAAGTGTTGTCTTGACCACCCTCGCAAAATGGGGCCGAGCATTGTCACGCCGCGCCTCCCGCAAATTACGAGAATTCGGCTCGTAAACTGACATTTTCAAAGGAGAATAACTTTGTGACGCAGACACAAATGGACTAATGTTTCTATGGGTTATGTTGACAGATGACTAAGTTTATTGCGAAAAATTTCAATGTTTCGTGAATGCTTCACGAATTGCTAGTTCTTTAAAATGAACCCTTCGCAGTGAATACTTCAATTGAAGTCGAACTCGCAAAAAAGAGATTTGAATTTATTCAGTTATTTGTTCAGTTCTTTTTGGAACCGGTTGCCGAAAAAAACACGTCCTAGTCGGTAGGGATTTGAAAGTGAAAAGAACTGGAACTGGTTCCTCGCCGAAAAAAACACATCCTAGTCGGTAGGAATTTGAAAACGAAAAGAACTGGAACTGGTTCCTCGCCGAAAAACACATACTAGTCGGTAGAGATTTCAAATTGAAAAGAACTGGAATCGGTTCCTCGCCAAAATAAAAAGTATTAGTCGGTAAAAAATTTAAAACGAGAAGAATTCCTTTAGATCCATGTACAACTTCAATTGAATTACTTATAATGAAGTACTTCTTTATAGGCTTTGAAGTTCAACTTTACAACTGAACTGCTACAAATTGAAGTAGTTCTTTGTAATCTATCTTCCATTGAAGTATTTGTTCAATGAAATGAATTGAATGAAGTTAATGAAATGCATGAACGCTAAAATGAACTACCAACTTCAGTTGAAGTATTTGTTCAATGAACAATGAATGAAGTAGGAACTACTGTCAAAAGAAGTAGCACAATCATAGTGACGTCTATGATCTATTTATTTCGACCGCTTACGCCATCTATAGGAAAACGACGGAAGCAGAGTTGTACACGTATCACGTGTAAGTATCTTTGTCTGTTTGAAGAATATCTGCGTACTTGTATTACTGCCCCTCGCACAGGTCGGGAAAAGAAGCCTCTCTTGGCGATTCACCTCATTCCGGAGTGGCCGATACTCTCAGTATCACCCTAGCCAGCCCGAGTTGAAACGCTGCCAGATATAGCTTTAGCTTTATTTAGGGAAGGGGCGCTATCCATGATTCCCTTCCTCGGTGTGATTTTTCGCTCTATTTGAAGAATATCTTTGTGTTTGTATTGTCGTCCCTCGCAAACGTCAGAAAAGGGTGAGTCTCTCTGTGCTGCGCCATGCTCCCCTGAGACCTGAAGGCCAGTCCGCACACGTCGCACTGGTGGGGCGGGGCCGCGGCGGAGCGGCAGGGGGCGCGGGCGGGGCCGGCAGCGCGGGGGGCGGCGGCGCGGGGGCAGGGACGCCACCCAGCGGCAGTGCAGCCGCCGGTGGGAGGAGAGCTCGCTGCGGGTGGGGAAGCGCTCGTGACACCGGTCACAGTTGAAGGTCACCTGGAATTGATCGAAGAACGGAGTGAGAGTAGTGCTCAAACTAAAAGGGGATATCTCTTGAAGTAACAATATATGGAGGGAGAGCTAATTACTTCTCGAGAGAGAAAGAGACAACAAATTTCATAGACCGCTTCTATATACTGTCGCAATGATCTTAAGCTCCTGGGTCACCGCGGGACTCCGCCCACATTTTTTATTATGCGACTAAACCTTACACAACTAAACGATTTGTTAAGTTATATGCTATATTTTTATTGATAAAAATACTGTGAAAAAGTGGCTATACGAATAACCAAAAACATTATGTCGATATGTGATATGAATGGATGTATAAATACCGTAGCCTTAGTCTTAGCCACGCCCAGGTGCGCCGAGTCAGGTTAAAATCATCAAAAACAAGTCAAAAACTGACTTCACTGCCTTAGATAGATACTACTCTATGTACTCTAAGGGATATCTCTAAAATGGATAGGAACTGATAACAGAATAACTCGAGGGAAAAAAAAACAACTTAAATACACCAGAAATTAATGAAACAACTCAAAGTACGTAGGCATAACTATGAATCCAGAGGTCGCGGGTTCAAATCACAGCATGCAAAAAACAAATTTTATTTAATTAATATACATGGCCTGTTCAAAGTTGTGGAAAAACAAATCATGGATTTTATTCTTTGATGCATTTTTTTCAAAAGTAAAAAATTGAAGAACACACAAAAACGTGACTAACCTTTCCAGTTGTCAAAAACAAACCACTAATCAAAAATTGCTGATTATTCTAACATACGATAGACATATGTGTACCAACATAACAACAAAAAAAAATCGATAATCGAATGTACACAGCCCGCGAAAATTCAAAATTCACCTTTTCTTTTGAACATGCCTCGTATAGTATATTTGCGGCACGTTCCAGAGCGGTAGATACTACCAGTATCGCCCTGGTGAAAGCACACCATTCAGAATCGAAACCTTGCTTAAAATGGCAGTAGCCGCGTTTGGTGATCAGATCTGAATAGCCAGGTACTTTCCAACCTTCCTCTTCTCCATCTCCTTACCTTCCCTAGTACCTCCAGCCTCGCAACATACCCCGATCTGGGATGCCATAGTCCCACTGGCTCCGGACTAGCGTTGTGACCGCTCTGCGCGAACTACTACAAAGAACTACTTCATTTTGCGGCAGTTCAAACTTCATTCATTTCTCATCGAACAAATACTTCGATTGAAGTTGTTAGTTTCGCTCGCAGCGAAGGCTAAAATGAACTACCTACTTCAATTGAAATGTTTGTTAAATGAAATGAAGTTATTGAAATGAATGAACGCTAAAATGAACTACCGACTTCAATTGAAGTATTTGTTCAATGAACAATGAATGAAGTAGGAACTGTTGCCAAAAGAAGTAGTTCTTTGAAGTAGTTCTTTCAAAGTGGTCACAACGCTAGTTCACAAAACTTTGAAGTTTTTCACAAGCTACTCTGGACAGCTGTGACTTTTGTGCAGTATTCACATAAATGAAAGAGAGATTTACAAAAGTTATTACTTATAAAAAAGAGTTGAGTTACCTTTACTTTCTTATGTTTCGTTTTATTATGGAACGTCAACGCGCCGAGCGTGGAATGCCCCTTGCCACAAGTTCGACAGTTGAATTTGAACTTCACTAACGGTTTTCTCTTTGCCAAATCCAACTCGCTCGCGGAATGAATGACGGGATGGGCGCAGATCAAATGACTTCTCAAATCCGCCACGGATTTAAAATCGATATTGCAAAAATCACACGACAACTGCGGCTTATCTAACGAATCTTCCGAATCGAGATTTATAACCTCCACTTCTTTAGCGCTGGATTTACTCTTTTTGATTTTCATTTGTTTTTTTAATTCTCTTAAATGCGTTTGCGTGTGTCGCAACAACCCGCGCTTATGCGTGAATGTTTTTTTACACGTTGAGCAGTGGTGTTTGGCTTGCATCATCTCCCTGTGCGCCTCTTTGCAATGTTTTCGCAGGGTGATTTGCCGTTGGAATATCAACGTGCACCACTGACAAGGCAGTCCCGTTTTTTTGTGAACTTTTATGCACGCCAGAGCGCTGCTACGTCTTCTGAAACCTTTGCCGCAGGAGCACGAGTAGATTCCGTCTTTGACCACGACGCCGTTGTTTTTAGGATCGTTTAAATCGATTTCTTCGTGCGTTTTTTCGTGCCGCGACAACGTGACGATGTTGATGTATTTCTTGTTGCAAATCGGACACGCGAATCCTCGCGGCGCCAGCAAGTCGTCCACTTCTTCGTCCATGTCTCGCAAATCCGATTCGCTGTTGAATTTATCGCCTATTGAGTCGCTTTCCTTCGACCGAAACTTTTTACAGCGTCGCGGCCTCAAATTCGCCGTCACCGACGACGGGATAATGATTTCTTCTTCCATCGAGTTGGGAAGATTTCCGTTGTGGAATTCACTGTTACTTTTCAGTGAAACGGGCACGACGCTGAAATCTGTATCGCTCACAACGTTTAAATTCAAATCTTCCTCTTTGTGTAAATGGTCGTCGAAATAACTGACTTCTTGTTTAACAATGGACTGATCAAAATCATCGATGCATTCTTCTTTGACTTCGATATCTGCAATTTCATCTTTTACATTAAGTTCCAATGCTTCGTCTCTTTCGTATTCTACACATTCCTCTTTTATAACAGCTTGAAATACATCTGAATCAGTTTGACTGACAATTTCATTCTGTTGTTTATTCTGCAATGATTCGCAGAGAGCAATTTGCGGTAAAATGGTATTTTCTTCCATTTCTAGACTGTTACAATCTTGCGATTCTTCTTCGATTCTTTCCAAGCATTCTTCTTTGATAAACAGTCCGTCGACTTCTTCAGATTTGCATTTCTGTCCTGTGTCCAGCATATCCTCGCTGTTCATATTATATTCACAACTGTCAAAGTTCATTTGTTCGTTGATCGTCAGCTGTTCGCAATCTTCGATATGTTCCTGTTTTATTTCCAATCGCGACTCTCCGGAAATAAACAAGCTGTCTCCAGTCACTATTTCACCTTCTTCAGAACTTTCTCTGCTATCCATAGGTTCACCTTCAATACATTGATTAGCGTAATTGTTCGATAAACTAATTTTGATTGGATTACTTAAAATATCAAGCGATGTACTTATATCTAATTGCGCTTTTTTTTCTTTTAGATTTTCATCAATTGGTTGCGATAATTCAGATACGGCCGAACCATCATCTTTCAATGATGATTCATTGTCATGTGATGGCGCTGCATTCAATAATAATGCATTTGCATCAACAGGTGATGAATTCTCACTCAATTCAGTGTTTCCATCGACTTGTGATGAAATTGCCTCGGTGATTTGTGGTGAACCTTCATTCAATAATATATCTTCATCCATTTCCAACAGGTTTTCATCTGATTCAGTGGATTTTCTATCTGTATGTGAGGATGAACCCTCATTCAATAATTTATCTTCATCGTTCTCTGATAAAATCTCATTTAACTTTTGCGATGAGCTCTCATTTAGGAAACCTTCCTCGTCGTTTAATAATGCATCTTCATCAATTTGCTCAGGATTACTATCCTCTATCTCTTTTGAATCTTCATTTAATAATGCATTTTCATCATCCATTTGTGATGAAATTTCATTTATAGCGGCGTTATCATCGATTGGTGATGAATCCTCATTCAATAATGCTTCTTCATCTGACATTAATGAATTTCTGGTAACTGAATCTTGTAGTTTTGACGAACTATTTATTTCCTTGCTATTGTATTTAAATGATTGTTCAATATTTGAATCTAAAATCATGCTTGAACTAGATTCGTGACTGCCTAAATTACTTGATTCGGCGTCATTTTGAGATTGCATCACAGCAATATTTGCTAATGACATTTTAGGCAAGTTTTCATCAATTTCTAATTTAATATCTGGCAAGACTTCATCACATTTATTTGTATTCAACGGCGAGTTTTCAGACTTAATTTCAAAGTCAGCGATTGTTTCATTTATAATTACTTCTGAAGAATTTAGTTTATTTCCTATTTGTGTTTCGTCTGATAAAAATGCATTATTTTTGGCTTCTTCATCGGCTGTGTTATTGCGTTCCTGAAAGAAGTGAAAAAAGTAAGTTTTCATTTATCATTATTACAGAAACACAAGTGTTTTGGTAAACTGAGTTTAGGTCCTACAGATAAATAGTGAAGTTTGGTCGGGTAGAAAATACTGACGTGGGAATAGACATTATGGGGGGGGAAATACCGATTTGAGAGTGAGCCGCATGGAAGGAAAAAGTGACTTGGGAATATAGGGTTTGATAGAAGACTGATTTGAGAATAGGAAAATACGTCTGGAAGTCTGCCATGACAAAAGTTCTAGCAAAAGGGCGTTGGTCCCAACACGGGAACTCCTTCCAACGAGACAAGCATAACAAAAACCACTATTATATTTTTTTAACAAGATAAATAAGGAAAAAAATATATACATACCCTGTTCAAAAGAAAAGGTGGATTTTGAATTTTCGCGGGGTGTGAACATTCGATTAACGATTTTTTTTTGTTATGTTGGTACACGTATGTTTATCATATGTTAGCATTATCAGCCATTTTGGATTAGTGGTTTGTTTTTGACAACTGGAAAGGTTAGTCACGTTTTTGTGTGATCTTTGATTTTTTACTTTTGAAAATAATGGATCAAAGAATAAAATCCATGATTTATTTTTCCACAACTCCAGGACGCTCATCGTCATTAGCTTCTTCTTGGCCTTCTGTAAAGCGCTTGTACCACTTATAAACACCGTTTTGAGACAAAGTAGACTCGCCGAATGCCACAGTCAACATTTTAAGTGCGTTGGAGCACTTTATTCCATTTTTAACGCAAAATTTAATACATATTCTTTGATCCATTTTTTCAAAAGTAAAAAATCGAAGAACACACAAAAACGTGACCAACCTTTCCAGTTGTCAAAAACAAACCACTAATCCAAAATGGCTGATAATGCTAACATATGATAAACATATGTGTACCAACATAACAAAAAAAATATCGATAATCGAATGTACACAGCCTGCGAAAATTGAAAATTCACCTTTTGTTTTGAACAGGCCTCGTATATATACTGAATTGGGTGTATACAGTGTGATAAAAGTACTGATTTTGGAAGAAGTAGCATGGTAGGAAAGACTTATTTGTGAATAGACAGTAGGGTAGAACAAACTGATTTGAGAATAAGTCAATATTACTTGATAATCATTTTCGGTGGGGATGAGAATGCCCATATTCACAGAATCCAGACATATTTCATCATGCTGTTGAATGGCATCCTTCAACACATCTTTTCTATCTAATTCACTGAAAATAAAGGGAAAAAATAATGACATTATTAAAATAACATTAATTTTGTGAAATTTCACTTCGAGTTCGTTGGTGTAGTGATTTATATGCATCTTAAAAACATAAAATAAGAAACATTCAAGATTCACTATCATTTGGGTATTCAGAACAAACTAATTGAACGATCATTGACTGAAATATCGTAATTATTGCATCTCTAAATAAAATATACGCTACATATTATTGCTGGCAGCTCGTGTAGGTCCCGCATATTTTTTCCACTGTAGACTGTGAATGATACAAATTAATTATTTATTAAGTTTGAAACCTTTTCAAAACTATTTTAAGCCTACGGCACGTGAAAGTAACGAATAAACACAAGTAAAACTGGACAAATCCCCAAAATAATAAGGAAATATCAATTATGCATTTTAAATAATTCTATAAAATATTGATTTGATATGTGAAATAAAGGCTTTTACAATTCGTTGATTACTACAAGAAATAAGATAAACTTACTCAATTATGTTTTCCATGGTGGTTTTATTAATATTTATAGTAATACACAAAGAAAACTATGATTTTTAACGTACAAATGTTAATTTAAAGATGTTTTGAAAACTTAACCAAAATATTCACAAAACAATGTATATTATTAAGTGTGGTCGATTAAAGACGGAATAACACGGTGTAGAAGAAGCATATTTAATGATTTATTAATACATCTTCAAGAAATTGTTGATAACTTTAATGAGATGGGAATATCAAAGGATTAAATCAGAATTATTCCAACTTCGATTACCATAAGCAGCTTTAGACAGCTGTCAAAAATGTTATGAATTGTTTTTTTTTTTTTTGAAGGCGAGCGAGTGTAAGCATTTACGGCTATGTAAAATACTGGGCGTAATCCGTTTATGAATGCTGCTATTGCTCTGTATGGAGAGGGATACTTTCTTATCCTCTTAACCGTTTGTGTGCTGGGCCTTTTTTCATAATATGTACTAAAATTGCGTGTTAAAAAACAGGGGAAAAAAACAAAAAATTGGGAAGCCAAATAAAAAATCATAACTTGGTCAAAAATTGAGATATTTAATTAATTATTTGTTTAGAAAACTTAGCATTGTGATTTAAAAATATACATAAGCACAAAATAAAAACAAAACCAGGAAAAAAATATAATCAAATGTTGAAAAAAATCGATTCGCATCCTTCGTCTTCGATTAGTGAAAACCATAATTACGCTGCTAGTCACTTCCCGACTCACATTCGCTGAAATCTTCACACTCACTATTTAAATCTATCGAATTATAGTTCGACATTTTAGCGTTGCTAAATTATTACAATCCCATGTATTTTTGCTGTGAAATCACGGCTCGCAATTTACTGTTTTTGTAATTGAAATAAGCGATTTAAAAAAAAATAACGCACACCATAAGTACTACCTTGCACGCCAAACTCTCGACGCGCACTAAAGAAACGAAAAGCAACACACCGCGGACGCAACGCACCATCCGAATACCAAAAATATACTGCGCGTCATATCGTTGATATATATCGACGACACGCAATTTATCACATTTTTATCATTAAATATGTCATTAAATGTCATTAAATTTGACACGAAATATCGAAAAAACGCATTCAAACAGTTAAGATCATATTAAGGACATTATTTTGCATCAGTTATTATTTTTTTCCTGACTTAAATATGTATATTTTTTTTACACTGCTTTAATTTTTTTTTTTACAAACAGTATTTATGCCTATTTATAAATTCGATGCATTCGAAATTTTCCATTATAATATATTTTTGAAATGTTCCAAGGGGTTGAAAGTTGAGATTTTTTTCAAATGGCGTCTATTTTTACAGCCCACCCGGATTGAGTTAGTGAATTTATTTAAAAAATTAATATTATTCAACTGAATTATTGTTGATTTTACGATCGGAAATAGTACCATTTCGACCGTAGTATTTCTCGTGTGCGGCCGCCTTATAAACCAATATAGAAAAAAGATTTTTGTAGAATTTATAATCAATGAAGTAAAGCGCAGATAAACCTTTATGTTATCAAATCATCTGTCACTGAAACTGAAATCTACATTCTCTCGTCAGAGTTATTGTATTTTTTCAGTTTATTTACTAATTTTAAGAGAAAATTGGTTGGTTTTCAACGGAAAATATGCTTTGATAACTGTGTGTTGCTAGCAGCGAAGACAAAGGTGTGTAACAGCAATATATGAAGTGTTTTCTTCTACACACATATGTTTTTATCTGTCAAAAAATATGGAATCTTATTTAACTTGAGATTGTTGTTTATTTTAGATGGAGGAAGATGCTATCGCGCTAGATTTATGTGCCAAAGACAAGGATACTGTTCCAGAAGAAGATGGAGTTATTAAAATTAAGGAAGAACCACTTTTTGACTGTGAAAGTGAAAATGACTCCACAGAAGATTTTGAAGCAAAACTTCAGAACTCTTCCACTATGGAAGACAGTTTTGAATATTCACATTACGAAGACTCTTCGGAGGAAGAACGAGAAGAACTCCAGAGAATACGGAATGCTCAGTATTTGGAAATGGAACGCTTAGAAAATGGACATGAAACAATTAGTGAAAGTACAGAGAAAGAACAAAGAAATATACCCGAAAATCAACCGAATCCATCTAATGAAAATAATTTAGCTATTTTAAAATTGGATGACGAAATCGAAACCACAGAAAAAATAGAACAATCCATACAAAATTTGATTTTAATGCAAAAAGAGCAAGAACTCGCTGGGAAGAACTTGGTCAAGGAGATTGAACAATGCTTCATCAAAACCGAACCTCGTGAATATACAGATGAGAATGAAGCTTTGGTGACTTCCACGAGCGTTATCAAAACGGAGGTTGATTCCGATTCCGATCTGACGGACATCTTTCTATGCGACGGGGAATATCTATGCCGGATCTGCAACTACGCTTCACCCATCCTCGACAATTTCAAAACCCACGTTAAAATCCATTCGGCTAATCACGTTTACAAGTGCGGATTGTGTAGCTACACCACGCTACGAGCGGAATACATGAACGATCACAACGCACTCCACTCGGATATCAAACCGTTGCGATGCGACAATTGCAGCTTTACCTGCGTCACCCTTAAACGTCTGGCGAAACACCAGCTGATTCACACGTCGTCAAATGTGTACACGTGCGAAACATGCGACTACAAAAGCGTAAACAAAGGCACGTTCAAAAAGCATAAACAGCTCCACTCTGGTAGACTTCCTCACAAATGCGAGAAGTGCGACTTCAAAACAAACTACCTCCAAGTTATCAAGCGACACAAGCTGAAGCACGAAGGCGCCAAACCCTTCGGATGCCCGTACTGCTCGTACACTTCCCTGCGGTTGGACCACATGAAAGCACACAAATACACGCATTCGGGTAAGAAACCTTTCTCGTGCGACATCTGCAGCTATTCCAGCACGCACGCCGGCCACCTGCGCACGCACAAGCTCGTCCACACGAAGAGAGAAGCGCTTCTCGTGCGACTTCTGCGACTATAAAAGCGCTCTGCTCATAACGATGCAGCGCCACACCATGAAACACACCGGCGAGAAGCCGTTCAAGTGCGACCTGTGCCCGTACAGCTGTCGCGACGCGTCCTGCTTGAAGCTTCACGTCTCGTCGCACACCGGCTTCAAACCCTTCAAGTGTGGGGATTGCGACTACGCGTGCGCCGAAAACTACCTGTTGAAGCGTCACCAAAAGGTGCACTCTGACGTGAAGCCGTACATCTGTTCCGAGTGCAACTACACAAGTACGCGAATCGACAACATACGGAAACACAGTTTGATACATTCCGGAGAGAAGCCTTTTTCTTGCCAGCAGTGTACGTACGTTACCAAGGATCAAAGCAACCTGAAGCGACATATGGTCATACATTCGAGCGCCAAGCCGTTAAAATGCAAGTCGTGTGATTTCGAGTCGCGCACAAAACGGGAGTTGAAACGTCACGTCAAGACGCACAATTGATTTGTAGTATTATTTTCGTCGTTATGTTTTCGAGATTATTTATTATTGTTTTATGTCTACGTGAAGTATATGTATTAGTCAATTGAGTCCCGTGTTTCATTCCCTTTCCTAGTTTCATCGGATCGCTGGAGAGATTGACGGGTAGAAGTGTGTTGTAGGCGTGTCCGTGCGTCCGAAGTAAGCTCAATCGAACGTAGACAAAAAGCGTCCGACTCACAATTTGCCAAAATAGAGTTTTAAATGTTTTCCCATAGATAAATACGACATTTATATCTATCGAAAATATCCAAGCTCCAAATGCAATAGATTTTTGGTAATTATTTCTTTTTACTAACGCACATTGCAGATTTTTGACTTAAATTAAAGTTTCAAAACAAGATAACATGTAGGGTAACATAAGACATACAATTATTTTTAAATTTTAAATACCTACATTAATTATTCTCTTAAAGAAAAAACACCGATATTCACTGTACAAATGCCGATTACGCATATTAATGCTTTTTATCGTCGTATTTTCAAACGCCTCGGGTTGGACGCTTTCTGCATTACTACGTCCATTTGTTTGTTACTTCGGGTGAAATCAATTAAATATTTTAAAATATCGAAATTCTTTCTCGAACAGATAATTAATTTCATTGAGGTGTCTGGGGTCTAGGAGTAATTATATGTAATACGCAAAATGAAGGAGTTCGCACAGAGCGGTTACATCGTCAAGTGGGACTGTGGCAACTTCAATTTGGGTATGTTGTGAGGCTGAACAGAGTGCTAAGGGGACGGAGATGGGGAAGAGGAAGGTTGTGAATTGCCTGGCTATTCAGTTCTATTTACTAAACACAGCTGAAACCATTTTAAGAATTGTTTCAATTCTGCAAGGGGGTCTATTACCAGGGCGATACTATTTACGACCGAGACTCGAACCCGGAATCTCTTCTCTATCCGGGAGTAACCCTTCTGCCAATTAAGCCACCAAGACCTTATGAGAAATAATTTCAATTTTTTTAGTTTTTTTTTATATGAATACCGCACAAGAGTCTCAACTGCTCCCGACCGTCTAGAGCCAGTGAGACTATAGCATCCCCAAATAGGGTATGTTGTGAGGCTGGAGGTAGTGGGGAGGGGAAGGAGATTGGGAAGAGGAAGGTTGGGATGTACCTGGCTATTCAGATCTGGTCACCAAACACGGCCAAAGCCATTTCAAGCAACTTTTCGATTCTAAATGGTGGTCTTTCAGCAGGGCGATACTTAGAGTATCTACCACTCTGGAACGTGCCGCAAATATACTTTTATTATTTTCATATGAATTAAATGTGTTATGACACATATTAATTAAATAAAAGTTATTGGCGCACGCCGGGTTTGAACCCGCGACCTTTGGATTCGTAGTCGAGCGTCTTACCACTCGACCATGGAGGCCGTCAATAATAAATATAAAATAATAAGCACAACAGCTCTAAAGTTAACTCTAATGTAACATTAATTCTCGACTTTGTAAGAAGTCTTTCTATTTTTTTATAGTGAATACCGCACAAGAGTCCCAACTGCTTCCAGCCTTCTAGAGCCAGTGAGACTATGGTATCCCCAATTGGGGTATGTCGTGAGGCTGAAGGTAGTGGGGAGGGGTGGGAGATGGGGAAGAGACAAAGTACCTGGCTATTTAGATCCGGTCACCAAACACGGCTAAAGCCATTACAAGCAACGTTTCGATTCTAAATGGTGGTCTTTCACCAGGGCGATACTTAAAGTTTCTACCGCTCTGGAACGTGCCGCAAATAAACTTTATATTATTTTTATATGAATTAAATGTGTTATGACACATATTAATTAAATAAAAGTTTTGGAATCGTAGTCGGGCGTCTTACCACTCGACCACGGAGGCCGTCAAAGTCAAAGATCTTCCGTGAATAATAACGGGTGGTTTATCTAAGACACCATCAAGGTATATAATATGTGGTCGGGTAGAGCTTTGTATACCATACAAAGATGGCAGCCAAATCGGAAAAAAATGATATGAATAATTTTCAAATGATGTATGAGATCGATTAAATATAACGGTTTCTTATAAGGTCTCGGTGGCTCAAGCGTTACTTTCGGATATAGTACAGGTTCTGAGTTCGAGTCTCGGTCGCAACCGTTATTTTTATCTGTTTCATATTTACGTTGAAGATAATTGATATTACTTCAATAATTAATGCAAAAATAATGAAAATAATTAAAAGTTATTTCCACGAGTTACTATTTATTCATTAAAGAAATGAATATGATTAAAATTAAGGTTAAAAAGATTTATCCTTAGAGTATATAGAGTGGTATCTATCCAAGGCAGTGTAGTCAGTTTTTGATGATTTTAACCTGACTCGGCGAACTTGGGCGTGGCTAAGACCAAGGCTAGGGTATTTATACATCCATTCATATCACATATCGACATAATGTTTTTGTTTATTCGTATAACCACTTTTTCACAGTATTGTTATCAACAAAAATATAGCATATAGCCTAAAAAATCGTTTAGTTGTGTCAAGTTTAGTGGTATAATAAAAATGTGGGTGGAGTCCCGCGGAAGCGGAGTATTATATTTGTTGTCTCTTTCTCTCTCATGGTGTACGATGTAAAAACAAGGAGAAAGTGATTTATCGCAAGTTTGTATGGGTTGGGTAAAAATAATTAGCTCTCTCTCCATACATTGTTATTCCAAGGATTTATCAAATTTACAAACAATTCCAGGTAGTGGTGAAAATCGTTAAAATAAGAAGAAACTTTGCTGCTAAAATAAAACAAATAATTTTATTTATTATTTATTTGTTTATTCAATTAAATCATATATTCCTTGGAAATCAGGTTCATGGAGTAACTTACTTACATTTCTAAAATAGCACTTTAAATGTAATATAATTTTCTTTTAAATGCACATAAACATAAATTGATTTTCTTTATAATATAAATAAATTGAACAAATTTGTGTTATATGTGGCAACATTGTTTGACAGCCTCCGTGGTCGAGTGCTTAGACGCTCGACTACGAATCCAGTGGAAGCGGGTTCAAGCCCAGCGTGCGCAGATAACTTTTGTTTGATTGATATGTGTCATAACCAATGACGTTACTAATATATAGACACGTTGTAGCGCTCTCAAAGTGGCAAGCACTAATCACGCTAGTTGGTGTGATCGGTGTTTTAGCCGATTTAGTACTAAACGGTCACGCGTCGCTTGAGGTCGTTTCAAGCAAGTATGGAACGCGGTCCGAACTTCGGATCTGTTTCGTTCATACACATATATTCCATGAATGTCTATCTTTGTCATACATGACCGATATTTGAATGATGAATTGACTGGTAACGTGTGTGTTTTGCTTGCCACATTTTGTGTTAATATTCTAAGGCTATAACGTGTCTATATATGTAACGTCATTGATGACATTTAGTTTGTATAAAATAATGTATGATATATTTGCGGCACGTCCCAGAGTGGTAGATACAAGTATCGCCCTGGCGAAAGACAACCATTCAGAATCGAAACGTCGCTTGAAATGGCTTTAGCCGTGTTCGGTGACCAGATCTGAATAGCCAAGTTTAGTTTTAGTGTTTAGTTAAGTTGGATTAAGAAATGTTAAGATTTTTTTGTCGTTTTAGGCCAGGCGCGCAAGGGTGACTTTTGTCACCGCAACAGTTTCGTCACTGTCACTGTCACTGTCTTCCAATTGAGCACCCACACGGTGAGTGACTGTCATCCGTCACCCTTTCATTCCGGCGATGGATTTCGAACAGGCGGATGAGTCACCGAATGACATTTTGTCACCCGAGCGCGAGCGCCCATACAAAAGTACTCTCTACAGACACGGTAACAGTTTCGTCAATCAAAAGTCGCCGGCCAGTGGAACTAAAAACTCGCCCTAATGTCACGCCGCTGCGTGCGCGGACCTCCATACACTGCAATAGATTTGGAGATGATGACTAAACTGTTGCCGTGACAAAAGTCAACCGTGCGCGCTGGCCTTATTGTATTTTCGTGTGGCCGCTCAGAGCAATAATATACAAGAGAGAGCGCTGCTGTAGTCAGTTTTTATGAGGCTTGCCGGACTCGGCTAGACCCTTGTGTGGCTAGGACTAGGGCTAGGGTATTTATACATTCATTCATAGCACATGTCGACGTAACGTTTTCGTTTATTCGTATAGCCACTTTTTCACAGTATTGTTAAAAAAAATAACACGTAACCTAATAAACCGTTGAATTTTGTTCATTTATTACGCGTATCAAAACGTGTGGGCGGAGTCAACGGAGACGCGGGACACAAAGAACATCATTACAATACTTTAAAGCGGTGTGATAATTTGGGGAATTTTGTTGTCTCTTTCTTTCTCATGGTGTGCGACGTTAGAACCCGGAGAAAGTGATTTATCCCAAGTTTGTATAGGTTGGGTTAAAAGAGTTAGCTCTCTCTCTTTCCATATATTGTTACTTCAAGATTCAAACAGTATCGGCGGCCATCTTTATTGTCACTAAGGCATTTATGTAGAAATGTTTTGGTATTATTATTATTATTTATGCAATTTAAAACTAGTTCTTACTCGTAAAAATCACGGGATGACTTGACTGGTAATAAATATTAGTTGCCTTAATCCACCCATTTCTAACATAGAACAATTATTATTACTAGCAGATAAAAACCCGCTCCCGCGTGGTTTAGTCGCGACACACACGTCAAAAGGAACATATTGAGTTAATCGTGAAGGACCGTAATCGGAAGAAAATTTCAAACTTTTTTGCGTATGAGCAATTTTTCCATCGAACGTGGCAGAAGACGGCTTACGGTATTAATACTATCAGATTAGGTTGGTGGGGATATTAAAATACAATTTTTTTTAATTGATAATTTAATTAACATCAGTTCCAAATTTGAAAATGTCACACTAGTACGTACATACGTAGGTGCTCACAAAGAAAATTATTTACAGTTGATATTAATTATAGTAAAATTAATAAATAAAACAGCACAATATTAAATTATATATTAACATAGTAAAATTGGTTCAACTATAAGTTTGTTTATCGCGATGCTTATTTTTAACAATAATATTTGTATAATTTTATATAAGTAGTAAAATGTACCTTTACACCTCAGAATAAGTGAATTTAATTTAAAAAAGTGAATACCGCACGAGAGCAACTGCCCTTAACTGTCTAACTTCCTCTTCCTCATCTCCTTCCCCTCCCCGCTACCTTCAGCCTCACAACATACCCCTACTGGGGATGCCATAGTCTCACTGGCTCTAGACGGTTGGGAGCAGTTGGGACTCTTGTGCGGTATTCACTATAAAAATTAAAAAAAACCCGATTTAAGTGTGTTGCGAGGCTGAATGTAGTTGGGAAAGAAATGAGATGAGGAAGAAGATGATCGGAATGTACCTGGCTATTCAGATCTGGTCACTAAACACAGCTGAAACCAACGTTTCGATTCTGAATGGTAGTATTTCACTCTGTACCGCAAAAATACTGTAATTTTCATGAATAACAAAAATGAATTGAATTTAAAAAAAATTGTACTTGCCAGAATTTGAACCTGCGACTGTCGCGTGCGTAGCCGAGGATTTTAGCCGCTCGGTACTGCCAGTATCAGCGTTTGGAATGCTAAGATAGATTCTCACAACTGAAAAGATAAACCGTCAATTTAAAGTGTGTTAAAGGGGTGTCTGGTGTGCCCGAATCTTAGAGTATATAGAGTAATATCTATCCAAGGCAGTGTAGTCAGTTTTTGATGATTTTAACCTGACTCGGCGGAGCTGGGCGTGGCTAAGACCAAGGCTAGGGTATTTATACATCCATTCATAGCACATATCGACATAATGTTTTTGTTTATTCGTATAACCACTTTTTCACAGTATTGTTATCAACAAAAATATAGCATCTAACTTAAAAAACCGTTTAGTTGTGTCAAGTTTAGTGGCGTAGTAAAAAATGTGGGCGGAGTCCCGCGGTGACCCAGGAGCCCATGATCATCGTGACAGTACGTAGAAGCGGAGTATTATATTTGTTGTCTCTTTCTCTCTCATGGTGTACGACGTAAAAACCAAGGGAAAGTGATTTATCGCAAGTTTGTATCGGTTGGGTAAAAATAATTTGCTCTCTCTCCATACATTGTTTCTCCAAGGCCCGAACTAAGCGCAATCTTACCTTACTTTGAGTGAAATTGATTGAATTAAACTGTCGCTGTTCCTTCCTGAATTTCATTGGCCTGTTGGGGGCCTAGGAGCTGAAAGGTCTTATGTATTTAAATTGGTGACATTTGTGTTCTTAAAAATCGGTACAGATCACACTTTTAGGAATTTTCTGTTCGGTGACCCTTAACAAGAACATAGTGACGAAAGTTGCCCTCATGCGAAGAGCTGTGCTAGGTATCTCCTTGCGAGATATGAAAGCTAATAAGTAACGAGCCAAGGTAGCTGACATACCATGGCAATCTTCACACTCTGGTGGGTCCATGCTGGGCACGTAGCACGACTTACAGGTGACCATTGGAACTCAAATATCATTGGAAGGCGTCCTCGGTCGAAAAAAGAAACAGAGGTTAGCCAAAAATGAGACGAACGCAGACTAAACGATGATAAAATAATTTCAGATGTCTCAGGTGAATAAAATACTTGAATATGGTCATGTCAAGAGTTGAAATAACCGAAGATTGTCTATGAATGTGGATAAAGCAAAAGTGCGTGCCTAAACAGATTAGTTTGGCATCCTATCCTCTCTGCCTACCACTACAGGGAAGTGGCGTGATGGTCAGATAGTTTTTTTAATGTGATTACCGCACAAGAGTCCCATCTGCTCGAAGCCAGTGGGACTAGGTCATCACCAATTTAGGGTATGATGTGAGGCTGATGGAAGTGGGGAGTCGATGAGTTGGGAAAGAGGAAGATTGGGGTGAGTACCTAAATATAAGTGGGAAGTAACTCTTTATCATTTTTTAGGAAGACTTGATCAGCGTAAAATATAATAATAAATTATTTTGTATTCGTTAAAAGTTGGAAGAAAAAACTAAGGTTTAGGTGTTTTAAATTTTCATTACAGTTCAAGGATTAGCGCCATTTTTTTTATTGGCGTTTTAACGGTCCCCGTTAAACGTCGATAATACTTTGTCAATTTATTAAGTGTACAACTTTGCTTCCGCCCCTTTTTTCCGAAATTCGAGACTCTATTGTGAAAAATTGGTTATACATTTATGATTCAAAGTATTGTCCATAGCTGGCCACTATTTTTTCCCATCTTTCGGGCGGCGTACGAATCCCGCGTTGAAAAACTGGTCGTATTTTGAAGCGATCCACGAATCGATCCAATTTTTTACTTCTCTGTGAGAGCGGAAGTGCTGGTCAGCCAGGTCGGGTGCCATTGATTGAAACAAGAGATAGTCAGAGGGAGCAACGTCTGGAAAATACGGCAGGCGGGGTAGGACTTCCTATTTCAACGTTTCCAAGCATGTCTTGACCACTTTCGCAACGTGGGGTCGAGCATCGTCATGCTGCACCTCCCGCAAATGGCACAATTCGGCTCGTAAACTGACATTTTCAATTGAGAATAACTTTATGATGCAGATACAAATGGACTAATGTTTCTATGGGGTTATGTTGACAGATGCCTAAGTTTGTTGCATGACATCATCATCTATTTATTTCGACCACTACTTACCGCTAGCGCCATCTATAGGAAAACGGCGGAAGCCAAGTTGTACATCTAATAATATATAGCGCCATTTTTGTGAAATATCACCTCAAGCGCGCTTTGTATTCAGCTGACAATGACAAGCATAACACCATCATGGCGTAAGGCTGTTCAGCGTTTATCGTGGACCGTTCGAATATCATAAAAACAAAATGGCGCTGATCGTTGAATTGTGACGGTGTCAAATGTAACTAAAGTTTGAAACAACCCGCACTAAGCTGCTCACAAAAGCCAAAAACACGAGAAAAAACATTTTTTTAATAACGAACGAATAAATTTTACATTAGTTAATAAGTTTACCATTAAAAATACATCATATTAAAAAGATTGTTTTAAGATATATTTTAGATTATTTTTACATGATATAATAATGTTAATTAAATAGAATTATTACAGGTAGTGGAGAGGTTTTATAATATTTGTTTACATAAATGTTTTGGTCTAGTATATTATTGTGACAAAATTAAATAGGCGATGAAATGAAATTTGACAATATAAATACATGAAATATTTATAAATTCTAGCTGTGAAAAGCATTTCAGCGAATTCTTCAAACGACACTGCAGAGATAAACGGACATAAGTGTTTTGTGGGCGTGTCCATGTGCCGAAGTAGGCTCATTTTTACCTCACTTCAGTTGAAATTGATGAAACATGAAAAAATGTGAAAATTCTCCTTTGCGCAAATCGTAAATTTTATAGACCTCTCTGGGGCCTAGGAGTCGAAAGGTCTCACGTAAGCTGGCGACATCTGTCTTCTTTAAAATCGGTATTGATAACACTTCTAGGAATCATCTGCTCAGTGATGAAATGAGGAAAAAAACATTTAAATATAAAAAAGAACCGGTAAAAAAAACTTTGTATAAGACGACAAATAGTATTTTCACTTTTACGACCGACCGGTTTCGCTTAGCCTAAGCATCATCAGGGTACAAAAATAAACTAAACAAAAAATACAAAGTGTGCAGTTATGCAAAAATATACAAAACAATGAGAAAATACCCTTGAGGTGATTTTTCACAAAAACGGCGCTATACAAATCGTCCAAGTATTATTATTATTATTATTAATGGAATAATATTTAAATTATAATCAAAGCAACAGAGAGAAAGAGACAGATAATATAACGTGAAAGAGACAAAACCTCAACTTAGAAGGTGATTAAAGAATAATGATACATTTTATGAGTTTATTTGAAATATACCCAATATTGGACTACTAGACAAATTTACAAAAAATATTCGTTGTCGTATACAAAGTTATTTTTTCATCTGTTTAAATGCATCTAGCCACAAAGTAATTGTTTCTACGAAAATGTATTTTTTTCAAACTTTACAACTCTGTTTTATTTATTTATTTGAGTACAGACCGGTTTCACCCTGTTACGCATCTCCAGACTGATAGGTACATCTTAAACATACGCTAGGATATTTATTACATCTCGGTAAGGGGTAAAAAACCTTGATTTCAATATGAAATTATAAAGTTCGTTGTTTAATCTTTTGATTTTTTCGCCGCAGTTAAAAAGCCCCTACAAAAAAGTCAGAAAACACAAAACCTTACGAATTAACTAACCTTCGGGGATCTCCACAAGGGTAGGCAGAGAAAGTATACCACCACACAACGATTCAACTCTGTATTGGAACACACTTCTTCCTCTACTCAATTCAATACATCGTCTCATACATACTTTTTCTGCTGTATCAACTTTTGACATAACCCCACTTAAATTGGTATTTGATTCACTTCATCGTTTCATGTCTTCCTCGGGCGTCCCCGATGTCTTTTTTCATTCACTTGCGCTTAATTCTGCATTCTTCTGACACTCTGTTCTACGTCCAATTGATACGAGCATTTCTTTCTTAACCTCGTTCATTACGATTACACCTGTCTTGCATTATTTTAAAATGTTTCAAATTCACCACCTCAATTATTGTAAAAGTCGTCTTTCAAAAGGGGTAATAAACGACAAAAAGGTGAATTAAGATAGGTTTGTGTACCCATACAAAGGTGATGCAGTGTTGCCAGCAAGAAAATCAAAAGATTAATTAGCTATGGAAACCCGGAAATCAAGTTTTATCCAATGACGTTACATACGAGGCCTGTTCAAAAGAAAATGTGAATTTTACACAGCCCGGGAAAATTCAAAATCACCTTTTCTTTTGAAAAGGCCATGTATATATAGACACGTTGTAGCGCTCTGAAAGTGGCAAGCAACAATCACGCTAGTTGGTGTGATCGGTGTTTAAGCCGATTTAGTACCAAACGGTCACGCGTCGTTCGAGGTCGTTTCAAGCAAGTATTGAACGCGGTCCGAACTTCGGATCTGTTTCGTTCATACACGTATATTCTATGAATGTCTATCTTTGTCATACATGACCGATACTTGAATGATGAATTTACTGGTAACGTGTGTGTTTTGCTTGCCACATTTTGTGTTAATATTCTAAGGCTATAACGTGTCTATATATGTAACGTCATTGGTTTTTATCACGAATGATAAATTGCAAAATTGTACTAGCTATGAAAAAAAAAACTCATTGATAATCTCCTGGGGAAAGATTAAAGGAAGATGTAGTAGAGGAATACGCCTTTATGGCACAGAAATCTATATGACTGGTGCGAGTGCAGTTCTGCTGAGTCGTTCCAAGCTGCAGGGTGAACATTGCTCTGAAGAAGAAATAATTAATGAAAATTAAATTATAACTTTGTATAAGACCACAGATTTTATTTTTAATTTTGTGACCGACCGGTTTCGCTTAGCCTAAACATCGCCAGGGTACAAAATTAAACTAAATGAAAAATAAAAAGTACCCTGATGATGCTTAGGTTAAGCGAAACCGGTCAGTCACAAAAATTAAAATACAATCTGTGGTCTTATACAAAGTATTCATTTAATTTTCACTAACTATGTCAAACCACAAAGTGATTTCTTTCTACAAAATAAGAGATATAATATCGAAGTTTTTCGATTCGGTCCAGATGTTGTAAATATCTTAGAATAAGCTTTGAGCGTGCAAATCTGAAGATGCCCTTAAGGTGAAACCAGTCAAGTCAGAAATAAATAAGTGCGGGTTGTTTCAAGTTTTTGTCACATTTGACACCGTCACAATTCGGCGATAAGCGCCATTTCGTTCGCTGAATATCGGTCCATTTCAGCTTTTAAACAAATTGTGATCAACGGACAAGCGTAACAACATTATTGTTACGTTTTTCAGCTGATCAAAATTTGTCTGAAACAGACATAGAGTCGACATTTTTAATATGAATACCGCACTAGAGTCCCAACTGCTCCCAACCGTCCAGAGCCAGGGAGACTGTGGCATATCCAACTGGGGTATGTTGTGAGACTGAAGATAGTGGGGAGGGAAGGAGATGAGGAAGAGGAAGGTTGGGAAGTAACTGGATATTCAGATCTGGTCACAGAACACGGCTAAAGCCATTTCAAGCGACGTTTCAATTCTGAATGGTGGTCTTTCACCAGGGCGATACTTAGAGTATCTACCGCTCTTGAGCGTGCCGCAAATAAATTATATATTATTTTATATGAATTAAATGTGTTACGACCTCAGAGGAATAATATACTAAAAGAGATAGCTTGTGTAGTCAGGATAGTTGATTTTTTCCTGACTTGGGTGTGACTAGGGTTTTGATGGACACACTTTCTTACACCCATTCATAGCACATGTCGACTTCATGTAGCGTTTATTTGCATAACCACTTTTTCACAGTATTGTTATCAACAAAAATATAGGATATAACCTCAAAAACCGTTGAGCTATGTCGCTTAACAAAACGTAGTGGGCGGAGTCGCCGGAGACGCGGGAGACGGAAAACATGCTCAAATACCTAAAAGCGCTGCGATGTTATGTGAAAACTTGTCTTATCTCTTTCTCTCTCACGGTTTAGGACGTAAAAACCCGGAGAAAGTGATTTATCGTAAATTTGTATAGGTTGGGTAAAATTATTTAGTTCTCTCTCCATATACATTCTTACTTTGAGGTTACGACACATTATATATAGGTATAAAAGGTTTGGCGGGAAACATAAAAAAGTAAAAAAAAAACAAAATGGCGCTTTTCGTTGAATTGTGGCGAAAGTTTTTAACCCAAGCGAAATAAAGTTTGATAATGAGAGTTCAAAAAAACACGTTGTTAAACCACTGATCTATTTACGTAAGACCTTTTGACTCCTAGGTCCCAGACGGGCCAATGCAATTGTTAATCTGCTCAAGAAATAGTTTAGATATTTGAAAATTTATCACGTGGATCAATTTCATCAAAGTGCGGAAAAATCTTTTTTACTTCACGGCACACTTCTATCATTTTATCCCTTCAGTGGCTTAAATCCTAGAACGCTATTTGAATCTTTATGATTTCTTAATAAAAACTTTTAAATCTTTTCATTTCCTGATGTCGTGATCAAATCTGCAATTTGTGACTTTTTTCTCGTCCCGTCAGCGTTTGATCAAACAACCCGTTTTTAAGTCGTGTGTTTGATCCGCCACCAAGAATAGCGGTCATGTAAATTCGGTCAAACGCTGACGGGCCGAAATTCAGCGGTTAACGGGGGGCCGTCATTTGAAGATTTGTGACGGCGTCAAATGAGACGGGGTTTCAAACACCTGGACATAAGTGGGTGCCTAATTTACCGAATATTGTTTAAGTCTACGGCGAATTTAGAATAAATATAGTAAGTTATAACCGTAATTTTATTTTTGAAATAGGTAGGTACCATAATGATTTAATCAAAGTTTTTTGCTGATATATTATAAGTGATATGCTTATCTACTGATAAATGAGTGATAATGGATTAAAATCCTAATTAATAAACTAAAAATATCAACCACATTTAAAATCACAGATGTCACAATATCTTTCATTATTTTGTCATCTATTCTAACCTCACTTTTTTATCATGCCGTCAAACGAAAAAATCTAATTGATTTAAAAATAATATTCACCGTCTAACTTAAATACAAGGACATTTTTATAGCACGTTTTTAATCATAATTGTAAATTTGAAAAACCCGCCGAAACGGGCCAATTTGAAGAGGGAGCATAGCGTCACATGCATCCAAATTATTTGTCATTAAAACTTTCGTAGTTAGTGGCGTGGGTTCTGATGACGTCAGATCGTGTCCGGAGCATTTATATATAGGAATATTTTATCACTTTTCAAAAACGATTTTTACGATTATTTTTATTCGTGATGTTTTTTAATTTGTATTACTTTTTATTTCAAATTCTTCGTACTGCACTGATAACCTAACCTATGCATGGATTTACAAATATTTTATTTCATAATAATTTAAATCTCTATTAGAAACTTGAAACTCATGGCAAACATTCTCTCATAGTGTTTTTTCAACTATTATATTTTCTCTAGATTAATGATTAGTTAAACTTATTTAATCAAAAACTTTTAAATCATTTCCTATTGTCTGTGTTCCCTGAGTGGCTTATTCATAAAAACTCTTGTGATTGGCTAGTATTCCAACCTTTTTACTGGCCGGATGATTTCAAGCCTTCTCATTAGCTGGTAGATCCTGCTTTCTGATTGGCCGGATGATATCGAATCTCCTCATTGGCTGGTATACCCAGCTTTCTGACTGGGTGACATCGAGCCCTCTCATTGGCTGATAGATCCTGCTTCTTGATTGGCCGGATGATATCGAGCTGTCTCATTGGCTATTTAACCAGCTTTCTGATTAGCCGTGTGATATAGAGCCTTCTCATTGGCTGGTAGATCCTGATTTTTGATTGGGCGGATGATATCGAGCTCTCTCATTGGCTATTTAACCAGCTTTCTGATTAGCCGGATGATATAGAGCCCTTTCATCGGCTGGTAGATCCTGCTATCTAATTGGCTGCATGATATCGAGCCTTCTCATTGGCTGTATATGCAGCCTTATGATTGGTCCATTGGTTTAGAGCCCCCTGGTTGGCTGCATAGATTCAAGTGCAGATGCGGACTGGAACCTTGGCTAAGTGTGGTGTGTTCTGTGATTGTTGGTTGTCGCCGCCGCGGCTGCCTCTGGATCGGGCAACGTCTTCCTTAGTTTTCTATATTTACCTGGAATTAGTAAATTTGTGGTCTGATTAAAAGGTGTTTATATTTGTTCTATATCACATAGTCTAATAGGTATAACAACTTCGAAAAGCTTCAAATTGTTGATTTCGAAATAAATAAAAATGTTTTCGGCTACAACGACATCAATGATGACTTTTTTTTAATCTTACTACTCTAGCACACTAAAAAGTCACGAGCCGCCACTGGATATAACCTCAAAAATCGTCGAGCTACGCCGCATAACAAAACGTAGTGGGCGGAGTCGCCGGAGGCGTGGTAGAGAGAAAACATGCTTACATAACTAAAAGTGGTTTAATATTATGTGACAACTTGTCTTATCTCTTTCTCTCTCACGGTTTACGACGTAAAAACCCAGAGAAAGTGATTTATCCTGAATTTTATTGGTTGGGTGCAAATATTTAGTTATCTTTCTATATATATTCTTACTTCAAGGTTGGCTGTTTGGTTGATTGGTTAGTTGGGTTAGGTTAGGTTGAATGGGGGTATCCGGATCCTCTGGCTGCAGAAGGTCACTGTGGTGTGTATTGGCACAACATACATATCTCGGGAAAGGTTGGCTTGTTGGTTGGTTAGTTAGTTGGTTGATACTCACGCGCTACTTTGATCATGATAGTGGCCCACCAGATGGACCAGCCCCAGCCCACGAGGCAGAACAGGACGGTGAACAGCTGACCGATGCCCACTATCAGGTCTATCATGAAGGCCCCTGCAACACATTATGTTTTAGTCAGCAATTTTTGATCAGTCAGCATATCGTCGCTGGAAAGGCAAGAGGGCTGAAGCGCCATTTTGGGAAGCTTACACCAGAGCACTTCAAAGTCTTCAGCAGCTGGTATGATCTTGAAAATAAGTCAACTCAGATAACTCAATGCTCTCTCACCGAGTTACCTGAAGTGACAAAAAGCTAAAAAAACGTCCCAGACTTGTGTGGCTCGAGTCAAGCCTTCTCCTAAATGGTAAATATATTATTTGAGATAGCTGAAAGGCCACGAAAGTCTTCAGAATCAAACGAGAGAGACGCAGAAAAAAGAACTGATAGAAACCGCAAATTTAACTCATTTTTGACCACAGTGTCGCTTAAGCCCTTTTGTCTTTCCAGCGACGATTTGTTAGTGGATAAATGCTTTAATTTTCAATATTAATTTTCGAAAATTTCAAGATCATGGCTTGAGTTAAAAAGTTTTGGTACCAGCTTAAATGATTTCTGTCATTCTTTACGACTCTACAAAAAAACCTTGACTTGACCTTGGCTTTGACTTGAATGTTCTTTCTAATGTATATTTTGTCCTATTTTTGTCATTGCTACATTTAATATTATGTATGTGCTGTTCTTTCTCTGCTGCTCTTTTTTCCCACGTTGTGTTATGTATTTTTTTGTTATTGGATAATTGTCCATTAGTTAATAAATAAATAAATAACTTAGAAACAGTGAATTGCTGTTCCTCAATCATCAGTCTTCTAATTGTGGGTATCATTCTCCACTGTCCAGAATGTCTAGATTTGTCAACTCAAGCCATGGTCTTGAAATTTTTGGTACCAGTCTAAATGATTTTTGTCATTATTTACGACCCTACCGAAACCTTGTTCAGGCTTTGACTTGAATGTTCTGTGAAATGTATATTTTTGTCCTATTTTTGTCATTGCTTCACTAAAATATGATGAATGTGCTGTTCTTTCTCTGTTGTTCTTTTTTCCTATTTCGTGTTATGTATTTTTTTGGTAATTGGACAAGGGTCCGTTAGTATGAAAACAAATAAATAAATGACCAAATGGGTTTCCGATGAAAGCGGTTATCATTGGAGGGTCATTTACCAAGATATGAATCGCTAATCTCTCCAGGAGAATAGGAAATATTTAAGTAGTTAAAAGTTTCATTTACCTACTCGCGGCTTCCATCCATCAAATACTCCGAATCTTGGACGACCAAAACACAAATTGAATAAGCCACTGCAAATGGTTCCTGAAAACAAACAAAAAATTAAAACCCATCACTTGTTCCATTTAGATTCTTTACAAGATCGCCCTCTCCTCCAATTTTAAAAAATTGAAATAATATTCCATTACATTTTTTTTCTATACTTTTTCGATAGCCATTGAATGCAGTGATGTTGCCAGCGCAGTAGAAAACATAAATATGCTACGATGTGGGTAATTTTTAAATGATTAGGGATGTTTTAAGTCAATTTAAATAAGGTCTTTATTATTACGGCACCCCTTCAGAGATGACACAATACCAAATATACTTGTATGCCATACAAGAATGAAGGTCTGTTTGCTTGTTGCTTGACACGCCTGTCTTTGAATGCAACTCACTAGGTCCAAGCACCAGAAAGTTAAACATAGCACACGTCCATATCAGTGGACAGGCGCCCCTTTAGAATTCTCGCGTGTTCTATCGTTATATCGGGGAAGGGTCTAGCTTATTGTTATGAGCGCCTGTCCATGAGTGATACATACCAAGTCCAGGCATCAGATAGTTAACACAACATATCTCAAGGTAACAGATAGGGCAGAAATAATCCCCTAAGTATGCTAGTGTGTTCTACCAGAGAAGGTTAGTTTGTTCGCTGGTAGCGCCTGCTCAGGAATACAACTTACAAAGTCCAGGCACAAGGAAGTGAAGCATATATCCAGGCCCGACCTTGAGCCAAACGGCGCCTGGCGCAGGTTACATTTTTTGCGTCCTTCATCAAACCTTTCTTTAACGTTATGAAATAACTTAGTGTATTATTGTAATAGTAGGTATCGTCGTTATTTTCCACATGGACCCATAAATATATAAAAATCATCACTTTTATGCAAAATGTCATCACTGTTAACCACTCGTTTTTGGCAGATTTCCCCTCTAATCCAACGAACTACATATTTGAAGTATAAATGTATTTTTCTGCTAAATTCGCAGAGTAATACTATGTTAAAAAATAAACCAGCGCCTTCACAATTCGCCGCCTGGAGTGGACTGCTCCAATTGCACCTGCACAGGACCGGCCCTGCATCTATCCATGTCAGGTGAACAGGCAGCACGCTCCGTCGTGGAATAGCTTGTTTTCTCGGAGCGCCTGTCCGGGAATGCAACTCACCAAGTCCAGGCACCAAAAAGTTAAACACAGCACAAATCCACGCCAGGGGAACAGGCAGGGCTGGAATGGCCCCCCTCAGCATGCTCGTGTGCTCGATCAAGGAGGGGTCGAGTTTGGAGCGTCGGTCCTGGAATTTCACAGGTTAAAATCACATTAGAATCTGACCCGCATGACAATATCCGCTCTAGAGAACGCTAGTCTGAGAGTTGAATTAAACGTCTCAAAATATATTTATTTTTTTCCATCATTACGAAATATTTCAATAAAATTTACCATTAACCACAAAAAATCTTGACTTTTTAAAACATCTGCTTTTAATGCCTGCTCTACACCCTCGACGAAAATACCCGAGAAAGAAAGGGTATGGGAAGATATGGCTACCGTTCTTTGAATCACTTTGCCTGCGCTCTGTCCCGTGTCCGTTTTGTGTCCTTTTGGATGCCAGGCAAATCAGCAAGGGTAATAACGTGGAGGGGGACTAGCAATGGTAAAACGTTACCAAAAACAATCCAAGCGACAACTGTGCGATATTAAACTCGCCAAATGTCACAGCGATATGAAAAAGATTTGGCGCCCAACGTGGGACATTTTTAATAATAATTTAAAAAAACAATTCTAACATCACTAATAGGATTATCAAAGTAATTATTACTAAACTGAATTTGTAAATTAACCTCTCTTTTATATTTATCTATCCCTAGGTATTGTTATACTCCTTAGGTAGGTCTATCTTTAAGCTAAAAGCTGTTATGACTAATTAGATTTTTTTGGAAACTTATTGAGTATTAACGAAATAATTTTTAAAATTATTTAACGCAGACTGGCTTGGGCCTTTAGGCGCATAGTGTAAAGGTTTAAATTCTTACTGTAGGAATATTATAACATGTTACGACTAGATCCTAGATTAAAACTCTAAACAAAGACTTGAGGCTGGGGTGTTTCAAAATTCATCACATTTGATGACCATCAAATCGATGATCAGCCCCATTTTATTGTTTTAAAATTTGCACGGTTTCAGTTAAACGCCGATTCTCGGCCCGTTTCAGATTTTAATCAAATTATGATCAGTTGACAAGCATAAAAATATGACTCTTAAGCTTTTTGTCAAACGCTGAAACCGGCCGGGAAACAGCGCTTAAAGGAGACCATTCAAATGCCAAAAAATTCAAAACGGTGCTGATCTAAGAATTAAAAAAACCCCAAACTAAGTCTGTATTTTAACGCGCGTTTCCATGACCATTAACCGCAAGTTTTGAGAGTTCTCACAAAATAGACGGGTAGAGTCTGACAAACGAAAGAATGCGGCTGACGGCTGATGCGCAGAAACGCTTTTTGGTAGAATTTTTTAGTTCCCCGACATCTTCGTCTGAGCTGCGCAATGAACGAAGGACCATTCGCATTCTTCAATTTGTTGAGCTCTACATAATGTAAAAAATGTCCAAATCTGCGGTTAGAGGTTACGTTAAAGCATGTCTAAGATATATAATTTAAGTATCTGATGATGTAATCAATCAATGAAATGTAAAATGTTGAAATGTGATTACTGTGTAGGTAAGTTTTTGCATTTTTTGAACTGTGTTTTAGTGAAATACAAAACTTAAAAATATGATCCTAATATGGGAGTCTAGGATCAAATGTGTGAAAGTTGTTCATCAAAATGGTCAAAAGGTGTTGTTTTAGATATATGTACAGACATAACATACAGTTTTAATTCGTAGTGTAGCAAAACTAACTACAAAAAAGTGGGTATTTTTTTTTAACAAAATGCATGATTATTCCCCGGTGCATTGTTTTCCTTTAGTTTTCTGATTTATTTAAAATGAAATGCACAAGATGACAGCACTCGTTTTTCTATATTTCAAAGTAGATTAAAACACTCAAAACACTAAAAAATTGCAGTATTACAGTGGCGTACAGCCCGCAAAAGCTGAAAAGCTGTTGAAAAAATGTTGGGTAAAGAAAAAAAAAAGCTTATTAAAAACGACGATTTCAACACTAGAATAGATTCCCTTGCACACATATCTACCGGATTAATACGCAAAATAAAATAACTAACTAATTAACCAATCACGCCGTTCTCCCGCAGGAGTAGGCAGAGAGGATGGACCGCCGTAACACTCTTTCTTGGGACACACTCCTTGCTTTATTAACATTCATACATAGTAATCTTCTGTTATTTTGACTCTCGACATGGTTTGACTCAAGTAGGTATTTGATTCACTTGATCGTGCCACGTTTTTCTCGGGCGTCTCTGACTTCTTTTACTGTACATCAAAATAATTATTTAACTAACTAAGTAGTTAAATATCACAAGGGTGGGCAGAAGGATATACTGCCACACAACTTTGTCTTGGCACATACTCCTTGATTGATATTCATACCATATCAATAAGCTCTCATGCGGAACAGTATCGTCACTGAGTGGATCCGGACGTTGGTGTGAATCCAGCTTAATTCAGATAACATAATATATAGTATATTTGCGGCACGTTCCAGAGCGGTAGATAATCTCAGTATCGCCCTGGTGAAAGATCACCATTCAGAATCGAAACGTCGCTTGAAACGGCTTTAACCATGTTTAGTGACCAGATCTGACAGAGGTCAATGTAGCTATTCTGACGGCCTCCGCGGTCGAGTGGTAAGACGCTCGACTACGAATCCAGAGGTCCAATTAACACGTGTCATAACACATTTAATTCATATAACGTTCCAGAGGGGTAGATACTCTCAATATCGCCCTGGTGAAAGATCACCATTCAGAATCGAAACGTTGCTTGAAATGGCTTTAGCCATGTTTGGTAACCAGATCTGAATAGCCAGGTACTTCCCAACCTTCCTCTTCCCAATCTCCTTCCCCTCCCCACTACCTTCAGCCTCACAACATATCCTATTTGGAGATGCCATAGTCTCACTGGCTCTAGATTATATATATATATATATATATATATATATATATATATATATATATATATATATATTTGCGGCACGTTCCAGAGTGGTAGATACTAACAGTATCGCCCTGGTGAAAGATCACAATTAAGAATCGAAACGTTGCTTGAAATGGCTTTAGCAGTGTTGAGTGACCAGATCTTATACTTTTCAACCTTCCTCTTCCCTATATCCTTCCCTCATCACTCCCTTCAGCCTCACAACATACCCCACCGGAGATGCCATAGTATCGCTGGCTCTAGACGGTTGAGAGCAGTTTAACTATCACAAAAAAAATAAATTATAAAAGCTATAGAAAAACGAGTGTTGTTCATATATAATTTTTTATACGAAATGTAAAAGTGTGAATACTTAAGCATAGTAAGTGGGTAGTTATTTTTTTTTATATTCTAATAAATATTGCACTCTTTTCAAACTTTTAACTTTTCGCAACAATTTTTTTTTTAACCCGTCTCTTACCCCGAAAAAACTTTTTTGTTTTAGAATTTTACTTACCGCAAAACACAAAACAATCATGCTTATTAATAGGAGTTATAAATTAACGCTTTTTTACCCACTTTGGCGTACGGCCTCTGGAAAGAGATAAATAATGGTTTGGTTTGTTTCATGTCCTTTGTGAGAGTATATAATACTCACTGGGTAGTATTGGTGAGATAAGAATCAATGTATTTTTTATTTATTTATTATTGCTAAAATATTTAAAAAATACAAGGGTTTGATTCATGTCTGTCTCGAGACAGATGTAGTTTACATAAATTATATAATATTGAATGTAAATATTAATAAAGATAAAATAAAAAGGAGAAAGATGAAATTAAATGAAAATTATAACAAAGTTATTACATGGAGGTTGCATTTTATAGATATTGTTTGGGTTGTGCACAATAATAAAAAGTAATAAAAAAGGAAAAGAAGAGAAATATGAAATTAAATAAATATTAGATTAAAGTAATTACGTAGAGGTAACATTTTATAGATATTGTTTGGGAGTATAGAAGTTGTGCATAAGGTACATTTGTAATGTTTTTGGGTGTTTTATGATGTAGGTAAAGGTTAATACAGAAAATAAAAAGAGGATTGTATATGCCTAGAGATAAAGATAGATTGAAAATTAAAGTATGCACGTCTAAGTAGGTATTTTACAGTAGTTAGCAATATTAGAGCGACCTATTTTATAATTCCTAACTAACCATCACGCCGTTTCCCCGCAGGGGTAGAAAGAGAGGACGGACCGCCATATAACTCTGTCTTGGCACACACTTCTTGCTTCATTTACATTCATACATCGTCTCATACATACTCTTCTGTTATTCTGACTCTTCACATGACCCGATTCAAGTATTTGATTTACTTGATCGTGCCATGTCTTTCTCGGGCGTCCTCGACTTCTTCTTCCATTCACTTTCGCATCATATATTCTTTTCACACTCCTTTCTTCGTTCATTCGCTCTACATGCCCAAACCATCTAAGCGTCCCTTTCTTGATCCTATCCATTACGCTCATATCAGCCTTGTATTCTTTCCGGATATCCATATTTGTAATATGGTCATACATGGTTTTACCGCACATCCGTCTCAAAGATCTCATTTCCACAGCATCCAGTCTACTTTCATCCTTCCTCTGCCAGTTCCGTGCCTCACTGCCATACATCAGGGTTGGTATAAGCACTCCATTGTGGACTGCTAGCTTCGCTTCTTTGGACAATTTCTTATTTGCCCCAACAGCGTTCAGTCCTCCATTAATGGAGTTTCCTGCATTCACCCTTTGTTTTAATTCATGTTTAAATTTGGTCATTGTTTTTATTTGTCTAGTCGTAGCTGGTAGTAGATTGTATAATTTGTAGGCTAAGCTTTATATAGGTTGGGTAAAAATATTTAGTTCTTTCTCCATACCTCGGAGCAATAATATATTAGGAGAGATACCTTTGCGAAACAGTGTAGTTAGGATTTTTGATTTTTTCCTGTTTCGGGCGCGGCTAGGGTTTTCATGGACACACCTTTTTACATACATTCATGGCACATGTCGACTTAATATAGCGATTATTTATACAACCACCTTTTAAGCAGTATTTTTATCAACACAAACATAGGAAATAACCTCAAAAACCCAGTTACGTCGCATAACAAAACGTAGTGGGCGGAGTCGCCGGAGACGCGGGAGACGGAAAACATGCTGACATACCGAAAAGTGGTGCTATATTATGTGAGAACTTGTCTTATCTCTTTCTCTCCCGTGGCGTACGACGTAAAAACCCGGATTAAGTGATTTATCGTAAATTTATGTAGGTTGGGTAAAAATATTTAGTACTACTTACTCTATATCTCAGAGCAAGAATATATAACCACGTTTTCACAGTGTTGTTATCAACAAAAATATAGATTATAACCTCAAAAACGTTTGAAATGTTTGAAAAAAATCATGTCTGTATACGAGTATACATTAAATCTTTTATTAGAATACACAATGATGTGATCTAACTTAAGATAAATAGCAAAAATATAGGATATAACCTCAAAAACCGTTGAGTTATGTCGCATAACAAAACGTAGTGGGCGGAGTTGCTGAAGACGCGGAAGACGGAAAACAAGCTTACATACCGAAAAGCGGTGCGATACTATGTGAGGACTTGTCTTGTCTCTTTCTCTCTCACGGTTTTTGACGTAAAAACTCGGAGAAAGTGATTTATCGTAAAGTTGTATGGGTTGGGTAAAAATATTTAGCTCTCTCTCCATATAATAATAAATGGATAACTTTTATAGCGCCGTTTTCGTGGGAAAATCACCTCATGGGCGCTTATGTATGTATTATGTTTATTCTTAGGTATATGTGTATTCTGGCTCTGAGACATGGAGAAAGAGCTAAATATTTTTACCCAACCTATACAAATTTACGAAAAATCCCTTTCTCCGGGTTTTTACGTCGTAAACCGTGAGAGAGAAAGAGACAAGACAAGTTGTCACATAATATCGCACCGCTTTTAGGTATGTAAGCATGTTTTCCGTCTCCCGCGTCTCCGGCGACTTCGCCCACTACATTTTTGTTATGTGACATAACTCAACGGTGTTTGAGCTAACCTAACCTAGCCTAACCTAACCTAACCTAACCTGACCCAACCTATATAAATTTACGATAAATCATTCTCCGGGTTTTTACTTAAACAATGCATTTTTGTTGTTGGTTGGTATAATTGCCCATCCCACTAAGCACAAGCCTTGTGTTATGGACAAAACTCAACGGTTTGTGGTTATAACCTACATTTTTATTTATTTACACAATACTGTGAAAACATTTTTTTGTGGTTATGTGGTATTTTTGCTCTGAGATATGTGTTGGGATGGCAAAATATTTTTGAACACAATACTGTGAAAACCTGTATAAATTTACGATAAATCACTTTCTGCGGGTTTTCACTTGGTAAGCTTTGGGAGAGAAAGAGATAAGACAAGTTCTCACATAATATAGCACCACTTTTCGGTATGTATGCATGTTTTCCGTCTCCCGCGTTTCCGGCGGCTCCGCCCACTACGTTTTGTTATGCGACATATCTCAACGGTTTGAGGTTATATCCTATATTTTTGTTTTATAACAATACCGTGAAAAAGTGGTTATACAAATAAACGCTATATTATGTCAACATGTGCTATGTATGGTTGTATTAATACCCTAGCCCTAGCCTTAGCCACGCCCGAGTCAGGAAAAAATCAACAATCCTGACTACACAAGCGCTCCCTCCTGGTATATCCAAGACGTAGAGGAATATATTACAATGTGGAAAGAATCCTTGAAAAAGATTGCATAGTCGAAGCCTTGGGGTAAGGTATGGTGTATGTTTGGTAAAAACAGTAGAATCTGACAAACGAAAGAATGCGGCTGACGGCTGATGCCGGAAAAATTGCCGATCGCCATTGCACGGATTGCACTTCCGAAAACCAAGGGCCATTCGCATTATTTAATTTGTTCGACCTCTACACAGATAGTGAAAATGTATATCTGAAATGAAAAAAAAGACAAAGAAAAACAACCTGATAATATTTAAATTCCTCCGACTGTTATCATTATAAGCGGGAAATGTTGCTTGTGCAATGATGGAGGATTTAGCTAGCAGAGGATTGAATCCATGACGCCTGGGCGGGAACCCATGGCTTTGGACCACTTTGACACTAACAATAAGATTGGAAGTGTTTCTCTTTAAAAAAATATTTATCGAATATGTACCATTAAAATAAGTGAAGACTGTTTGGTCTAATGAGGTTATTGGAAGCCCAACGTATGACATAAACATACGAGTTTCACCCTTTAAATATTGGAAGAAAAAGATTTTTGTTAATGTTGGAAGAAGTTGAAGTTTTTTAAGCTTTCGTCAAATTTGACATCGTCACAATCCAACGTCAAGTTTGACGTATGTACAGTAGATGTTTCTTTTACTTTTACGAATTGAAAAATCTTGCGATATACCTAAGGCATGAGACTCTGATCGATTGTATAATGAACTGTTAACCTAATATCATTTAAAATTTTCACAGCCAACAGTATTATTATGATTTTGCGTCATCCTCTTTTGGCTAATGTTTCAGATGATTGCCAGTTTCAACATTTGCCCTGATGATGGACACTGCGAGGTTGTCTGAAACGTTGATTAATGGAGAAGGTCACGGCTTAATACTCCGAAGTCAACCGTTCGAACTGTTAACCTGTTTACTGCCAGTGTCTGGGCTTTTATATAGGTGGTTTTGCTTTTGGCGAAAAAGCCGACAGCAGGCTAAAGAAGTGGTTAAGTGTCGATTCATAACCACGTCCGGATCCGCTCAGTGACGATATTGTTCCGCAAGAGAGCTTATTGATGTGGTATTAATATCAATCAAGGAGTATGTGCCAAGACAAAGTTGTGTGGCAGTATATCCTTCTGCCCACCTTTGTGATATTTAACTATTTAGTTAGTTAAATAATTATTTTGAAGTGTAAAAACACTTACATCGCAGATTTTTTTTTATTTTTAAAACCATTTTTTTATCACTAAATAATATTTTTAATAATTAATAATTAATAAAAATATTATTTAGTGATAAAAAAATGATTTAAAAAAAAAAAAAATCTGCGATGTAAGTATTTTTACACTTCAAAATAATTATTTAACTAACTAACTAACGTTGATTGATATTCATACCATAGCAATAAGCTCTCTTGCGGAACAATATCGTCACTGAGCGGATCCGGACGTTGGTGTGAATCGACACTAATACTCGAAAATCAACCATACGAAGTGTTAACCTGTTTACTGCCAGTGTCTGGGCAATCAATCATTCGAACTGTTAACCTGTTTACTGCCAGTGTCTGGGCAATCAATCATTCGAACTATTAACCTGTTTACTGCCAGTGTCTGGGTTTTTATATAGGTGGTTTTTCTTTTGGCGAAAAGGCCGACAGCAGGCCGAAGAAGTGGTTAATACTCCAAAATCAATCATTCGAACTGTTAACCTGCTTACTGCCAGTGTCTGGCCAATTCATCATTCGAACTGTTAACCTGTTTACTGCCAATGTCTGGGCAATCAATCAGTCAAACTGTTAACTTGTTTACTGCCAGTGTTTGAGGAAGAGGTGGAAGGCTGTGTGGGAGACGATTGGAGTAGGACGGGAAGGAGGAAGGACTGGATGTAAATGACGAGGGACCGCAAGCCAGTGATGGGCATTTTTAGAGAATGCGAAATCCCACCGCTGTAATTATGGTTATGAGTTATTATTTGGTAATAATGATTCATCAGGTAATATGTTTGTTTACCTCTAGCGGCACGGCTTGCGATAAGCTTCTCTTTTTACTAAACATACTCGTCCTTCTGCTGGCTTCTAGGGAAGGGTCCTTCTTCTTTCCGCAACAGAAGATTCTCCTCCAACAACTGCGAACAAAAAACATTCATTTCAATAAAACCGCGCAAGCTGTTAATTCTGCAGAAAGCCATCAACGATAAATTGGGCCTATAGGAGAGTTTAAAACATCTATAAAATTAGACATCATTAAAACTTCATTCACATTTAAACATTGTAACGTTTCTATGCATATATGTGTTATCTGTTATATGCTCTAGCAATACATAACCTAAATCTTAAATGTATTTTGCATAATTTTAATGAGATTAATATTTTACCTGTAAGAATTTTTGTAACTGTTTTTATGAACTTCTAAGAAGTACTGTGGGAGTAATTTTAAGAACATGACCTTGGAGTAACAATATATGGAGAGCGAGCTCATTCTTTTTACCCAACCTATACAAATTTGGGATAAATCACTTTCTCCGGGTTTTTTATGAGAAAGAAAGAGACAAAAAATATCCCAAATTATCACACCGCTTTAAAGTATTGTAAAAATATTCTACCTGTCCCGCGTCTACGTTGATTATATTAGGTTACATGTTATATATATATTTTTTTTACAATACTGTGAAAGAGTGGTTATACGAATAAACAAAAACATTATGTCGACATGTGCTATATTCATTCGTATGTATAAATAATCTAGCCCTGGTCCTAGCCATGTCCAGGTCTAGCCGAGTCCGGCAAACCTCAGTATAAACTGACTACAGCTCTCTCTACAGCGCTATCTTTTGTATATTATTGCTCTGAGGGTATATATTACTGAAATTCTTAATTTTATATCTTTATTGCAAGTAAAAGGAGGAGAGGGTGGGGGGGTTAGGGGGGGGGGTTCATCTCAAAAACCTCCTCCAATTTATTTTGAGTTCGAAAAGGTTGACCCATTAATGTCTAAAAAAACACTTATTGACCATTCATTTTGATATCTTTGTCCAGAAGTTGTGTCTGTATTATTATTCTTTGTTTATATTTTTGAAAAGGTAGGTACCTATTGTACCTACTTTAATTTGATAATAACAATAACATAACTTGATTTTTGGTGATTATTCCCATAAAATTCGAAAATCTTAGTTCGCATTTCAAATTATTTGTTCTATAACGTTTATCGTACCTATTAAAAAATAAAATAAAATGGTTATTTGATAATTTTGTTTTTTGATTTTCAGAGTTTGAATTTTAAAATATACCTCGTTCCCTGACAAATATTAAATGTCCAACGTCCATAAAAAAATCATTTTAATAACATGGCATGTGGCTTGCATTTTTCTCGTGTTGGTATACTTGCATTAGTTCACGCCAAGGTTACGGAATAAATACGACTTATGAAATTTTCTTTAGCTTACGAATGTCGAAGTAGTAATACAATATTACAGTTAGGGGTATGCCGCATGCAACATATTTGCTAGAAATGCCATTCCTTAATAATTAACTGCTCTTATTTATAGTTTTTGCATTTAAGACGTGCTGGTACGTGTAACAAAATTTCTTCTCTGAACAAAAACTAGTAGAAAAAAAATAGTTTGGAATATATGAATATTTTTTTTAATAGGTAAACAAGATAAATGAGATCCTTGTCATTTTCGCAAGCTCTATGCTTTCGATTGAGATGAAACTTTGCGATTCTGTTGAAAAAAATAAACTGCGTCGGATTCAATGGAGAAAACTGCCATTAACAACATTTTTGGAAATAGATCAATTTGATAGATTAAATGCGAGACTTGGGGTCGGATTTAAAATGCCATTTTCTCAAGCTCTATGGTTTCGATTGAGATGAAACTTTGCGGTTCTGTTGAGAAAAATAAACTGCGTCGAATTGAATAGAAAAAACTGCAATAAAAAAGACTTGTGGAAATGCCATCGATCTGATCGACCAAATGCGAGATAAGTGACGGATAAGGGACGGATTTAGAATGCCGTTTTCTCAAGCTCTATGGTTTCGATTGAGATGAAACTTGTCGGTTTATTCTAAGAAAAATAAAGTGCGTTGGATTCAATGGAAAAATCTGCCATTAACAATATTTTCGGAAATACCATCAATCTGATAGACCAAATGCGAGACTTGGGGTCGGATTTAGAATGCCGTTTTCTCAAGCTCTATGAAATCGATTGAGATGAAACTTGTCGGTTTCTACTAAGAAAAATAAACTGCGTCGGAATCAATGGAAAAAACTGCCATTTACAATATTTTCGGAAATACGGTCATTTTCATAGACCAAATGCGAGACTTGGGGTCGGACTTAGAATGCCGTTTTCTTAAGCTCTATGGTTTCGATTGAGATGAAACTTTGCAGTTCTGTCGAGAAAAATAAACTGTTTCGAATTAACTAGAAATAACTGCCATTAAAAATATTTGTGGAAATACCATCAATCTGATAGACCAAATGCGAGACTTGGGGTCGGATTTAGAATGCCGTTTTCTCAAGCTCTACGGTTTCGATTGAGATGAAACATTGCGTTTCTGTCGAGAAAAATAAACTGCATCGAATTAAATAGAAAGAACTACCATAAAAACTTGGCGGTTTATAATAAGAACAAATAATATTCGTAAAAAGCATTTACTTTGTGGCATGCCATATTTATAAATAAAACACATAAACTTTGTTTATAACCACTTTATTATTTAATGGTACCATTTTCGAAAGTGACCCTTTCATCATCAGGACAATATTAAAATTTTAATATTGTCCTGATGATTCAATGAAAAAACTGTCATTAAAAAAATCGGTAGACGATATTTAAATAATAAAGTGGATTTAGAAAACAAATCCGATTTGAAAGTTTTATTTATAAGAAAAATAAACTTCGTCGGATTCAATGAAAAAACACTGTCATTAACAATATTTTCGGAAATACGATCAATTTGATAGACCAAATGCGAGACTTGGGGTCGGATTTAGAATGCCGTTTTCTCAAGCTCTATGGTTTCGATTGAGATGAAACTTGTCGGTTTATTCTAAGAAAAATAAAGCGCGTCAGATTCAATTGAAAAAACTGACATTTACAATATTTTCGGAAATACGATTAATTTGACTGACCAAATGCGAGACTTGGGGTCGGATTTAGAATGCCGTTTTCTCAAGCTCTATGGTTTCGATATCGATGAAATTTGGCGGTTTTTACTAAGAAAAATAACTGCGTCGGATTCAGTGGAAAAAACTGCCATTTACAATATTTTCGGAAATACGATCAATTTGATAGACCAAATGCGAGACTTGGGGTCGGATTTAGAATGCCTTTTTTAAGCTCTATGGAATCGATTGAGATGAAACTTAGCTGATTAAACTAAGAAAAATAAACTTCGTCGGATTCAATGGAAAAATCTGCCATTAAAAATATTTTCGGAAAAACGATCAATATGATAGACCAAATGCGAGACAAAGGGTCTGATTTAGAATGCCGTTTTATCAAGCTTTATGGATTGAGATGAAACTATCTTCTGTAAGGATATGTCTCAGGTATTTAACATATGAGGCCACAAGCAGTTCGTTACCTTCTTGCCAGTTTGGCGGAATATTTTGTGGCTCCTTATTGTGTTAGAATACGACAATTACGGACTCTTTAGGGTTAGACGACAAGTTATGCCAGTTTGCGTATACTTCGCATAGAAAAGATAATGATGAATGCTCGGTGCCTATAGGCACCTCCGGCACACTAAAGGTTAAGGACCAGGTGAGTCTCCTTATCAGTTATCATGGCAACAATTTAATATCTTACCTGATCTGCTCCCCCGGTTGGCTCAGAATACTGTCTCTCCTGTCCGCCCAGTCGTCCTTCTTCCTGCAGCAGCCGCACCAGCGCGAGGGCAACGCCGGGCGGGAGGCGTTGGAAGGGCGGGGCGCGCCGCCCACCAGAGAGGGCCGCCCGCCCACCGTGGCGGAGGAGTCGCTGATCTTGTTCTTGCCGCGGCAGCATATCAGGCGGTCGGACCTGAAATATCACAACATTATTAATATCAACTGACATATCCCTTTCTCTCTATCTCATAAACGAGGCATGTAACAGAGAGAAAGGTTACATTAGAGCTCAGAGCATTAATATGCCAGGAGGGATGGCTTGTGTAGTCAGGATTGTTGATTTTTTCCTGATTCGGGCCCAACTAAGGTTTTTTTATGGACACACCTTTTTACATCCACCACTTTTCGGTATTTAAAAAAATAAAAATATATTTGAATACCGCACAAGAGTCTCAACTGCTCTCAACCGTCTAGAGCCAGTGAGACTATGGCATCCCCAATATGGGTATGTTGTGAGGCTGAAGGTACTGGGAGGGGAAGGAGATTGGGAGGAGGAAGGTTGGGAAGTAGCTGACTATTCAGATCTGGTCACCAAACACGGCTAAAGCCGTTTCATGCAACGTTTCAATTCTGAATGGTGGTCTTTCACCAGAGTGATACTTAGAGTATCTACCACTCTGGAACGTGCCGCAAATATACTTTTATTATTTTTACATGAATTAAATGTGTTATGACACATATTGATTAAATAACAGTTTTTGGCGCACGCCGGGTTTGAACCCGCGACCTTTGGATTCGTAGTCGAGCTTCTTACCACTCGACTATGGAGGCCGTCAAGCATGTTTTCCGTCTCCCGCATCTCCGGCGACTCCGCCCACTACGTTTTTTATGCAACATACCTCAATGATTTTTGAGGTTATATCCTATACTTTAGTTGAAAACAATACTGTGAAAAAGTGGTCATACAAATAAACGCTACATTATGTCGACATGTGTTATGAATGGATGTATAAATACTCAAGCCCTAGCCCTAGCCCTAGCCACGTCTCAGTCAGGAAAAAATCAACAATCCTGACTACACAAGGTATCCCTTCTGGTATTTTATTGCTCTGAGGGTTTTCTCTCTGATTTTGGAAAGATTTTTTATAGAGTAAAATAAGTGAACCAGGACCTTGATGGGAAGCATGTTGCAATTAGGAGAAACCACTTAAATTTATTAATTTATTTTGATAAACGCACATTGGGCTTTTACAGTAAGAGTACAAAGGATAGCAAAACACTACCTCAGAACAGGTTCTTATGACCTAGTGAGGTAGGTAATGTAAAAATAAAAAAAAGTTAATAAATAATAATAAAACAAGTGTAACATAACAAAGGTAATAAACCTTTTTTAGTAACAAGTGCTCGGATCAAGAATTGAATACAATTTTTGCTACATATTAAATAGAGACATGTTAAAAATGTATTAATTTGGGAGAGATTTAAAGAGAGAGTGGTTGGCACCCACCGTCTACTCTATATACCCTAAAGGGAAAAAACAATAAAATTATTTCAATAAGGTATTTTCAAAATCTTAATTAATAAATTATTCTAGATCCGAGCTGTTCGAGACATTTTATCTAATCTTATTTTATCGAATTCTCGGGAACTTTATATTTTAGAGTCAATAGATTGAATTAATAATAAACAAAATGTATTCTAACAATTGGAAAAGTGTCCTTTTTTCATACTTTGACGTATTCTTGAATTATTTTACAAAACTGAATAAAATTATCCCCAAACATACAAACACCCTATAAATAAATATAAATAAGAAAAACCGTTTGTTGAACTCCTTGGCGTATCTTTCGACTCTACCAAAAGGATCTATGATGCCAGTTCTAGGAGGACATTCCATTTAAAACTGGTAGACTATGTTCTAAAATCTAAAGAACTCGTAAACCGTCTGTTAATATATTAAAATCTACCAATTGGATTTCACACGGCTCCACAAAGTCCGTAGTTTTCCTTGGTATCTAGCAAAGTGAGGTTATAATCGAACAATCATAAAACGTTTACCACGACTTTTCCTCTTCCATGGTGGACTTCTTCTCCTCTCCCATCATGCTGCCTTCGTCGTCCGTCTTCGCACGGCAGCAGCAGCAGCAGACCCTGGCGCAGAATCCTGGCTTCTTCCCGCCGCTGGGGGCCTCGCTGTGCTTGGTGCCAACACTGGCATGGCTCGCCTCGGACTTGCGCTTCTGGCTGACGCTCTCATTTAATAGATGTACCTGGATATAAAGACGATTAGTAAAAATATTTTAATGGTTTATTTTGGGTAATTGGTACAGACACTGACGTTTCGGATGCAGGGCCGGTTCAAGTACTAGTGCGCCCCCGAATCCTCCTCTTTCTTCCCTCTCCTTTCTCTGGAATCCTTTTTTTATTTGACACAAATAATCAAACATTTCCAAATTGCTTTGCGAATTTAAGTTTTGGAACAAATGATTCCTATCATACAATTCTGAAGTAGCCAAAGCACTATTTACTAGAGATATAGAAAAAATAGTCTAAAATCAACAAAATCACCTCAAGGCGCTGTAACTAAAACTGTAAAATGAATCTTTAGACAACTAATATAACCCAAAAACACCTAAAGGCAAAGTATTATGCATCAAAATTGACAGGTGTCAAATTTAATCAACAAAATTCTTCGAATAAACAATGGACAGATCCAACTTTATGAATTTATACGAGAATTAACTGTAAAGCAACTATCTTCAGAGTTTATTTTCGTATAACGAGATTGCGTCTTAGAAATGTAACATCTGTTACTACTTAACGTTCCAAAATATCTTAGAATATGCTGTAATCCATCACTCAATAAGTTCGTAGGATGACATAAAGTTGGCGTTTCTATTGACAAATCTATATGTTTTTTAGGAAGTATCAACCTTCAAATAAAACGTGTCAAATTTTCTTAACAATCTGACGTTCAGTTCACAAGTTACAGTGGTTTTAGTGACGCTATTTTTTAAATTTTCAACACAATGTAAAAATCTAAATTTCGCGTATTGATAAAGCATTGTTTTTTAATGAGAAAAAATACTGTTCAAGCAAAGCAATGGCTTGAAAGTGTTATTCAGACTCTTCTTCGTCGAGACAAATGGTAGAAAAGTGGTTTACTGATTTTAAGCGCAGCCGTACAAACACCGATGAACGCTCTGGTCGCCCTAGTTCCAAAGACCACAACACAGTTTCGGCCGATTCTAAATTGAAGTTGCATTGAAGATAGCTGACACCACAAATATATCAGAAGGCAGTGTATGCACCATTTTGCATCAAAATGTGTCCATGAGAAAGCTCTGTACGAGGTGGGTACCGTGTTTGCTCACAGTCGATCAAAAACAACAACACTTCGACGATTAATAAATTGTTCCACAAAAAGGCATTGAAATGTTAGAGAAGCGTTTGGATGAATGTATCACTCTTGAAGAAGACTATGTTGATGAATAAAATCAATTTTTGCCTAAAAGCTGATATTTTATCAATCATCCTACGAACTTATTGATTGTTGTGTTAGGCTAAGAGATAGCTATTTGTTCCAGCATTTATAGATTAGTACGCCTGGTTATCTATAAAATACTTGACTCAAATCGTAATTTTCAAAAAATCTAATTTTAGTCATGCGACGAAAACAATGTCAGATTCAAAAAAATGTCAGATTCACAGATCTGAATTTCATGACAGTTAAACAATTAACTCTTATTGAGAATTTCTGGGATACGCAAACACTGGTTACAAAGTGCAATATGCAAAAGATTGCTCTTGTGGAAATAAACAAGCCCGCAAAATTCACTTATGTCGGTATCAGGCCGGGAAAATAATAAAATGATATTCAGGAGAACTTGGTTACTAACATTTAAAAAAGTCAAGAATCATTATTAAAGTTTAAATAATTAAAACAGTAAATAACAAATGTTCAATATTGAATCCTTGAGGAACGTCAATTTCTTAAAGTGGGGAATTTTCTTTTGGTCCTCCTATCAATAAAACAGTGATGTAACATTGGTGTATCTTGGCAGTACGTAAAAGGTACCTATCTGTGCTGTTGACTGATCACTCCTACATAACTGCTTTTGTATTCAGTAATGTGGTATACCTCTGAAAGATTCGGTTTAGGCCTGCAGCACGCAGAAGGCCAGAGTCTGCCGCAGAGCCCTTTCTTTTCTGCGCCGGCCTCAGAGGGAGAGTCCTTCACATCCCTGTCGCTGTCCACGCTGCCATTGCTCTCCGCTGGTAATCTGAAATACAACAGTTTAATTATTACATTAATAGGATAGCGTCTGTCTTACGTGGGTCGCGTAACCACCGAGTGGGGTGTTAACGCTTGAAAACACCTCGACTGCTGGCAGTAGTAACAGTTTGTCATGTATAAGAAATTGAATAAAAAATATTATTATGATTATTATTATTAACATTGGCGAGAGTACGCGCTATCGTAATCATTAACACCTCGTTTGGAGACTGGAATGAAACAGTCGACATTGCTGAAAGATGGTTCAAACCCAAATTTGGCTAGAAATTCATCGAGGGAGCTAGTAGGACTGTTTACTGAATACTTCCACCTCATACAACTGTTGGGACTGGAAAGCAACACTAATAGATAGAGGAAATGTCAAGAGGATGAAGAAACACTAAAGATGTAGTAAAAAGAGTACCACAAGGCACCATTTTGGGTCCTGTTTTACAGTGTCAATATCCCGTATTGATGAGAAGAAGGCTCAGATACCTAGGGGAGATGAAAACCATGTTGAGGAACTAGAATACGTGGCCAAACATCCAATGATAGCTCCGGTAAACCTTATTAAAGGGACTGGAATACTGTCAAAGGGAATAATGTAAAATATAGGAGACAAAACAATGGACCTATGGACAACTAGACAGCGTGGTACTATTAAAACGATTAATGGCAGCGAAATAAAAACAATAAAATACGTTGAGTTATTTTTTTTAAATTGTAGGTACTGTAGGCACACAATGAAATTGATGAATACTACTGGTGGGTAAGAAATAATTCTGTGCAATGAACCTTATAGTCACCCTGTTAGTACTGGGCACCACAAAAACTTGTCCCTTTCCCTGCGCCCCTCCCCTGTTATTTCTAGGCGGCCCCTGTAGCTCGTTGATGTAGATGCTGTAAGGCTCGTGGGTGTACTTTTCATAGGCTTCGTGATCTGAGAGAAACTTCACTTCCGGTGATCGCATTCTCATATTTAAAAATTGTTTCAAAACAAATATTTTTAAGAAATTTGTTTTTCACCACTTTGTTTATGTTTATTTTATCACTCGAAAAATTTTAGATTAGATTTTTTTATTGTTAATTCTTTTCTTATAATAAAGATAAACACTTCCAGATTAGGAATAACCTGAAAATATTTTAATAGCTGTCATAATTATGAGCGGAAAATTTTGCTTGTACAATGATGAAGGGTTCACCTAGCAGAGGCTATGAAACCACGACGCCCGGGAGGGAACCCAATGCATCTATCCACTCAGTTACTAACCGGTATAACTGTAAATATGAATGGGTATGGAAAACTTTTATAAAACTTATTTTTAGATAATTCTTTCGATTTTTTTTAAATGTTCTTATGGTAAGGTAACACGAAAATCCCAATTAAAAATCTGTAGATTGTCTGGGTCGTGCAAAATACTATTCCGTACGGACTCGGTGTAATCAAATCTCATTGGGCTGCGATCCCGTTTACCTAGTTCACATTTCTACCACGCTAGCGCCACCAGTATGCTCAGGTTTGTTTTGTATGAAGTTTTTCTCAGAACGGAAAGCCCATAGGTGCAGAATTCTTTCAGCACGTACGGGGCCTGTTCAAAAGAAAAGGTGAATTTTGAATTTTCGCGGGCTGTGTACATTCGACTATCGATTTTTTTGTTGTTATATTGGTACACATATGTTTGTCATATGTTAGCCTTATCAGCCATTTTGGATTAGTGGTTTGTTTTTGACAACTGGAAAGGTTAGTCACGTTTTTGTGTGTTCTTCGATTTTTTACTTTTGAAAAAAATGGATCAAAGAATTCTATCTTCGTTATCAATTATTCCGCTGTTTTCCCACCGCCCACCCTGATCAAAAACTCTGCGCGCGCCACTGTATGTACATGTATGGTGTGTTTTAATGGAAAAATATTTCCATTGTGGCTTTAAAGAACGCAATTAATAATACACTAGAAATAATTAAAGCTGACACAACTAAAGCGCTATAAATACCAAAACCACCTGCGAAAATGATAAATCACGTGACAGCTTTGAAAAAATTAGCACATGACGTTGAAGTTAACACGATATCAAATCAAAAATGGGTCCATTATTTATCGTGATATGGGGTCCCATAGCACAAAAAATTGAATATTAATTAAAATAATCCTAGAAAAATTCTTAAGTACTCAAAAATTGACACACTTATCTTTTCAGGCGGTTAAATGAGGAATAAATCAACGAAAGGACTGCTTTTTTTTTTTTAAACTTTAATAGTTTGTTTACGAAAAATCTACACTTTAAGCGTCACTGACTGCAAAGTTAAGAATGTCAACATGTGAAACATTTGTTTTTTTGAGATTAAACTTTTATAAGGACCGGCATCCTTTTTCGGTACCCTCGTTTGGGGGTGTTGAGGTTTTTTGAAAGCAAACCTTTCATTTTTGATCATTTTCAACAGAAGTAAGGCTAAATTGAACTTACTTCGGGCACACAGACACGCCTTACAGCCTCAGAGGAGTAATATATTAGGAGGAGATAGCTTGTGTAGACAGGATTGTTGATTTTTTTCTGAATCTCGGGCGTGGATAGCGCCTTTTAAATAGAGTGGTATCTATCCAAGGCAGTGTAGTCAGTTTTTGATAATTTTTATTGGACTCGGCGGACCTGGGCGTGGCTAAGACTAAGGCTAGGGTATTTATACATCCACTCAGAGCATATATCGACATAACGTTTTTGTTTATTCGTATAACCACTTTTTAACAGTATTGTTATCAACAAAAATATAGCATATAACCTAAAAAACCGTTTAGTTGTGTCAAGTTTAGTGGCATAATACAAAATGTGGGCGGAGTCCCGCGGTGACCCAGGAGCCCAAGATCATCTGACAGTACATAGAAGCGGGTTATTGTATTTGTTGTCTCTTTCTCTCTCATGGTGTATGACGTGAAAACCCGGAGAAAGTGATTTATTGCATGTTTGTGTAGGTTGGGTAAAAATAATTAGCTCTCTCCATACATTGTTACTGCAAGATTATATGCCAAGAGAACTATGTCACAGAACTAAACATTGAATCAGTTACAAAATAATCGCCACTCGTTCCTAATTCGAAATTCCTCCTAGCTCTGTCGTGCCAATCACGCTTTTGATCAAATCTTTAAACAAACAGCAATTACTAAGATTAGAAATACGTACTTTTGAAATAGTTTTGGCAGCAGCCACATGCTGCTGGCCGTTGGTCTAATTATCGCAGATTTTCCGGCGACAAAGGCGCGCGACGATATCTTCAATCTGGATAGTGAATGACTTTTCTAGACTGAGCGAAATTCGCTCAGAATTGAAGGAAAATCCATTTTCCTTTGTGTATGGGCATCGATGCCACCCTGACTCACGGTTATAGTGCAGCAAGTACTGACGAATTAATAATTTGATATTAACGAAAAGGTAGGCGCTTATTTCAGTGCCGGGTTTACGGAAGGTGTGATTGTTTTGACGGCCTCCATGGTCGAGTGGTAAGACGCTCGACTACGAATCCAAAGGTCGCGGGTTCAAACCGGGCGTGCGCTGATAAATTTTATTTAATAAAAATGTGTCATAACACATTTAATTCTTATAAAAATAATAAAAAGTTAATTTGTGGCATGTTCCAGAGTGGTAGATACTCTAAGTATCGCCCTGGTGAAAGACCACCATTCAGAATCGAAACGTTGCTTCAAATGGCTTTAGCCGTGTTTGGTGACCAGATCTGAATAGCCAGGTACTTCCCGACCTTCCCAATCTCCTTTCCCTCCCCACTACCTTCGACCTCGCACATGCTCTAATTAGGGATGCCATAGTCTCACTGGCTCTAGACGGTTGGGAGCAGTTGAGACTCTTGTGTGGTATTCATATTAAAAAAAAAAAAAAAATGATGGGTCTGACCAAACCCACTTAAAAAAAATTATGTTGGAAAATTCTATAGGAAAAACATGCAAAACTCGATTTTGACTGATTGTGGGTTGGATGCTTTTTATATAACTACGCAAATATATATATATTTATATATCGGAAACAATATCAGAAACGGGCGGCCCGTTTGATAGATTCTCCTATCTTAACAAACGGATTGCAAACCTTGGAGCACAGACGTCAGGTGGGAATGCTGTCCTTATTCTACCGGTATTTCAATGGACGATGCTCCGAGGAACTTGCGTCATTGATCCCTTCGGCACCGGTGCATAGTCGGGAAACTCGCCTAACGCGCGCCCAACATTTGTACACGGTTGACATTCAATACATGAGAACGGGTCGCTTTTACGACTCGTTCTTATGTTCAACAGCTCGGCTATGGAACGATTTGCCGGCCTCTGTTTTTCTCCTCTCCTTCAACATGGGCCTCTTCAAGACCCATGTTCACTCCTTCCTTTCCTCAAAAAAACCCTCCACACAGCATCCCCAAAGATGACATAGGCCCTGAGGGAAATTGTTTTCCTCAAGGCCTCCTGTGTGGAGTTATTGTAAAAAAAATTAAAAAATATCGACTATGCTTAGGTCTTGGAGGAATAACTACCCTACTAAATTTTTTTGTTACATTAAAGATTATAAAAATAAATAAAAAATGGTCGCTGGAAAGCCAAAGCGCTCAAGCGACACTTTAGTAAAAAATGAGTTAAATATCAGTTCTTTTTTCGGCATCAATATTGCTCTGATTCTCGTTTGATTCTGAGGATTTTTGTGGCCCTATAGCCGTCTAAAATATACTTCCCATTTGGGGGAAAGTTTGACTCAAGGGTCACAAGTTCGGGGCTTTTTTATCCTTTGCCTTTTCCACTACGTTCAGCCTCACAACACACCCTAATTGGGGATGCCACAGTCTCACTGGCTCTAAAAAAACTTGCTCTGAGTATTCATCGTTCACAACTACGCAGGGTTTGATGAGAGGTGCGTTTAAAACGAACTTAAAATAGTACAAAGAAGACCAATAAAAATAATCCTAAAAAAGCCATTAGATTACTCCACTGACGAATTATTTACAGAATTCAAAGTTTTAGATTTGAAAAAATTGTACATGAAAAATGCATTACTTTAAATCCACAAAGAAAAAAGCAATTTGGATTCAGTGAGCACCAGACCAAGAACGTTAGGCCAAATAGTTACCCCGAAACTAAATACAACAACAGCACAACATCACTATTCCTACTCAGCAATTAAGATATTCAACAAACTTCCCAGAGACATAATACATCTAAACAACTACGAAATATTAAGAAAAAACTCAAAGTACACTTTTTAATAAAATAACCTAAAATGTATTATATTCATATGATATTCATTTTTAATCTTGGAGAAACAATGTATGGAGAGAGAGAGAGCTAATTATTTTTACCTAACCTATACAAACTTTCAATAAATCACTTTCTCCGGGTTTTCACGTCGTACACCATGAGAGAGAAAGAGACAACAAATATAATACTCCCTGCTTCTGACGTACTGTCACAATGATCTTGGACTCCTGGGTCACCGCGGAACTCCGCCCACATTTTGTATTATGCCACTAAACTTGACACAACTAAACGGTTTTTTAGGTTAGATGCTATATTTTTGTTGAAATCAATACTGTGAAAAAGTGGTTGTACGAATAAACAAAAACATTGTGTCGATATGTGATATGAATGGATGTATAAATACCCTAGCCTTGGTCTTAGCCACGCCCAGGTCCGCCAGAGTCAGGTAAAAATCATCAAAAACTGACTACAGTGCCTAGGGTAGATACCACTCTATATATTCTAAGTTTTTAATCATAAAAAATAATTTCAAGAAACCCATGATAAGCTAAGCACAAGAATTTTCTCAATTACGGATGTATTTATCATTAACTAGAAACTGGACATTGTGTATAAACTGAATCAATATTATACTTACTGTTAGGATTAAGTAAAAACGTTTATTTTTACGCAGTTGATTAAATAAATTTAAAAAAAAACACTGTCGCAAATTTGATATCGGAAAAAAATGACTTGACCCAGTATAATCGTGTGTCCTAGATACATTTGCTGGCCCTTCGCTGTACTGTACTACTTACAGGCCGTTCTTATACACGGCTAAAAACCAAGTCGGCACATTATTTATTATAAAACGGTGATTACATTATGCTGGCCAATCACGCGACGGCAAACAGTGCCGGGGTGACCACGTGCTAAATTTTGAAACATTATTTTAATATATTTTTAATTGTGGCAATACTCTGAGTATCGCCCTGGTGAAAGACCCCATCGAGAATCGAAACGTTGCTTTACCCACGTTTGGTAACCGGAAGGTTATTTTTATAGTGAATGCAGCACAAGAGTCGCAACTGCTCCCAACCGTCTGGAGCCAGTGAGACTATGGCATCCCCAATTGGGGTATGTTGTAGGGCTGAAGGTAGTGAGGAGGGGAGAAGGAGATGGGAAAGAGGAAGGTTGGGAAGTACCTGGCTATTCTGATCTAGTCGCCAAACGCGGCTGAAGTCATTCCAAACAACATTTCGATTCTGAATGGTGGTCTTTCACCAGGGCGATACTTGGAGTATCTACCACTCTGGAACGTGCCGCAAATATACTTTCTATTATTTTTATATGAATCAAATGTGCTATGACACGTATTAATTGAATAAAAGTTATTGGCGCACGCCGGGTTTGAACCCGCGACCTTTGGTTTCGTAGTCGAGCGTCTTACCACTCGACTATGGAGGCCGTCAAAGCCGAGGTTTGTATTCTGAATGGTGAAATTTTCCGTGACAGAGTGGCAAGTTCCTTGACTCCGCGCGCAAAGCTCGCGAATTCGAAACTCGGCGGGGGCAAATGAAAATGATTCAATTTACTTTTACTCTTTCACCTAATATTATAAACATTTAATTTCCCAAGTGGAAGCTATTCTCAGTATCGCCCTGGTAATGCAGTAGCGTGTAAAAACTTTTCAGATCTGATCACCAAACACGGCTAAAACCTGTATGGAGAAACAATGTATGGAGAGAGAGCTAATTATTTTTACCCAACCTATACAAACTTGCGATAAATCACCTTCTCCGGGGTTTTACGTCGTACACCATGAGAGAGAAAGAGACAACAAATATAATACACCGCTTCTATGTACTGTAAGGACGATCTTGGTCTCCCGCGTCTCCGGGGACTCCGCCCACATGTTTTCATATGCGACTAAACTCGACACAACTAAACGGTTTTTTAGGTTAGATGCTATATTTTTGTTGATAACAATACTGTGAAAAAGTGGTACATGAATAAACAAAAACATTATGTCAATATGTGCTATGAATGGATGTATAAATATCCTAACCTTAGTCCAAGCCACGCCCAGGTCTGCCGAGTCAGGTAAAAATCATCAAAAACTGACTACACTGCCTTGGATAGGTACCACTCTATCTACTCTAAGGCTAAAACCATTTCAAGCAACGTTTCGATTATGAATAATGGTATTCCACCAGGGCGATACTTAAAAGTATCTACCACTCTGGAACGTGCCGCAAAAATACTATATATAATTTTATATGAATTAAATGAATTACGACATATATCAATGAAATTAAATTTATTTTCGCACGCCGGGTTTGAAACCGCGATCTCTGGATTCGTAGTCGAGCATCTTAGCACTCGACCACGCAGGCTGTCAAATCATCTGAATAGTCAGGTACTTTCCAACCTTCCTCTTCCCCATCTCCTTCCCCTCCCCACTACCTTCAGCCTCACAACATACCCCAATTGGGGATGCCATAGTCTCACTGGCTCCAAACGGCTGGGAGCAGTTGGGACTCTTAAAAATGTATTTGCAAGTTTTATTGAATCTAAGAGATGGTGGGTAGGACGCTCTAGTAGCAGTCGGTTGGGTAGAGTTAGATGCTTAGAGTATACTAGAGATAGCCCAAGCCAAGGCAGTGAAGTCAGTTTTGGACTTGTTTTCGATGATTTTAACATGACTCGGCGCACCTGGGCGTGGCTAAGACTAAGGCTACGGTATTTATACATCCATTCATATCACATATCGACATAATGTTTTTGTGTATTCGTATAGCCACTTTTTCACAGTATTTTTATCAACAAAAATATAGCATCTAACCTAAAAAACCGTTTAGTTGTGTCAAGTTTAGTGGTATAATAAAAAATGTGGGCGGAGTCCCGCCGTTAACCAGCGAAGATAGCCAGCTTAAGATCATTGCGACAGTATATGGAAGCGGTCCAAGAAATTTTTGTCTCTTTCTCTCTCATGGTGTACGATGTAAAAACTCGGAAAAAGTGATTTATTACAATTTCAGATGGGTTGGGTAAAACAAATTAGCTATCCCTCCATATATTGTTACTTCAAGGTTAGATGCGTGTAGCACGTAGCTATCAACCCTAGAGTTTTACAGTACCTAAATACCTCCTCATAGAGTGTGACTCGTTTTGAAAAGGAATTAGGTCAGTTGCTCGCTGTGAGTATCGAACTCGGCCCGCCCGACTGCTAGCCGATCGTCTTTTCCACTGAGCCATCGACAACGTCAATCGAAAACAATCACGCATTGTCACTCACATTTTCGAAGAAGAAAAAACCCTCGTACGGTTAGCTCTGGCGTCGTGAAATTTGCACAGCTTTTTTTGTACGATTTCTAGCTCGCAAGTGTTTTTAGTTTGAGGAATGGAGCTTTGAATTATCCATTGAACTGTAAAAAAATTAGTCAAAATGGCCATATTGTTTGTTTCCTATTATTGATATATATATAGCTGAGTGGACAAACGCGTCGGACTCCCACCCGGGCGTCGCGGGTTCAATTCCTCTGCTGACTGAGTCCTCCATCATTGCACAAGCAACATCTTCCGCTTATTATGATGGCAGTAGGAGTTTTTCAAATACTGTCAGGTTATTCGTAACACGGGAATGTTTGTCTTTCTACTTAAAAAGAAGAATTTTAGTGTTAAAAATAAATAAACATGATAAAAGAGAGTGGAGAACTCGGGTGAAGCCGGGGTTGGTAAAATTGTTAACTTATTATTCTATGAAAAGTCATGGTCAACCTACGAAAGAATGCTGAAAAGCTCGACAAATTTTAACATTGTTTTTAATAGCTAACTAAGGCCTTTTTTCATGGACGAAATTTTATTATTTTTTCAAAAAGAAAGTAACAGTTCTAGAAGGGGCTGAGTTCAGAAAGCGTGATTACTTTTCAACAAAGAAACAAAATGACGTTGCATGTGTTTGTGAAGTAGCCACTCAATTAAATGGGGTTATAATAAAATTAGATTTTCTAGGTACAAAGGTTCTATGGTAATTTTTTGATAATTTTATTTAATTTCTCAGAACAGGCAACACCTAGCGATGTAGGTAATGTAAAGTAGATAAAATTATGTAGGAAAATAATTAATATTTTAATTAATTGTTTCCATTAAGTAGCATTCTCGTTATTCATTTGCCGGCCTGCGTAGTCGAGTGGTAAGACGCTCGACTGAGAATCCAGAGGTGGCGGGTTCGAACCCGGCGCGCGCAAATACATTGTATTCAATATGTGTCATAACACATTTAATTCAAAAAAATAATATGACGTATATTGTCGGCACGTTCTAGAGTGGTAGATACTTTAAGAATCGCCCTGGTGAAAGACCAACATTCAGAATTGAAACGTTGCTTGAAATGGCTTTAGCCGTGTTTGATGAACCGATCTGAATAGCCAGGTACTTTCCGACCTTTCTCTTCCCCATCTCCTTAATCCCCTACTACCTTCAGCCTCATAACTAGCGTTGTGACCGCTTTGAAAGAACTGCTTCAAAGAACTACTTCTTTTGGCAACAGTTCCTACTCCATTCATTGTTCATTGAACAAATACTTCAATTGAAGTCGGTAGTTCATTATAGCGTTCATTCATTTTAATAACTTCATTTCATTGAACAAATATTTCAATTGAAGGTGGTAGTTCATTTTAGACTTCATTCATTTCATTACCTTCATTTCACTGAATCAACACTTCAATTGAAGGTGTTAGTTCATTTATTTGATTAACTTCATTCCATTGAAAGAAGTACTTCAATTTGAAGCAGTACCGTTGTGAAGGCATTGATATTTCAAAATGAAGGAACCAGTTCCAGTTCCAGTTCCTTTCGTTTTGAAATGTCTACCGACTAGTATGTGATTTTTGTGGCGAGGAACCGGTTCCAGTGCTTTTCACTTTGAAATCGCTCCCGACTAGCATTATGTAATTTGACAAGGAACCGGTTCCAGTTCTTTTTACTTTCTAAACTCTACCGACTAGTACGTGCTTTTTCGGCGAGAAACCGGTTTCAAAAAGAACTGAATAAAAAAGCGGATAAATCCAAATCTCTTTTTTCGCGAGTTCGACTTCAATTGAAGGGTTCACTTCGAAGGGTTCATTTTAAAGAACTAACAATTTGTGAAGCATTCACAAAACATTGAAGTTTTTCCCAACGCCACTCATAACATACCCCGATTGCTCCAATCCCTTCAGCCTTACAACTTATTATACTTATTATTATTACCTTACTTTTACATCTTCAGATGGGAAAGAGGAAGATCAGGAAATACCAGGCTGTTCAGATCAGGTCACTAAGCACGACTATTGCCATTTTTAAGCAACGTTTCGATTCTGAATAGTGGTCTTTCATCAGGGCGATACTAAGAGTATCTACCACTCTGGAACGTGCCGCAAATATACTATTTATTATTTTACATGAATCAAATGTGTTATGACGCATATTCATTAAATAAAATTTATTTGCGCACGCCGGGCTTGAACCCGCGATCTCTGGATTCGTAGTCGAGCGTCGTACCACTCGACTACGGAGGCCGTTGGAGCTTGGATATTTTCAGCAAATAGAAATCTCGTATAAGTATAAATTATATTATTTCTTAAATCGGTTTATTTATAGAAGATGCAATTTAACCTTTTAACCAAAAATCTTAATGATTACTCTTACAAAAAGAGAGAACTTAGAATTAATTTAATATTGAATAAAAAGCAAAAAATAAAATTGCTTTTTCAAATAACAAGAATGTTGATTACTTGCAGTCATAAAAAACAGATTTAACAACATGATTTCTTTTGTGAGTACGTACGTACGTACATGGGTACGATTGTGAACTTTTCAAATTTGGAACTGTTTTCAAATGAAATTATCTAATTTAAAAAAATTATCCATCAAATCTATTTAACCTGAAAATCTATCGTTTTTAATTTTATGTTGTAAATGCTATAAATGAATGACGTTATTTATAGAATATCAAAACTATATTAGACACAGTTGACGCAGCGAATGTTGAGCCGAACACAGTGCTCACAAAGATGCATTGCTTGCATTCAGCACGTTTCAAACTTGTTATCCGACTTGAGAAAAGATATTTCAAATTAAATTGAAAGACAAAAAAGTTTATTTATAATTTGATGAAAAAAACACGCTGTAAAAATTTTTGAATAACTGTTTTTCAAATATTTCACAATAAGTAGGCGTAAGCAAGACTAAGTGCTGTTTCTCAGTGGCGTTTGGCTTAATCCGGAGATCTCGGGATTATGGTAAATGCCGGTGTGCACAAATAAGTTTTATTTAATTAAAATATGTTATTTCAGATTTAACTAACTAACCATCACGTCGTTTCTCCGCAGGGGTAGGCAGAGAGGACAGACCGCCATACAACTCTGTCTTGGCAGACACTCCTTGCTCCGTTCACATTCATATATACCCTTCTGTTATTTTGACTTTTCACATGGCCCGACTCAAGAATTTGATTCACTTGATCGTGCCGTGTTTTCCTCAAGCATTACCGACTTCTTTTTCCATGAACTTTCGCATTTACACATCGCATTTCACATTTAATTCATGCAAAATAATGTATAGTATATTTGCAGCACTTTCCACAGTGGTAGATACTCCAAGTATCGCCCTGGTAAAAGTCCACCATTCAGAATCGAAACGTGGCTTGAATTGACTTCGACAGGATATGATGACTAGATCTGAATAGCCAGGTACTTCTTTTTCCCCATCTCCTTTCCCTCCTCACTTTACTCAACCTCACAACATACCTCACAACATACCGATCCGGTATGCCATATATCTTGTGCTGTGTTCACATATTTTTATTTAAGTCCCGAAGGTTGACTCGATAGCTCAATGGTTAGAGCGGATGTTCAATTAGCAGAATGTTTATTAATATTTATATTATATTTTTGTGTGCAGATTTATGTAATTAATTACTAATCGGATTTTATATTAAATAATGTCACGATATTAATAATTAATGATTATTATAATTGGATCAAGAATGAATTAATTAATTTCAACGCTTTTCTTCCTTTGTATGAAAATAGGGTTACCATCGTAAAAAAATTTCTTAAAACTTTATTATTTAGGTAGGTACTGCGGATGCTTGTTCAGAACGTGTGTTTTAGCCGCGAGCTGTCGTTAAACTGAGTGGGAACAGGTTCAGTGTTGCCAACTGTGTGTTGTTTAAGGCTTTTCCGCCGTTTGCCATGTTACTTGGCCTGATATGGCGCTGCGGAATGAAATGTGGTTTTAATGGGAAAATTTGCTGTATTGTCGAAAGCTTTAATAAAAATTACCTACGCTCGGACGGCTTGGATTATAATATATAGTCACTAGTTATAAGTTATATTCAGTAGTAAGTTACAAGCTATAAGTCCTTATTGTAAGTCACTAGTTGAAAATATTAGTTGTAAGCCATTAGTAATAAATCTTAACTGTAAGTTATTAGTTATAAGCTTAAGTGGTAAATTATAGGTTAGATAAATTAATTTGTAAAGCGCCCTTGAGGTGATTCTCCCACAAAAACGGCGCTATAAAAGTTATCCATTTATTATTATTTATATATTTATAATATTTGAATAATAATAATATTTGGATAAATTGTTTTGCGCCGTTTTTGTGAAAAATCACCTCCAAATATATGCCTCACATAAGAATGCCAGAAGAAGTCGGGGACGCTCGAGGAAGACATGGCACGATGAAGTAAATCAAATAGTGCAGCTTACTTCAAATTGTTATAAACTTCTTGGTTTTGTAATCAGAAGGTGCAAAGAGTTTAATAACACAAATGCGATGACAGCCCTCTTCAATGGAGTGATCAGAAGCAAGTTGGAGTACGCTAGCACTGTCTGGGCTCCACATCAAACCAAATACATAAATATGTTGGAACAGATTCAAAAAAAATTCCTCAGGTATGTGTACATGCGTTCGCACGGAACATACCCTATGTTCGATGCATCACATGGAACTACTCGAGGAGACACATTATCAAAGCTTAGAGACTAGGCGCAATGCTGGTCTCATGACAATAGGCTTTAAAATTATAAATCACTTAATCGATCTGTCCATACCTCCTGGCATGCTACTGCTTATTCGTACCAGAAAAATACTGTCGCAGCAGTAATCATGCAATGTTCAGAATACCCAATGGTCGGACAGATGTTTTGGCTCAGCATAGCATGACAAGAGGTATAATTCTGTGAAATACGTCATCTATATATATTGATATATTTTCAGATAATTTACAGAAGTTCAAAAAACTTATTCATTTAAACATGTTATAATTTGAAATTGCTTACTTGTTGTTCCATTGTACTGTTATTGGGTTTATATCTGTTGTACAATTATAAAAATAAAAAAAAAATAAAAAAAATAAAATACTAGAATCGGGTCATGTGAAGAGTTAGAATAACAGGAGAGTATGTATGAGACGATGTATGAATGTGAATGAAGAAACGAATATGTGCCGAGACAGAGTTGTATAGAGTTCCGTCCTCTCTGTCTACCCCTGCGGAGAAACGGCGTGATGGTTAGTTAGTTAGTTAAGAATCAAAAATGACATCAGCGACTAACTATTGGAGAAACATTTAAAAGCATGTTGATTCAATTTGTTTTGTACAAACGCCACACAATACGTCAAATAGATGTACAAACTTATCTGTGGTACACTTGAAGGAACAATATATGGAGGGATAGCTAATTTGTTTTACCCAACCCATCCGAAATTGTAATAAATCACTGTTTCCGTGTTTTTACATCGTACACCATGAGAGAGAAAGAGACAACAAATTTCTTGGACGGCTTCTATATACTGTCGCAATGATCTTAAGCTGGCTATCTTCGCTGGTTAACGGCGGGACTCCGCCCACATTTTTTATTTTGCCACTAAACTTGACACAACTAAACGGTTTTTAGGTTAGATGCAATATTTTTGTTGATAAAAATACTGTGAAAAAGTGGCTATACGAATACACAAAAACATTATGTCGATATGTGATATGAATGGATGTATAAATACCGTAGCCTTAGTCTTAGCCACGCCCATTTGCGCCGAGTCATGTTAAAATCATCAAAAACAAGTCCAAAACTGACTTCACTGGCTTTGGCTTGGGCTACCTCTGTATACTCTAAGGTGGTACATGAACGGACTTGGGACGAGACATGAAAAATTCAAAACTTCTTACGCACCGAGCTATCCAACTCTCCGATGAAATTTCAGCAGAAATTACTGAATTTTTTAACATTCTTATTAAACAAAAAAAAACTAACTTACCATCAAGTCAGGGGTGGGCAGAGAGGACGGAGCGCCATACAACTCTGTCCTGGCCTTGAAGTAACAATATGTGGAGAGAGAGCTAATTATTTTTACCCAACCTATACAGATTTGGGATAAATCACTTTCTCCGGGTTTGTACGTCGTACACCATGAGAAAGAAAGAGACGACAAATTTTCCCGAATTATCACACCGCTTTAAAGTATTGTTAGAATGTTCTTTGTGTCCCGCGTCTCCTGTTGACTCCGCCCACACGTTATGATAGGCGAAATAAATTTGACATAACTCAACGGTTTATTAGGATATATGTTGTTTTTTTTAACAATACTGTGAAAAAGTGGTTATACGAATAAACAAAAACATAATGTCGACATGTGCTATGAATGGATTTATAAATACCTTAGCCCTAGTCTTAGCCACGTCCAACAAACCTTGTAAAAACTGAATACAGCTCTCTCTATAGCGCTCTCTCTCTTGTATATTATTGCTCTGAGCTTGGCACGCACTCCTTGCTTCATTCACATTTATACATTGTCTCATGCATACTCTTCTGTTATTCTGACTTTTTACATAGCCGGATTCAAGAATTTGATTCTTACAACTGCTGCTAATTGTTACCTGTGAAAAATAACAGAATGTGACTAGATTTGCCAAGAAAACGTATTAGTTGCTTTAATTCACTTAATTTAAATGTAGAATAATGTCCACTGAAATACGTTATAGGTAGGTACTTTATTATGTAGGTATGGATTTGATAAGATTATTTATAAAATTTGATAATTTCAATTAACATCGATTACAAAATTAAAAAGTTCTTACTCGTACGGTTGTACGTACTCACAAAGGATTTTTTTTTTAAAGCACTCACTTTGTGGTAAGAAATAATTAAATTTCAAATAAAAGTAACTTTGTTTTGACACCACTTTATTAGATACATATACCAACCGGTTTCGGCGCTACCTGGACCTTCTTCAGGGTTGAACAAATATGTATTGCAATACCTGTGTAATGTATTACATAACCAATACATATTTGTTCAACCCTGAAGAAGGTTCAGGTAGCGCCGAAACCGGTTGGTATATGTATCTAATAAAGTGGTGTCAAAACAAAGTTACTTTTATTTGAAATTTTTACGGTTAATAATTTAAATAATGTATCTAGGTTAACAATGAACATTTGTGTATTTTTTTTATGTACACGTATTTAAAATTTTGTACATTAGAGCACACAACGATGTGATCCAAGTCACGAAACATTTATAAATTAAATAAATTAGGGACTTCAGAGATGTGTATAAAAAAAAAATCCTCTGTTTTTTTGTCACATTGTGTTTTTTGTGAATACCGCATGAGAGTCCTAACTGTCCGCAGCCAGTGGGACCATGGTATACCCGTTGGGGTACTTTGGGAGGTTGAAGGTAGAGGGGAAGGAAACTAGATGCAAAGATAAATTATGTCAAACTGTTTATTCCTCCAATAAATAATAAACGCGTGTGAGAACTATTTTACTTTTGTTTGAGTGTGTATAATAAAATGAGTAAAACACATTAAAATATGGCCTAAATTATAACCTTAAAGTAAATAGGTACCTACCCCAATTTCGTCACCCTATTATTTATGCGTAGAACCCGCCATCTAACGATTTAATCTGCAAACACTTTTCGCAAACATTTTCATGGGCCATAAAGTAATAATTAGAATATGTCAAGGAAACCATGCGGGTTCCAAGGGTTTCCAGAAACTCTTTGGTAAAATTTACAAATCCCATTAGGACGTATACAAATTGTTTTTTAAATTTATACGTTTTGCATATATGCATACGGTTGAAATTCAATACATGAGAACAGGTCGCTTTTACGAGTCGTTTTTATGTTCAACAGCTCAGCTGTGGAACGATTTGCCGGCCTCTGTGTTTACTTCCTTCTACAACGCCTCTTCAAGACCCAGGTTCACTTCTTCCTTTCCTCAAAAAACCCTCCACACAGCATCCCCAAAGATGACAAGGGCCCTCAGGGCAATTATTTCCCTCAAGGCCTCCTGTTTGGAGTTAATGTAAAAAAATGGTTCTGATATATTATTTGTGGCTACAAATAAAAACCAATATAATTTATTTAATCTTGACACATTACTTAGGTTGGACAAACATAGGGTTTTTTAAAATAAAACGTTTTGAAAAAAAATTAGTTGGAAACCTGTTTTTACGGAAATCGAATGATATTTCTGTCATTATCCAAGGAAAGCCCGAAGAATTGATAAAAAAAATAGCATATCATCGCCGGAAAGGCAAAAAGTCCTCGGTACCTATTTGGATTTCGGAAAAAAAAATAACTCAGGTAACTCAATGCTCTCACTAAATTACCTAAAGCGACAAAAAGCTTAAAAAAGTCCCAAACTTGTGTCGCTTGAGTCAAGCCTTCTCCCAAATGGTAAATATATTTTAGATGGCCGAAGGGCCACAAAAGTCCTCAGAATCAAACGAGAGTCAGAGCATTCGATGCAGAAAAGAGAACTGATTAAAACTGCATTAACTCATTTCAAACCTATCACCACAAACTTTTTGCCTTTCCAGCGAGGATATGATACAAAACAAATACACATGGATGAATTTATTTTCAATAAAAACTGATCCCCCCCTTACCGTGGTGAGTGGGTTTAAATAAATAAAAAATGCTATAAGCACACAAAACACAGTCTACATAATTTCACTTCAAGTCCTTGTATATAAACATTGACACAAAAAAGGCTGCAGTAGCAAAAAGCAGCCCAAAGGGTAAAAAAGATATTCTCCTCATCAATGCACCTATAACCACAGTTGACACAAGAAGAGGGAGAAATACTCCCTGGCAATATTCGAATTTACTACAATACGATATTTTTTTCAAAAGTAAAAAATTGAAGAACACACAAAAACGTGACTAACCTTTCCAGTTGTCAAAAACAAACCACTAATCCAAAATTGCTGATAATGCTAACATATAATAAACATATGTGTACCAACATAACAACAAAAAAAAAACGATAATCGAATGTACACAGCCCGCAAAAATTCAAAATTCGCCTTTTCTTTTGAACAGGCCTCGTATACGAGTATAATAAAAACTGCATATATCTAGGCCGGTTCTTCATTTTTGAGTCCACAAACACTTTGAAACGTGAATAAATTCTAATAAACACCACTAAGTACCTTTCATCAATCAACTTTTAATTCAAAATGCGTTTTAATTGAGGAAAGTAATCAACTGTTAAGAATTCAAGGTACTTACGAAATATATTCTTATGATAACTTTTCCTTTATACGATCGCGTTCTCGCGAACGTCTAGTTTTTCCAAAATAACACCAAACAATGCGAAATTTGGCGACGCTAGTTGGTTGTATAGGAATTTTAAGCCAAAATCAAACACGATAAATGGCGCTGAGAATTAAGGAGTTAACGATTGGGTTGGACCAACCAAAGTGTGTTTCCATGTAGCGCAGAACTGGGACGGATCTGGACTTAATTTAAAACAATGACATTTCATTTATATATTATTTTATTATTAAAAAATTGACTTATTTCTGATACAACACACTTCTATCGGTTTATCCCTTGGGTGCTATTGCATAAGGATGCAATTTCGGGTAAACACTTTCACAAGTTGCTATCTGGAGGTATACATAACTCATGCACTGAAGGAGATCAACTTGACGTCACTGAAGGCCATAATGTCCACTTGTATAGGGTTTTCTATGGTTTTCCCTATTACCATGGCGAATGCGGTGGAATTCCTAAACATAGGCCATAGCCGAGCACCTTCCCATCCCCACTCAACACAAACAGACTTATGTATATACTACGCTGTTCAAAAGAAAAGGTGAATTTAGAATTTTCGCGGGCTGTGTACATTCGATTATCGATTTTTTTTTTGTTGTTGTTATGTTGGTACACATATGTTTTTCATATGTTAGCATTATCAGCCATTTTGGATTAGAGTCGGTAATATCATGCAATTTTTGTAGGGTTTTTAGTAACATATTTTCTCCCAAAGTAAACTCGCGAATTTAAATCCAAGTCACGTAAAAGCATTTTTTCACCCAAATGAGGTGACAAAGTAAGGCACATAGCGCCGTTCTATTGGTATAAGGAACAAGAGATAGAGTCAGTAACTTTAAATGATTCATCACTTAATGATAAATAAGAATCAAGAAAATGAAAAGAAAAAATTAAGGAGATCAACTTCTCTGCGACAAATAGCTATAATATTGCGAGGCATCGCATGTTTTATATGCGTCAAAGAGTCAATCATCCTCATATCAAAACATACCCAGAATTAAGGCAATCCAACTACTCAATGAAGCTGCATCGACTTTCATATTGTTGATGATTATTAATATTATTTCAATGATTAATTATCAAATTGATATAAATGATTCACGGTTTATCGACGAGTTGTGACGTCACCGTAACCCACGCCACTAGCTACACTAATAATAATAATAATAACAGTGAACTTATAAAGCGCAGTTTTGTGATATTTCACCTCAAGTGTGCTTCATAGTAAATTAATTATGCTAATAAGATTAACTAACGAGGAGAAAATAATACATAATATGAAAACAAATTAAAACTATCTAAAATCATGATCGTTATTATAAATCATGAGAGAAAAAGGTTCAGATATGGGTATAACAGTGCATGTGTACATCAACAGATTAAAAAAAAAAATTAACAAAAGCTAAGGGTATCAAAATTCAGATGAAACGTATGAATTCATATTAACATATTTGTCATATCAACTAACTAACTAACTAACCATCACGCCGTTTCCCTGCAGGGGTAGGCAGAGAGGACGGACCGCAATATAACTCTGTCTTGGCACACACTACTTGCTTCAATTACATTCATACATCGTCTTATACATACTCTTCTGTTATTCTGACTCTTCACATGACCCGATTCAAGTATTTGATTTACTTGATCATGCCATGTCTTTCTCGGGCGTCCTCGACTTCTTCTTCCATTCACTTTCGCATCATATATTCTTTTCACACTCCTGTCTTCGTTCATTCGCTCCACATGCCCAAACCATCTAAGCGTCCCTATCTTGATCCTATTCACTATACTCACATCAGCCTTGCATTTTTGTAAAATCAAAGAAAAGGAAATTAGATTGAGGACAGTTAATATGTTGGTACTTAAAACATTGATATTCAAGTATTATAAGTAAACGATTCTAAAAATGTAAACAGTGTAAATATAACAAGTAACAAAAGAAAAATAAATATTTTATGACAATGAGGATATGGTTTTCAGTAGATAGTGAGGTTAGAGTGACACCTGTTTCAGAAACGTGTGGCCCCCTGTGATGTTTTGGTCCGTTTAGGTGAATTTTAAAAATATCAAAATAATAAGAATCATTGCGAGACTTGTGGGGATGACGTTTTCAGAGTTACAACATTACAAAAGAACCAATTCAAGAGCTCTGTTTTGAGAATGCACTACATTTGCTCTATTTCCCTCGTCAGATTTTAATATTATGGCAACCATTAAATAATTATTTGTAAGTGGTTAAAAAAAAATCCGCCTCTGCCAATTTCTCCTGGCTCTTTTCTCCCACTACTTGTGGCACGGAATAGTTATAATATTATAACGTCATGCAAAGGAGGTGAATAAAAATAAATAGCCCACCCACTCCTCCCCTACTGGGGGGTGGGTGGGAGGTGATTAGACCCCTCAAGTGGTAGAGCCCAGCAAGGCTTGGAGGTCGATTATTACAATAATTATTTTACACACGAACTAAGAGATGCAATTTTTTCTATGGTTTTTATGGGTGCAAATTGGGTACACTATAAATGCATACAGGTAAACTCTTAGTCTTATTTGGAGCACGCCGCCTTGCCTTAGCGTCAAGCGGAAAATAACCCGAATCCTTAGACTTAAAGTCAAGTGCGTCACTAGCAAACACTTATCTCTGGTATAGTGCGCCAATTAGACAACAAAATAACTAGTAGTTACATACTGCTGTGCGAAACGATGCAACGCGGGAAAGAGGCAAAACTGGAGAAAATAACAAACATAATAGAAATAACGAACATACATGGCCTGTTCAAAAGAAAAGGTGAATTTTGAATTTTCGCAGGCTATGTACATTCAACTATCGATTATTTTTTTTGTTATGTTGGTACACATATTTTTATCATATGTTAGCATGTTTGTTTTTGACAACTGGAAAGGTTAGTCACGTATTTGTGTGTTCTTCGATTTTTTACTTTTGAAAAAAATGAATACCCTGATCAAAAACTCTACCACTCATATATTAGGAAATATTTTGTGTGGTTTTTATGTGTATTTTTTATAATTTACAACCAAGGATCCCCCCAATGTGATTGATATGACATCCCTCTTACTGAGATAGAAAGGCTAGGCTACATTTGACGCCCAACATTACATTTGGCATACGAAATTACATTTCGCAGTACAATTATTGACATTACAATAATCTCTTCTGAAAATCAAATCCATAAATTGTTGAATATATGAGTTGACCCGAAAAATTCCAAATATCTCGTAATTCCAGAGCCCAACGCCCGTGAGTTTTTGCTGAGGCAGATATTTTGCTTTATAGTTGAGATGAGTAAAGTTGAACATATTATTAAGCTGACAGAACTCTTATTAAATCCTGATTTAAATGGCTTTTAGGTCTAAAACCATCGGCCTGAGGAGGGTGACGGCACCGCGCCATTATGCAAATGAAAGTTGCCAATATTGGCGTGTCACTGTTTGCCGCTAGATGGCAGCAGGTGATTCTGTTTGACAATTAAAAACACACGCGCAACATACTTGCAGGGAAATAATTCTTCATTAAAATTTATTAAATGAGGTAAAATAGTATTTTAATCGTTTCGGCCTCATGCTATGGCCTATGTGGCATTTTTTTTGATTTGAGGAGGTCAAACACCTTTTGGAATTAGAGTTGGTCATTTTCGGAATACCTAACAATGGAGGACTGAACGCTGTTGGCGCAAACAAGAAATTGTCCAAAGAAGCGAAGCTAGCAGTCCACAATGGAGGGCTTATACCAACCCTGATGTATGGCAGTGAGGCATGAAACTGGCAAAGGAAGGATGAAAGTAGACTGAATGCTGTGGAAATGAAATCTTTGAGATGTATGTGCAGTAAAACTATGTATAACCGTATTAAAAATGTGGATATCCGGAAAGAATGCAAGGCTGATGTGAGCGTAATTAATAGGATCAAGAAAAGGACGCTTACATGGTTTGGGCATGTAGAGCGAATGAACGAAGAAAGGAGAGTGAAAAGAATATATGATGCGAAAGTGAATGGAAGAAGAAGTCGAGGACGCCCGAGAAAGACATGGCACGATCAAGCAAATCAAATATTTGAATCGGGTCATGTGAAGAGTCAGAATGACAGAAGAGTATGTATAAGACGATGTATGAATGTAATTGAAGCAAGGAGTGTGTGTCAAGACAGAGTTATATTGTCCTGAAGATGGAAGGGTGCTTCCAAAACCGGTCGACATAATATTAAAAAAATAAAAGTGGTTTAAACAAAGTTTATCTATTTTATTTATAAATATGGCAAGCCACAAAGTAAATGCTTTTTACGAATATGTAATAAAAAGTACATTTGCGGCACGTTCCAGAGTGGTAGATACTCTCAGTATCGCCCTGGTGAAAGACCACCATTCAGAATCGAAACGTTGCTTGACATGGCTTTGGCCGTTTATTGTGACTAGATCTGAATAGCCAGGTGGTTCCTTTTTTTTCCACCTCCTTCCCTCCCCACTTTCTTCAGCCTCACAAGATACCCTAATTGGGGATGCCATAGTCTCATTGGCTCTAGACCTTGGAGAAACAATGTGTGGAGAGAGAGCCAATTATTTTTACCCAACCTATACAAACTTTCGATAAATCTCTTTCTCCGAGTTTCACGTCGTACATCATGAGAGAGAAAGAGACAACAAATAAAATACTCCGCTTCTATGTACTGTCACAATGATCTTGGGCTCCTGGGTCACCGCAGGACTCCGCCCACATTTTTTTTTATGCCACTAAACTTGACACAACTAAACGGTTTTTTAGGTTAGATGCCATATTTTTGTTGAAAAAAATACTGTGAAAAAGTGGTTATACGAATAAACAAAAACATTATGTCGACATGTGCTATGAACGGGTGTATAAATACCTAAGCCCTAGTTCTAGCCACGCCGAGGTCCGCCGAGTCCGGCAAAAATCATCAAAAACTGACTACACTGCCTTGGATAGGTACCACTCTATCTACTCTAAGCTCTGGACCAGTGATTCCCAAAGTGGTCTATATTGACCCCCAGGGGTCGATTCCGATCTGCAAGGGGTCCACGTCAGTGAAAAAAAAAATTGGGGGTGCATGAGACGTAAATGGGGGTCCACGAGAGTGGATTCCATTTAGGCAGGCCGTCACCAAAATGTTGGCTTCCCGCAAATGTAATAATCCACCTCACAGATAGTACCTTACGTAATACTCTTTTATAATAGACATTAATTCCCTAATTATTTTAATTATAATATTTTTTTTGTCGATTTGCTAGTACTTTTCGATTTCAAATCTCTACCGACTAGTACTATTTTTTGGCGAGTTCGACTTCAATTGAAGTGTTCATCGCGAAGGGTTTATTTCAAAGAACTAGCAGTTCCTGAAGCGTTCACAAAACTTTGAAGTTTTTCCCAACGCTAAAAAAAAAACAATATTAGGAAAGCAGGGGGTCTACACAAAACAGAAAAAATCATCAAGTGGTCTACGGGCCAAAAAAGTTTGGGAACCTCTGCTCTAGACGGTTGAGAGCAGTTGGGACTCTTGTGCGGTATTCGTTAAAAAAAGCCTTCTACTAACAAGCGAAGGGTGTAACTAAAGATTGAATGATTTGAAAAAAAACACATTTATCAAATGCAAAAATTTTCCCTTTATCAAGAAATTGATTCAGTCTAATGATAGACAAAAAGAATCGGAAATTTTCCTCAATTAAATTATAGTCTGACTCAAAACTAACACTTAACCTTCATGTGATTGAAAGGGTACCCGGGTACCCATTTCGATTTACAACTTAGATTTTTTTTATGTTCCAGTAAGTCTAACCGGCTGAAACCTCCTGGCTTCTCCACAATGGGAAAATGAACAATTGAACATAGCCGTTGGATATGTGGAGGGTGGTATGTTAGCAAAAAACGCACAAGTGTAATTTACAACTTCTGTTGACTGAAAGAGTACCCGGGTACCCTCGTGTATTTTATTTGGAATAAGCTTGTCCGTATTCGTTAATCATTTTATCTTATTTTAAATGATAAATTTGACGGCCTCCATGGTCGAGTGGTAAGACGCTCGACTACGAATCCAGAGGTCGCGGGTTCAAACCCGGCGTGCGCCAATAACTTTTGTTTAATTAATATGTGTCATTACACATTTAATTCGTACGAAAAATAATAAAAAGCATACTTGCGGCACGTTCCAGAGTTATCGCCCTGGTGAAAGACCACCATTCAGAATCTAAACGTTGCTTGAAATGGCTCTAGCCTCTTTTGGTGATCATATCGGAATAGCCGGGTACTTCCCAACCTTCCCCTTTCTCAAATCCCTCCCCCCCACTGCTTTCAGCATCACAACATACCCCTATTGGGGATGCCATAGTCTCACTGGCTCTAGACGTTGAAAAGTTGAAACTCTTGTGCGGTATTCACGTAAAAAAAAAAAACTAAAAATTGCAATAAATAGTAATATCAAATTTAATTCAACTTCAATTCCAGAGTGGTAGATACTCCAAGTATCGCCCTGGTGAAAGACCACCATCCAGAATTGAAACGTTGCTTGAAATGGATTTAGCCGTGTTTGGTGACCAGATCTAAATAGCCAGGTACTTCACAACCTTCCCCTTCCTCATCTCCCTCCCCCCGCACTACTTTCAGCCTCACAACATGCCCCTATTGGGGATGCCATAGTCCCACTGGCTCTAGATGGTTGGGAGCAGTTGAAACTCTTGTGCGGTATTCACGTATAAAAATATATTGAAAAAATACAATTTTTTTTTACTAAAAATAGCAATAAACAATAATGTTAAATTGAATACAACTGAATTATGTGAAAAAATGACCAACATATTTTTTTACAACTTATAGTTCATATTAAACACTCGATTTTTATATAAAAGCTCCTACGAGCGTATGTACCAAATAAATCTATAAATGTAGAATGACCCATGTTAATTGAGGCCCACGCCGGGATTCGAATCCGTGATATCTGAATTCGTAGTCGAGGATTTTAACCGCTCGATCAAGGAGAATGCAACTGACCACAAATATGCATAAAGACACGAACCTTTAATTCTTGAAATCCTTTAGGTCGTTTCTAAAATCCTTTATATTATATTTGCATTAAACTATGAGTAACCGCTCCGCGAGAGAGTCCAGACCACACTGCCGTATTTCTATAGCGTAATTCGGTTATAATTTTATCAAAATATGTATATAGACTTCCCTTTTAGTAGAAATATTAATAAAAAGTCGTGATTAACGTCCATCGAGGTCGTAATAAACGAGTTAAAATTGTGTTTCTGCTTAATTTATAAAAATATGTAGAGCCTTAACTTAAGCCGCATAGAATCGCGTGAAAACCTTAAATTTGTACACGCAATTTGAAATATATTGGATCAAACCTTATTTTTATATTAATTAGCATGGGGAACGCAGCGTGGCGTCGAAAACACATCACAATACCGTCGTTGGGAAGGCAAAAGGGCTTATGCAACACTTCGGTAAAAAATTAGTCAAATATGCAGTTTTGATCAGTTTTTTTTTTGCATCGAATGCTCTATCTTTTTTTGGATTCTAAAGACTTTTGTGGCCCTTCAGCCATATAAAATATATTTACCATTTGGGAGAAGGCTTTTTGCGACGCAAGTTTGTAACTTTTTAGCTGTTTGTCGCTTCAGGTAATAATTAATTAGAGTTAATTTTTAAAAAATCCAAACAGGTACTGAAGATTTACGAATTTTATTGTAAAACAGAAAAAAAAACTTTGAAGTGCTCTGGTGTAAACTTTCCGATATGTTGCTGGAAGAATTTTTGAATTTTTCATCCTATGTTTCTACGTCATACATTTTACAAGCTTTCCATAATCCTAGTATTTTTTATATGCATATAGCGTAAGTGTCCCAAACGCTCTTTAATGTTTTTTTCCAATATTTATTTTTATATGAACACCGCACTAGAGTCTCGACTGCTCCCAACCGTTTAGAGCCAGTGAGACTATGGCATCCCCAAATAGGGCATGTTGTGAGGCTGAAGGTAGTGGGGAGGGGGAAGGATATTGGGAAGAGGAAGGTTGGAAAGTACCTGGCTATTCAGATCTGGTCACCAAACTCGGCTAAAGCCATTTCAAGCAACGTTTCGATTCTGAATGGTGGTCTTTCACCAGGGCTATATCACCTACCACTCTGGAACGTGCCGAAAATATACTTTTTTTTATTATTTTTATATGAATCAAATGTGTTATGACCAGTGGCGGCTCGTGACTTTTTGATGTGCTAGAGTGGTAAGATTGAAAAAAAACGTCATCATTGATGTTTTTGTAACCGAAAACATTTTTTTTTTTTTTTCGAAATTTCAACTTTTTGTATGAAGATTTTTCAGAAATCCGTGTGGTGCACCACCAAAACTGAAAAATCCTGAAAATTTTCATACAAAAAATAAAATCTTGAAAAAAAATAAAAATCATTTTCGGCTACAACAACACTAACGATGTCGTATTTTTAAATCTTAGCACTCTAGCACACTAAAAACTCACGAGCCGCCACTGGTTATGACACATTGATTAAATAAAAGTTATTGGCGCACGCCGGGCTTGGACCCGCGACCTTTGGATTCGCAGCCGAACGTATTACCACTCGACCATGGAGGCCGTCACAATATCTAAAAAGACAGAAAAAATAGGTTGCGACCGAGACTCGAACTTGGAACCTCGGACTCTATTCAGGAGTTAAAGGAGTTAAACTAAAATCTGTGGTCTTTTACAGTTAAGTTATTTTTTCATTTCTTTATGTCTATTTTGTTACAGACATAATTAATACATTGAAAAATAATATTCTATAACCGTTTCTTTTGATTTAAATGTAGCTGTGATTGATTGCCCCCTTTTACTAAAAATTCGCCAACACATTAAACACCGTTATTAGATATGCAAAAAGCACGATTAAATAATATTAATGTGCAATAATTTGTTTGAAAATGCTTTGCATAGTAAGGTAACGCTGCTACATATTCTAAAACCTTGTGCATAATTATTTGTATTTGATCAAATAACTTTGTGCGGGATTCGTTACATCCTTGGAGGACGTGGGGAGGTACCTTTACGAAACAGTGTGGTCAGGACGGTTGACTTTGTACTTACTTGATAGAAAGAGACAAATATATGTTAAAGGCTGTTGGACAGCCTATTAGTTACCGCCCACATGGAAGTCGGACATTTTTAAACAAATTAACACAAACAAAACAATGTCAAAACACCATTCAAATGATTTATAAAGTCAAAATATCACACAAACACTAATAACAGAAGGTTTGTCTAAATAATGACGGAAGCTTTTTGTTGATTTTATGTCTTTATATCATTAAAAATGTGAAAATTCTAAAGTTCGGTCAAAAATATTTAAAAATGTTGAAATACTTCTGAAAAGTGTCGTTTTGTAATCTTTGTTTGGTCTTATTTGAACATTCACGCATAGCACATATCACCATCATGTTTGATTTATTTGTATAACCACTGCAAGCTTTTTAATCAACACAAATATAGGAAATAACCTCAAAATCCGTTGACGTAAGTTATGCGACTCTATGATGTAAAGTTAGCGCGGACGGAGAACATTCTTACATTCTTAGAAGTGCTGCCATATTATGTGACAACTTTTCTTGTCTCTTTCTCTCTCGTGGCATACGACGTAAAAACCTGGAAAAAGTGATTTATCGCAGATTTGTATAAGTTGGATAAAAATATTAGCTATACCTCCTTATATCGTTACTCCAAGGTTTTTTTATCACAAAAACGGCGCTATACAAATTATCCAAATATTATATCGGTAAAAAATCGCGCATTTCTGAACATAGCACACTTTTACGGTTTGCCCATCAAAACAAGATTTAAGAATTTAATATGTTTCTATGTTAATCTTGGTTTTTGCTCTCTCTTCGCTCAAGTGATTAGAGAATGCTAAAATTCTTGATCCACCAGCATGAAGAGAGAAAACTATATAAAGAGAATGACTTCTTGAGCTGGAATTCTTCTCACATGCGGGCAAACTTTTTAAGTGGGTTAACTTCTTAGGCGGGTAAACTTCTTAAGCGGGAAAACATTAAGTTGCGAAAGCATCTTAAGCGGGCAAACTTCTCAAGCGGGAAAACATTAAGATGTGAAAGTATGTTAAGCGGTAAAACTTCTTGAGCGGGAAAACTTCTTAAGCGGGAACACTTCTCGAGCGAGAAAACTTCTTTAGCGAGAATATTTATAAGCGGGAAAACTTCTTAAACGGGAAAACTTCTTAAGCGAGAAAACGTAAAGCTGTGAAAGTATCTTAAGCGGGAAAACTTCTTAAACGGGAAAACTTCTTAAGCGGGAAAACATTAAGCTGTGAAAGTATCATAAGCGGAAAAACTTCTTAAGCGAGTAAACTTTTTAAGCGGGAAAAATTCTTAAGCGAGTAAACTTTTTAAGTGGGAAAACTTCTTAAACGGGGAAACTTCTTAAGCGGGTAAACATTAAACTGTGAAAGTATCATAAGCGGGAAAACTACTTAAGCGAGTAAACATTTTAAGCGGGAAAACTTCTTAAGCGATAAAACATTAAGCTGTTAAAGTATCTTAAGCGGGAAAACTTCTTAAGCGAGAAAACTTTTTAGGTGGGAAAACTTCTTAAGCGGGAAAACTTCTTAAGCGGGAAAACTTCTTAAGCGGGAAAATTTCTCAAGCGAGAAAACATTTAGCTGAGAAAGTATCTTAAGCGGGAAAACTTCTTAAGCGGAAAAACGTATTATGATCAAGCCTCGTGCCCGGTATCACTATAGCAAGACCACCTACATCTACATGCCACATCTGCATCCTCCATTTTTACAATTCAAGAATAATTAACTGAGCCATTAAACTAAACAAAGTGTTTTTAATCTCGACCTCAAATATTATTTATTATTTTAAGTTTATAATAACAAAACAAACGTAAATTAAAATAAAATGCCATTAATTAAAACATTTTAAAACGTGTTTCAAGCGGTAATATTTCATAGAAAGGTCAAGAGCTTGAAAAAAACTCTTTGTTTATCCAAAAGGGTAAAAAAGTCATTTGACAGTCAGTTTTTCCTTTGTTTAACAAACATATAATATCTAGCAACCTTCGACTTTAATAATCATACGAAAAATTAAACGTTTTCTTACGTGACTAACGCACGAAAGGCCCGGAGCCAGTGTGGCTATGGCATTCGCAAATTGGGGTGATTTTCTTTGCATTTTGGTGACGAACTTAAAACTAATTAAATTACATCGAACAGATCTAAATGTTTTTAACGATCTTGAGTTTAATATTTATAGATTAACAACTATGTTAACCTAATTGATCATTTGTGGTATTGCTTGTATTAGAAAGCCAAAAAGTGTGTAAGCGGCACACTCTTGCTTCATTCACATTCATACATACTAGCGTTGTGACCGCTTTGAAAGAACTACTTTAAAGAACTGTTTCAAACAACTACTTCAAAGAACTACTACAAAGAACTACTTTAAAGAACTACTTTAAAGAACTACTTCAAATAACTACTTCAAAGAACTACTTCAAAAAACCTCTTATAAGAACTACTTCAAAGAACTACTATAAAGAACTACTTCAAAGAACTACTTCAAATAACTACTTCAAAAAACCTCTTATAAGAACTACTTCAAAGAACTACTTCAAAAAACCTCTTATAAGAACTACTTCAAAGAACTACTATAAAGAACTACTTCAAAGAACTACTTCAAATAACTACTTCAAAAAACTACTTCAAAGAGCTACTTCTAAGCTTCGCGTCCCTTTCTTGATCCTACTCATTACGCTCACATCAGCCTTGCATTCTTTCCGGATATCAACATTTTTAATACGGTCATACATGGTTTTACCGCACATACGTCTCAAAGATCTCATTTCCACAGCATTCAGTCTACTTTCATCCTTCCTCTGCCAGTTTCATGCCTCACTGCCATACATCAGGGTTGGTATAAGTCCTCCATTGTGGACTGCTAGCTTCACTTCTTTGGACAATTTCTTATTTGCGCCAACAGCGTCCAGTCCTCCATTAATGTAGTTTCCTGCATTTACCCTTCTTTCAATATCCTTATCAGCCTTTCCGTCTCTCTAGAACATACTTCCTAAATACACAAACTCATAAATGTATTACAATATTACAGTAAAAAAAAATAAAAAAAACAAACGACTTTTTTATATAGATCAATTAAAATTAAACCATTTTCTAAACAAAATCCAAAAAATCCACAAAAAACCACCTCACAATTTTCCCTGTGAAAATTTTTACATATCGCTGACACAACCTAAGCATTTTTTTTTTAAATCCACTTAGTCGCAAGTAGGTACTATTTTAAACCTTAATCAAAATAACGTTGTGTTTCAAAATTCTTAACGAAGTTAATAGAGCCGTAAAAGCCTAAATTATTGTCGTTAAGTTCCCGCACACGGTACAAGTGGCGCTAGCGTCGCTTCCGGCCGCCATCACTGGGTCAAGATGGCGGCCGATCCTCTAAAAGTACCTACCCCACAACGGGGATCACCTACATACGCTAAAAAAGTAGACCAAGGGTAACAATGTGGTAAGGATGTTTGCAAGCTAGAGACCATTTAGTAGCTGAGTGGACAAACGCGTCGGATTCCCTACCAAGTGTCGTGCGTTCAATTCCTCTGCTGGCTAAGTCCTCCATCATTGCACTGGCAACATCTTCTGCGTATTATGATTGCAGTAGGAGTTTTTTCAAATATAGTCAGGTTGATCGCAACCCGGGAATGTTTGTCTTTCTTAAAACACAAAAATTATTCTCAATAAAATAACAAAAAATACTGCCCTAAATATTGTCTACAAGTAAACATATTTTTTTTAGTGTCTCGTTTAATTTACGCACATATCTAAGTATAGTAAAAATAATTCAAATAAACTTTAATTTAAAGATAATATTCACACATTTGTTCAATGACGTTACATATATATAGACACGTTGTAGCGCTCTCAAAGTGGGAAGCAATATTCACGCTAGTTGGTGTGATCGGTGTTTAAGCCGATTTAGTACATAACGGTCACGCGTCGCTTGAGGTCGTTTCAAGCAAGTATGGAACGCGGTCCGAACATCGGATCTGTTTCGTTCATACACATATATTCTATGGATGTCTATCTTTGTCATACATTACAGATATTTGAATGATGAATTTACTGGTAACGTGTGTGTTTTGATTTTTTTTATATGAATACCGCACAAGAGTCTCAACTGCTCCCAACCGTCTAGAGCCAGTGAGACTATGGCATCCCGACATAGGGTATGTTGTAAGGCTGAAGATAGTGGAGAGGGGAAGGAGATAGGGAAAAGGAAGGTTGGGAAGTACCTGGCTATTCAGATCTGGTCACCAAACACGGCTATAAGGCCATTTCAAGCAACGTTTCGATTCTGAATGATGGTCTTTCACCAGGGCGATACTTAGAGTATCTACCACTCTGGAACGTGCCGCAAATATACTTTGTATATGAATTAAATGTGTTATGACACATATTAATTAAATAAAAGTTATTGGCGCACGCCGGGTTTGAACCCGCGACCTTTAGATTCGTGGTCGAGCGTCTTACCACTCGACTATGGAGGCCGTCGTTGCTTGCCTAAGTTGTTTTGTGTTAATATTCTAAGGCTATAACGTATCTGTATATGTAAAGTCATTGCCTTTGTTAGTATTCTTGAGCTGATGTTTTACAAAAACGCATTATCAAAATTATTTCGAAGGTTTTCCAATGCGTTAAAAACTGCCAACTGAACAATGTTAAACCTTTGGAACCTTATATTCATCAAATGTGAATGGTCTGCTATTTCCAACCATTTTGTATACGATAAAATATATCGACACACTGAGGGGAGAAACGTCAGATTGTATGAGGAACATTATGTTCACACCTCTTTACTGTCACGATGAGTTGCACAAAGTTTTTTTTATATAGGAAATGCGAGCTCACAGTGTGGTATAAGAAAAAAATATAAATATTTTATATTTATTAAATTATAAGATATTCATCATAGAGTTGGTAGCTTGAAGTAACAATATATGGAGGGATAGCTAATTTGTTTTACCCAACCCACCCGAAATTGTAATAAATCACTTTTTCCGAGTTTTTACATCGTACACCATGAGAGAGAAAGAGAAAAAAAATTTATTGGACCGCTTCTATATACTGTCGCAATGATCTTAAGCTGGCTATCTTCTCTGGTTAACGGCGGAACTCCGCCCACATTTTTTATTATGCCACTAAATTTGACACAACTAAACGGTTTTTTAGGTTAGATGCTATATTTTTGTTGATAAAAATACTGTGAAAAAGTGGCTATACGAATACACAAAAACATTATGTCGATATGTGATATGAATGCATGTATAAATACCGTACAGGTGTGCCGAGTCATGTTAAAATCATCAAATACAAGTTCAAAACTGACTTCACTGCCTTGGCTTGGGCTACCTCTGGTATACTCTAAGGTTGGTAGAGTAGTATCTATCCAAGGCAGTGAAGTCAGTTTTTGATGATTTTAACCTGACTCGGCGCACCTGGGCGTGGCTAAGACTAAGGCTGCGGTATTTATTAGCGTTGTGACCACTTTGAAAGAAGTACTTCAAAGAATTACTTCTTTTGGCAACAATTCCGACTTCATTAATTATTCATTGAACAAATACTTCAATTGAATGTTGGTAGTTCATTTTAGCGTTCATTCATTTCAACAACTTCATTTCATTGAACAAATACTTCAATTGAAGTTGGTAGTTTATTTTAGCCTTCATTCATTTCATTAACTTCATTTCATTGAACAAACCGTTCTTTTCACTTTTTAAACTCTACCGACTTGCATGTGCTTTTTTGGCGAGGAACCGGTTCCAGTTCTTTCCATTTTCAAAGCGCTACCGACTAGTACGTGCTTTTTCGGCGAGGAACCGGTTCCAAAAATAACTGAACAAATAACCGGATAAATTCAAATCTCCCTTTTGCGAGTTCGACTTCAATTGAAGGGTTTACTATGAAGGGTTCATTTTAAAGAACTAACAATTCGTGAAGCATTCACAAAACATTGAAGTTTTTCCCAATGCTAGTATTTATACATCCATTCATATCACATTACGACACAATGTTTTTGTTTATTCGTATAGCCACCCTTTCACAGTATTTTTTATCAAAAAAACATAGCATGTAACCTAAAAAACCGTTTAGTTGTGTCAGGTTAGTGGCATAATAAAAAATGTGGGCGGAGTCCCGCAGTTAACCAGGACGTTTAGATCATCCTTACAGTATATTGAAGCGGTCTATGAAATTTTTTGTCTCTTTCTCTCTCATGGTGTACGACGTAAAAACCCGGAGAAAGTGATTTATCGCAAGTTTGCGTAGGTTAGGTAAAAATAATTAGCTCTCCCTCCATATATTGTTACTTTAAGGTATTCATATTTGTAAATCATCAATTTGTTTTTTTTATTTGGAAAAAATATTGTTATCCTCATTGGTGCGGCCGGGACTTCTGCTTGAAACTTAACAATCTCAAAACATATATGAAACCTTTGTTGGATTTCAGAGTTATATTTTTTTTCTTACCTTCACGTTTTTCATCCAGTTTCTACATATCCAACCATTTCTCAATACCAAATTTCGTATGTAACAACACCGTTTTCGAAGCACTTGACAATCGAAAAAGAGAAATGGTTTTTATGTTAAAAAACGTGTTGCTCGTTGGTTTTTCGCTTGTTCGTCGATTTTTTGTTTTGACCTCCAAATAATATACAATTAAGTGTGGTGTTTTATTGTGATTCGTTTCGTTAATAATATAACTGTGTAAAAAAAATCAAGAATTTCAACTACATCGGTGAGTGAATGGTTTCCCAATTTTACTTCATTCAATAATCTTTCCACAAGGTATAATTAGACACTTCCATCAAGTAGTATACTAGTTTATCGTTTACAGTCCACTATTTTCCAAATTTATCTGAGGCTGGAAACACATTCGGTCAAGAGTCAGAATGATGGAAGAGTATGTATGAGACGATGTAGAAATGCCTCTGAAGCAAGGACTGTGTGCCGAAATTGAGGTGTGTGGCGGTTCATTCTCTCTGCTTACTCCAGCGTGATGGTCAGTTAGTTAGTTACTTAAGTTTATTTATTATTTTCTGAAAAAATTCATTCAATTTACCTGAAATATTGTTATATAATTTATGTGAATACCGCACAAGAGGCCAAGCTGCTTTCAACCGTCTAGAGCCAGTGGAACTATGGAATCCTCTATTTGAGTATGTTGTGAGGATGAATTTAGTGGGGAGGGGAAGGAGACGAGGAAGATGAAGGTGGAGATGTATCTGGCTATTCAGATATGTTCACCAAACACGACAATAGACATGTTACGCAACGTTTTGTTTCTGAATGTTGGTCTTTCACCAGGGCGATACTTAAAGTATCTACCACTCTAGAACAGTGCTATATATATCTTTCACTTTGGAACGTGCCGCAAATATAGCGTGAATTATGTTTAAATGAATTGATTGTGAAAAATACAATTTAATAAACTCGACCGGTCAGTAGCTGAGTGGACAGACGCGTCGGATTCCCATCCGGCCGTCGTGGGTTCAATTCCTCTGCTAGCTAAGTCCTGCACCATTGCACAAGCAACATCTTCCGATTATTATGATAGCAGTAGAAGCTTAAATATTGTCAGGTTATTCGTAACCCGGGAATGTTTCTCTTTCTGTAAAAAATATATATGGCCTGTTCAAAAGAAAAGGTGCATTTTGAATTTTCGCGGGCTGTGTACATTTGATTATCGTTTTTTTGTTGTTATGTTGGTACACATATGTTTATCATAGCATTAGTGTTTTTTTTTTGACAACTGGAAAGGTTAGTCACGTTTTTGTGTGTTTTTAGAATTTTCACTTTTGAAAAAAATGGATCATAGAATAAAATACATGAATAGTTTTTCCACAACTCCAGGACGCTCATCGTCATTAACATATTCTCGGCTTTCTGTAAAGCGCTTGTACCACTTATAAACACTTTTCAGAGGGCTGAGAAGATGTTAATGACGATGAGCGTCCTAGAGTTGTGGAAAAACAAATCATGGATTTTATTCTTTGATCCATTATTTTCAAAAGTAAAAAATCGAAGAACACACAAAAACGTGACTAACCTTTCCAGTTGTCAAAAACAAACCACTAACCCAAAATGGCTGATAGTGCTAACATATGATAAACATACGTGTACCAACATAACAACAACAAAAAATCGAGAATCGAATGTACACAGCCCGCGAAAATTCAAAATTCACATTTTCTTTTGAACAGGCCATGTATGTGTATATTTTCCTTGCTATCCAATAGAAAAATGTACACAATGCGAAAAGGTGTGTGCATAATATTAGCTTTTCCTTCGTACAGGGGATATCTTGGCACGTATTGTTACCTGTATTTCCTTTCAACGTAGATATTAATAAAGTGGAGTTGATAGTCGGCATAACAAAAGCCCTGAAGGTACTTGGTGTTAAATGGCACTTCCTGTTAAATTTAGGTGAGAACTCTTATTGAGTCATTCTCAAACTTTCTATAAAAAACGTAAAAAAATAAATAAATTAAGATGTGTCATGTCATGACGCATTTAATTTATAAAAAGTAATAAATAGTTTATTTGCGACACATTCCAGAGTGGTAGATACTCTTAGTATCGCCCTGGTGAAAGACCACCATTCAGAATCCATCTTACCGGTTAGTAGCCGAGCGGACAGACGCCTCGGATTTCTACCCGGGCGTCGTGGGTTCGATTTCTGTGCTAGTTCAGTCCTCCATCATTGCTTAAGCAACGTCTTCCGCTTAATACGATGACAGTATGATTTTTTTTATGATTTAATATTGTCTGGTTATTTATAAACTGATCTGGTCACCAAACACGGCTAAAGCCATTTCAAACGAAGCTTCGATTCTGAATGGTGGTCTTTCACCAGTGCGACATTAAGAGTATCTACCACTCTGGAGCGTGCCGTAAATATACTATTTATTATTTTATATGAATTAAATGTGTTATGACCTCTGAGCAACAATATACCAGGAGGCATAGCTTTGCGAAACAGTGTAGTCAAGATTGACGATTTTTTTCCTGACTCGGGCGTGGCTAGGGTTTTCGTGGACACACCTTTTTACATCCATTCATAGCACATGTCGACACAATGTAGCGTTTATTTGTATAACGACCTTTTCACAGTATTGTTATCAACAAAAATATAGGATGTAACCTCGAAAACCGTTGAGTTATGTTGCATAAAAAAAGGAAGTAAAACATGCTTACATAACTAAAAGTGGTGCGATATTATTTGACGACTTTTCTTGTCTCTTTCTCTCTCACGGTTAGCGACGTAAAAACTCGGAGAAAGTGATTTATCGTGAATTTGTATAGGTTGGGTAAAAATATTAAGCTCTCTCTTCACGTACATTCTTACTGTAAGGTTATGAGACATAAATAATGAAACGTGTTTTAGCACGCCGGGCTTGAACCCGCGACCTCTGGATTTAAAGTCAAGCGTCATACCACTCGACCATCCAGGCCGTCGTCCAGTGCGTTATCACGTCAGAATAAAACTATAAAATTGCATCGCAATACAAATAGGCAATGTGTTTGCCGAAATTTCATTCGAATCGCTTTACATTCATAATTATTATAAGGAAGCCATTTTGTGAACATAAAATTACATAAAATTCTTGAAATTCTTTTATTCAAGGAATATTTTTCCAAGAATCAACTAATTCAAGATTACGGTAAGGTACCGTCAACACACGTGAAACGTAGTTAATTCCACTGAAAGATAAATTGTTAGAAGTGCGTCAGTGCGCCAGAATCAGGCTCCATATTTCCTTACTTCTGTTGAAACCTTGGTGGACATGGAGAGGTAACTTTGCTCAACAGTGTAGTCAGGACGGTTGACTTTATACTGACTCGATAGAAAGAGACAAATATATATATTAAAGGATGTTGGATAGCCTATTAGTTACCGCCCACATGGAATTCGGACATTTTGAATAAACATATTTGAACACATTAAACAAAACAATATCAATACATCATTCAAATGATTTATAAAGTCAAAATATCACACAAACACTAATAACAGAAGGTTTGCCTAAATAATGATGGAAGCTTTTTGTTGATTTTGTGTATTTATATCATTAAAAATGTGAAAATTCTAAATTTCAGTCAATAATGTTTAAAATTGTTGAAATACCTCTGAAAAGTGAAGTTTTACAATTTTTGTTTGGTCTTATTTGAACATTCACACATAGCACATTTCACCATCATGTTTGATTTATTTGTATAACCACTGCAAGTATTTTAATCGACACAAATATAGGAAATAACCTCAGAATCCGGTGACTTAATTTATGCGACTCGATGATGTGAAGTTAGCGCGGACGGAGAGCATCCTTACATAATTAGAAGCAGTTCGTAACGTGAATCAAAATATAAAATATAAAACTCAAAATCCGTGCAGTGCACCACCAAAACTGAAAAATCCTGAAAATCTTAATTAAAAAAAAAATCATTTTCGGCTACAACTACACTAACAATGTCGCACTCTAGCGCACTAAAAACTCACGAGCCGCCATTGCTTAAAAGTGCTGCGATATTATGTGACGATTTTTCTTGTCTCTTTCTCTCTCATGGGATACGACGCAAAAACCGGCAGAAAGTGATTTATCGCAAATTTGAATAGGTTGGGTAGAAATATTAGCTATACCTCCATATCATTACTCCAAGGTTGAAATCGATAAAAAAAAATTCATAGGTCGAAATTATTTCTTGTGCAGATAATTAATTTTATCGGCCTGTCTAGGATCAAGCAGTCAAAAAATCTCTGTTGTCAAATTTTGATTGCCTACAACATTTTTCTTTCAAGTACATCACGCATCTAGGGATTCAGTGGTTGATGATTACTTTGCCTTACTCATTCCCCGTTGGCGATGATATCATAGTATTTCTGAACTTTTTTTTTAATGTGAATGCCGCACAAGAGTCTTAACTGCGCAGAGAAGGGGGAAGGGGGAAGGAGAGGGGAAGGAGATTGGGAAGAGGAAGGTTTGAAAGTACCTGGATATTCAGATCTAGTCACCGAACACGGCTGAAGCCATTTCAAGCAACGTTTCGATTCTGAATGGTGTTCTTTCACCAGGGCGATACTTAGAGTATCTACCACTCTGGAACGTGCCGCAAATATACTTTTTATCATTTTTGTATGAATTAAATGTGTTATGACACATATTAATTGAGTAAAAGTTATTGGCTATGGCATCCTAAATTGGGGTATTTTGTGAGGCTGAAGGGGGTGAGGAGGGGAAATAGATGGGGAAGAGGAAGGTTAGGAAGTACTTGGTTATTCAGATCTGGTCACCAAACACGGCTTAAGTGATTTAAAGCAACATTTCAGTATCTGGCACTGCCGCGAATATTTTTACTTTTTATCAATTATTTTATATGAATTAAATGTGAAATATAACATACATTAAATTTATTTGCGCACGCCGGGATTCGAACCCGTGACTTCTGGATTCGTAGTCCATTGTCTTGACCACTCGACTACGGAGGCCGTCTATCGTAAGTGTTTGTATTCAATGGCAGAAAATAAATCATAACCCTTTTTTTTTTGTAAGTGAACTTGTTAAAAACAACATTGAAGCAAACTAAGAATTCGTTAAAATAAATTAAAATTCATCGTGTCGTCAGCACAGCATGCACGTCTGATTCATCAGAATTAATTCAACCTCTCGTTTTTTGCACCGTTTTTTTTGTATATATGAATACCGCACAAGAGTCTCAAAAGCTACCAACCGTTTACAGTCAGTGAGACTATGGCATCCCCAAATAGAGTATGTTGTGAGTCTGAAGGTAGTGGGGAGGGGAAGGAGATTGGGAAGAGGAAGTTTGGGAAGTTCCTGGCTATTCAGATCTAGTCACCAAACACGGCTGAAGCCATTTCAAGCAACGTTTCGATTCTGAATGGTGTTCTTTCACCAGGGCGATACTTAGAGTATCTACCACTCTGGAACGTGCCGCAAATATACTTTTTATTATTTTTGTATGAATTAAATGTGTTATGACACATATTAATTGAATAAAAGTTATTGGCGCACGCCGGGTTTGAACCCGCGACCTTTGAATTCGTAGTCGAGCGTCTTACCACTGGAGGCCGTCAAAGCCGAGGTTTGTATTCTGAATGGTGAAATTTTCCGTGACAGAGTGGTAAGTTCCTTGGCTCCGCGTGCAAAGCTCGCGGATTCGAAACTCGGCGGGGGCAAATGAAAATGATTCAATTTACTTTTGCTCTTTCAACTAATATTATAAACATTTAATTTCTCAAGTGGAAGATATTCTCAGTATCGCCCTGGTAATGCAGTAGCGTGTAACGCGACTCGGTCCTAGATATTTTCACAACGCTCGTGAATTTTCTAATTAATTTTCAGACCAATAATTCAAAATGTAAATTTAGGAACGCTCTTTCGGTAAAGCGCCGAAGCTCTGTAACTGCCTATCCGAGAAACCAACCGATTTTCCGGAGTAAGACGCTATGATTGTGAAAATGCACGATAGATGGCGTTGCTTCAAAAGTGTTCCCTAGATATCATTTTTTTCGATAAATGGCATTGCTTCAAAGGTATTTCCTAGTTATCATTTCTTACGATAGATGTCGCTGATTGAGGTTATGTTAAAATATAAATATTTGAAAACATTAAATAGTTAGAAAACGTATTGTTAAAATGACTTCTTTTGGGGGTTTTAACAGAAAAATGTCATGAAATAAGAGAATGGACACAATTTTTTTTCTGAAAATATACATGGCCTGTTCAAAAGAAAAGGTGAATTTTGAATTTTTGCGGGCTATGTACATTCGATTATCGATTTTTTTAGTTTTGTTATATTGGTACACATATGTTTGTCATATGTTAGCATTATCAGCCATTTTGGATTAGTGGTTCGTTTTTGACAACTGGAAAGGTTAGTCACGTTTTTGTATGTTCTTCGATTTTTTACTTTTGAAAAAAATGGATGAAAGAATAAAATCCATGATTTGTTTTTCCACAACTCCAGGACGCTCATCGTCATTAACATCTTCTCGGCCTTCTGTAAAGCGCTTGTAATACTTATAAACACTTTTTTGACACAAAGTAGACTCGCCGAATGCCACAGTCAACATTTTAAGGGGGAGTAGACACTGTTTTAATTTACGAAATTATGGTGATATTTTTACACAATATGAAAAAGATTATATTTTAACGACATACATATTTGTGTAAATATTTTTTTAATTTACGTAAGCTTAGTATTTACCAAATACAAATCAGAAATTGGCCTTATTTGGGTCCGCTATATGTATATTATGACTTTGTTTTTTTTTAAGTGTTAGTGTGTTCAAAAAATACCTTAAACATTTTGCTTTTTTTTGACAGTCATATATTTACAATTTTTTGTTTGAAATAGGGGGTCATTTCCTTATTTTAGAAACACTACATTTATTGTTTTTTTGAGAATCGATTGCGAAAGTATTTGTTGAAAAGAAAAAAAAACTATTACTGAGGGCTTAATGAATTTATTTTTTTGTAATTATTTGTATTTTTAAAATAATTTTAAATGGCTCTGTTTTGTAGTAATTAGGGTTTAATGATTTTTGTCTAAATCATACCGTAAGGTGGCGCCCATATTAAAAATGTGGCGAAACTTTGAACTTATTATCTAGCATGTTTTCTCACCTTCGGGTTATGTTCTTTTCTGACAACAGAGGGTATTTTAAATTAAATAATTAAAAATGCAGTTGAAAAAAGATACTCCATTATTTTCACTCACAGGTATAAACCCCTTCGAGTGAATTTTACGAGGAATTTGTAAAAATATCCAATATTGATTTATGATCGTCTCTGCAAACCATATAATATTAGTGCATGCAGATTTTTTTTATATCTGCATGGCTTTTTCAATACATAGCATAGATATGTTAAAATTTGTCTTTTTTTCGAATCAGGCGATACTGAGTGGATCTACCACTTTAAAACATTTTTTTGTTTTGTGAATACCGCACAAGATTCTCAACTGCTCCCAACCGTCTAGAGCCAGTGAGACTATGGCATCCCCAATTGGGGTATGTTGTGAAGTTAATTGTAATGAGGGAGGGGGGGGGAGATGGGGAAAAGGAAGGTTGGGAAGTACCTGGCTATTCAGATCTAGTCACCAAACACGGCTTAAGCCATTTCCAGTAATGTTCCGATTCTGAATGGTGGTTTTTCACTAGGGTGATGATACTTAGAGTATCTACCACTCTGTAACGTGCCGCAAATATACTTTATATTATTTTTGTATGAATGAAATGTGTTATGACACATATTAATTAAATAAAAGTTATTGGCGCACACTGGGTTTGAACCCGCGACCTTTGGATTTGTAGTCGAGCGTCTTACCACTCGACCATGGATACCGTCCAAATACACTATTGAACGGGACAAGTACTCAAGGTAGGTTGAGAAGAGAAAGTTCTAGATTTAAAGGCGGGAAGCGAGCGAGTCGGCACTAACAATTCAAGCCGGCGGACGCGAAGCCAGACACTGAGACCTTGTACCCTTGTAGCTTCTGTCAGCCCTTAGGTGCCCGGAATGCCCATTACGGTAAATTTTTATGGTCGGTGGCATTTTTCGGTCATTGGTGTCTACCGCTCGCCCGGTATGTTTATTTATCAAAAGTACAAAAATAATACAGTAAGTAAACAATCATACGGTACATACTTTTATGTAAACTTTAGTTTTTCAGATTCATGTGAAATAGATACGGAAAGATTGTGGAATTTATTAGCATCTTTCGTTGTATCTCCAGAAAATTATTTAAATACAAGAAACATACACGATCAATTAGCCCCGCGGGTAGCGGCGACATAGATTACTATTATTATTTTTCTGTGATTTATTGAGCTTGTCGTTGTATCCGGGGAAATCATAAACTGACGGAAATCACGTCCGATACAACTATGTAGAAACATCCCGCAAATACACTATACTCGTATGTACCTATCAGTCAATGAACACATTTTGAGCGGCTATTTTGTACGCTGGCTCCGGGCGAAAATAAAGGTCCCGCGCCATGGGGTGCGAATATTTTTAATTAGTTTTAAATCGCTATATCTTCGAAAATCATGTAGATATTTTAATTTAAAAAATCTAAGTAGTACTCAGCACACCCCTGTTTTAAAACTATTTACGGAAAATTAAATAAAATTAGTAATGCAACGCAATTAACCGAAAACAAAGTCAGTGTTGGGTCATTAATAATGGAAGGCTCATTTTGGTTTAATTTTTTTGGTAAAAATCAAGCATGTATTTTACAAAATTTCAAATTATTACTGTTTTCACTTAGTTCAAACCATTACTAAAATAATAATAATAATTGCCGTATCTCTAATGTCATCAGTTTAATGATTAGTTATTTTTGTTGTTGTTTTTTGTTTTGTTTTTTTTATTTTTTTAAATACAGTCGAACGTGGTTATAACAATCACGGAAATAGCAGGGTCATGGCTATAATAAGCAATTACTGAATGATGTGTTAGTTCGTGCTTATTTTCATACAATCATGTGGGGTTACTGATATACCGTCGAAATATTATGAAACACACTGTTCGCAAGTAGTCGTAAGCGTGCGACATCGGAACTAGCCCCGCCCCCCCCCGACCCGCCTCCGTTTCCAACCCCTAACATTTCTCACGGTAGCCATCTTACGGATTATAACCAAACTTTTAGAATAAAGAATTCTCTCAAAATCCATACTAATAATCGATGTATTCAACAGATGCTCAAAAGTAGATTTGTGTTGAATTTTATTAGGTGTGCTAACCCCGTTAAGTGCGTTGGAGGACTTTATTTCATTTTTAACGCAAAATTTAATACTAATTAAAAACTCAGACCTTTAAATATGCACGAACCTATTGCAATAATAGCGTAGTAAAAAAAAAAAACCTTTTTTTTTTCAGAAGTAAAAAATCGAAGAACACACAAAAACGTGACTGACCTTTCCAGTTGTCAAAAACGAACCACTAATCCAAAATGGCTGAAAATGCTAACATATGACAAACATATGTGTACCAACATAACAAAACTAAAAAAATCGATAATCGAATGTTCAAAGCCATTTCAAGCAACGTTTCGATTCTGAATGGTGGTCTTTCACCAGGACAGGACAGATAGTGAAAGTAATTATAATAATAATAATAATTGGCTGATTTATATAGCGCCGTTCTCGTGACAGAAATTTTACTCCAAGAGGACTTAAAGGAGCCTATCTACCACTCTACAGCCTTATGGCTGATTCACACCAACGCCCGGTTCCGCTCAGTGCCGATATTGTTCCGCAAGAGAGCTTATTGATATGGTATGAATATCAATCAAGGAGTATGTGCCATGACAAATTTGTGTGGCAGTATATCCTTCTGCCCACCCTTGTGATATTTAACTACTTAGTTAGTTAAATAATTATTTTGAAGTGTAAAAATACTCACAACCTAATTATTAAAAATATTATCTAGTGATAAAAATATGGTTTTAAAAAAAAATCTGCGTTGTAAGTATTTTTACACTTCAAAATAATTATTTAACTAAATAAGTAGTTAAATATCACAAGAGTGGGCAGAAGGATATACTGCCACACAACTTTGTCTTGGGACATACTCCTTGATTGATATTCATACCATATCAATAAGCTCTCTTGCGGAACAATATCGGCACTGAACGGAACCGGACGTTGGTGTGAATCAGCCTTTATGAAGGTGAATAAAGTGGGGAAGACTGACGAGAAAGAAAGATGAAAGTTGGTTAATTTTTTTAAAACTAAAAAGGCGCCTTTGTTACAATTTTTCCAGGCGCCTTTTGACGCACGCCCCGTGTATGACCAGTACTTAATTACGTAATGAGAAAATGACTTTCCGAATACAATACAATGACTCTAAGACCATTAACCCCGTAACGGCTAGGTGGTGATGTGGTGTAGAACTTCGCTGTGGCACCATATCACCACTATAGTGCTATGGTGCTATGGTACTGTACGGATGACAGTAATGTATGCACCTGGTTTCAACGACTGTTCACCTTTTTCTGTTCTGCATTCAACTAGGGAAATTTAAAAGCGATGGTCAACCTTTGGTCAGCGAACAATTTTTTCGATTTGGGAATTCAAATAAAAAAATGATAAAAAATCATATTACACAACAACGAATTTCGCTTCTGACAGTGAACAGAAAATCCCTAGAAGTGTGATACATATCGATTTGAAAAAAAAAACAGAAATCCCTAATTAACGTAAGACCTTTCCGCTCATAGGTCCCAGAGATATATCTGTTTGAGAAAGAATAGCAATATTTGAAAATGTTTCGATCATTTTCATCAGAAATAAGGTAATTTTTCGCTTACTTAGGGCACACTGACACGCCCACAGCACACTTTTAACCGTTGTATATGCCTTCAGTTGTGTCTGAGTAATCTTTAAAATTAATTTGTGTGGTTTTTCGCACATTTAATAAACCTATCTTGAAAAAAATATTCTAAAAATAACAATCACTCCGGCGCGGCTCTGACGTCATAGTACACCGATCGGGATGCTTTTATTGACGATATTGACAACTGTGTGACGTCATCTGATGCAAAAATCCCTCGGCGCCACCCAACACGTTAATAAATCTATCTTGAAAAAATATTCTAAAAATAACAATCACTCCGGCGCGGCTCTGACGTCATAGTACACCGATCGGGATGTTTTTAATGACGATATTGACAACTATGTGACGTCATCTGATGAAAAAATCCCTTGGCGCCACCCAACACGTTAATAAATCTATCTTGAAAAAATATTCTAAAAACAACAAACACTCCGGCGTTGCTCTGACGTCATATTATACCGGTCGGGACGCTTTCCCGAACAAGATTGACAACTGTGTGACGTCATCTGATGCAGAAGTTTTTTGGCGCCACCTAACGAACCTTCGAATTGAGCCGTTTATAAGAGATTTGAAAAAACTGTCTTTTAGGTATGAAAATATTGCCCTGGTGAAAGACCACCATTTAGAATCTAAACGCTGCTATTAATAGATACAGTTATGTAAAGTTGTTAGATCTAAATAGCCAGGTACTTCGCAAAGCCGTCAACCAACGTCCCGTCCCCCTTCTTTCAGCCTCATTACATTCCCCCCATTGGGGATGCCGTAGTCACACTCTAATGTGTGAAAGAAAATAAATGTTTGGCATTAAAAAAATCTCCATAACTCATGATGGAATTGTCGTGAAGCACTGAAAACAGTGCCAGAAATAGTAGAACCTTTTTCAGGAATCGCATTTCAGTTGTAAAGTAAAGACATAAAGTAATGTAAAAACTTTGTTCTAATTTTCATTTAATTTCATCTTTCATTTCTTTTCTTCTTTCTCCTTTTTATTTATTTTTATTTAATCTTCATTAATATTTACATTTAATATTAAATAATTTATGTACACTACGTCTGTCTCCACACAGGTATATCCTAGTGAGACAGACATGGACCAAATCCATGTATTTTATTTTTATTTTAGCAAGAATAAAAAAATTAAAATATATTTGATCAGAGTTTTTCACCCCTTCAACTTCGCTCCCCTTAAACTCGAGTACGTCACCCCACCCCCCCGGGCAGGCGGTGGCAGCACCCCCACACTCCACCCACTCCACCTACCAGTCCCACTGCTGACTTAGATCCCCAGATAAGTGGTGTCCGGTCACGCGAGGCGTTAAAGAAAACCGCTTCTAAGCTTTCTTCAAGTAAAAATATATTAAAAGCCATATCGCTTAGACTTGGACTAGTCTAGTTTCAGGTGAATTGACATAAATATTAAAAGAAATTATGATAGAAACATTCCTATGTACATTTTATAGTATTTAACAAATATAGATAAGAAAACTAAGCGTAACAACCATAGAAAAAAAATTGAATTTATATTAAATTTCGATTAAACACTTTTACAAGATTTCAATCGCTAGTGTTGAGGACCGTAAATTTTCTCTACGATATGCACCTAGTTCCAAACCTCAGAACAAAAATATACAGGAGGGAGCGCTTCTGTAGTCAGTATTGATGATTTTTGCCTGACTCGGCTTGACCTGGGCGTGGCTTGGACTAGGGCTAGGGTATTTATACATCCTTTCATAGCAAATTTCGTCATAAAGTAGCGTTTATTTGTACGACCATTTTTTTACAGTATTATTATAAACAAAAATAAAGGATATAACCCCAAAAACCGTTGAGTCATGTCGCATAACAAAACGTAGTGGGCGGAGTCATCGGAGATGCGGGAGAAGGAAAACATGCCTACAAACCTAAAAATTGTGTGATATTATATAACAACTTGTCTTGTCTCTTTCTCTCTCACGGTTTACGACGTGAAAACCCGGAGAAAGTGATTTATCGTAAATTTGTATTGGTCGAGTAAAAATATTTAGCTCTCCCTCCATTTGTATTCTTGCTCTGAGCTCCAAACCCATTTTAGTTGGGTTTTTCAGAATTATACACTAACATCAAAACAGCCAGACCGACACCCTCTCATATTATTTGCATTATTAAATAATTATTTTATGGCGTATCAGTAAAGCAAAAACTCTTGAACGGTTAGTATTGGCGTCATAAGATTTTGACACATTTGACGTTTGGAGTTTTAAAATTCTACAATCCAAAACAGTTTCTATAATGAGCTATAGAGCTTTATATAATAAATTAACAGATATAAATTGAAACAATATCTACATACGCTTGTTTGTTCCATGTTTCGAAATTTGTCCATATAAAAAAAATGGTAAATAGCGATGGAACTCGGGCGAAACCGGGTAGTAATTAAAATTAACACAAGACGTCAAGACGTTAGGACGTTAAGTCGTTAAGACGTCAAGACGTCAAGACGTCAAGACGTCAAGACGTCAAGACGTCAAGACGTCAAGACGTCAAGACGTCAAGACGTCAAGACGTCAAGACGTCAAGACGTCAAGACGTTAAGACGTTAAGACGTTAAGACGTTAAGACGTTAAGACGTTAAGACGTTAAGACGTTAAGACGTTAAGACGTTAAGACGTTAAGACGTTAAGACGTTAAGACGTTAAGACGTTAAGACGTTAAGACGTTAAGACGTTAAGACGTTAAGACGTTAAGACGTTAAGACGTTAAGACGTTAAGACGTTAAGACGTTAAGACGTTAAGACGTTAAGACGTTAAGACGTTAAGACGTTAAGACGTTAAGACGTTAAGACGTTAAGACGTTAAGACGTTAAGACGTCAAGACGTCAAGACGTCAAGACGTCAAGACGTCAAGACGTCAAGACGTCAAGACGTCAAGACGTCAAGACGTCAAGACGTCAAGACGTCAAGACGTTAAGACGTCAAGACGTTAAGACGTCAAGGCGTCAAGGCGTTAAGGCGTTAAGACGTTAAGACGTTAAGACGTTAAGACGTTAAGGCGTTAAGACGTTAAGACGTTAAGACGTTAAGGCGTCAAGACGTTAAGACGTTAAGACGTTAAGACGTTAAGACGTTAAGACGTTAAGACGTTAAGACGTTAAGACGTTAAGACGTTAAGACGTTAAGACGTTAAGACGTTAAGGCGTCAAGACGTTAAGACGTCAATTAAAAATTAAATGACTTTTGTGATTTATTGATTTAACCCCGGAGTACACTTTTATTAGAATTTGATCGCTAGTGTTAGACGTAAGTCTGAAGGTTCAATGCCACCTTGATGATATTTGCCAACCTCCGATATGAGAAGTCATCAAAATAATAAGACAAAAATCGATTAAAAATTCGTATTCAGAACAAAAAATGAGTCAGCCCGAATGCAAAAGAAAATGAACCTTGATATTGCCCTCCGCTGACGTCAGACTGGCCTACATCTACTTCCACCCCCATAATTATATCTCGGGGGGTGGGGGAACGAGTTACACCACGCCCAACGCTACCCCCAACCCCAAATCACCCCCCTCCCCGCACTCAGATTAATCGGGAATTATAATGTATTATTTCAACGCTTTGAAAAATTTTCGTATCTGGGTCATTTTGGCAATTTTTCAAACAAATTAAGAACAACATTTAGTATGGTCCAGATTTGTTTTCCACGCGTGCTTAGTAATTAATATTATTGAAAAATAATGGTACAAGGGTATTTGATTAACGGCCCTCTATACTAGCGATCTAAGTGTCGTAAAAAAAAATGCCTAATCCCTAATGCATCCACCATTAACGTTAAAAGTTTTTCCATCGATTTTTATTTATATTTGCCAAATACCTTTTGATAACAGATAATAACGATTTAAAAAAAACTGATGTGGCCAATTTACATAAAACCTTTCAACTCCTAGGCCTCAGATAGGAAAAGGATATAAGAATTAAATGAAAGAAGACAGAGAGATGCCTGTAGCTCTTTTCATATACGAGTCGACTTTCAGAAACGAAATTTGCTTGAAATGGCTTTGTACGTGTTTGGTGATCATATCTGAACATCCAGGTGCCTCTTCTCCTTCATCTTGTCCTTCTCCTTCCCTCGCCCCTCTCCATTCAGCCTCGCAACATACACCAATTTGGGATTAAATAAAAAAAATAAAAAATTACATGAACTCCACACAGGAGGCCTTGAGGGAACCAATTTCCCCCGGGGCCTATATCATCTTTGGGGATGCTGTGTGGAGAGTCTTTCCGAAGAAAGAAAGCAGTAAACCTGGGTCTTGAAGAGGCCCATGTTGAAGGAGGGAGTAAATACAGAGGCCGGCTAATCGTTCCACAGCCGAACTGTTGAACATAAGAACGAGTCGTAAAAGCGACCCCTTCTCATGTATTAAAAGTCAACCGTGTAGAAATATTGGGCGCGCGTTTCTTGATTTTACCCCGGTGCCGAAGGGATCAATGACGCAAGTTCCTCGAAGCATCTTGCATTGAAATACCAGTAGAAGAAAGACAGCATTCCCATCTGACGTCTGTGCTCCAAAGATTGCAATCCGTTTGTTAAGATAGGAGAATCTATCTTAACAAACTATCTATCGGGGATGCCTTAGTCTCACTGGTTCTTAGCAGTTGACACTTTTGTGCGGTATTCAAATTTATAAATATGTACTAATGGTCGAGAAAATTCAAAATATTTTTTTTTGGTTCCTCTACATAGAGTTTGGTTTTTACCCATGACTGTTTCCAACAGCGTTTATCTCGGGAATGCTGGGTATCTGCAGCCTTAGTTTGGAGGAGGGATATAGCACTACTGCTTTTTGCTCATAAACTCCTGAACGGTGTATTATTAATACCTGACATCCTGGCAGAAATCGGATTTTATGTCCCTGATAATATCACGCGAGGCCGCCAACACAGGCTTCTGTTTCTTCCCAGCAGAACTAACTTACCAATGGTGATGCCCCTGGGAAGACTAACCAGGTTAATTAACTGCCTCGCAGGGAATTCGGATATTTTTCACAGGAGCTACAACAAGTTTAAGCAAGAACTAGCTAACTATATTATGTACTTCTTGAAAACTATTTTTTTTGTTTTTAAACTTCTTTTTACCTTAATTTTTTTGTGTTTTTGCAATGTTTTTGTGTGAAACTGTTTTTGCAAATATGAAATAAATAAATAAATATATACGAGGCCTGTTCAAAAGAAAAGGTGAATTTTGAATTATCGCGGGCTGTGTATATTTTATTATCGATTTTTTTGTTGTTGTTATGTTGGTACACATATGTTTATCATATGTTGGCATTATCAACCATTTTGGATTAGTGGTTTGTTTTTGACAACTGGAAAGGTCAGTCACGTTTTTGTGTGTTCTTCGATTTTTTACTTTTGAAAAAAATCGATATTCGAATGTACACAGCCCGCGAAAATTCGAAATTCACCTTTTCTCTTGAACAGGCTATGTATACAGTCAATCTATTCCAATTTGAAATAACACCAATGTTGCCAATTTACTTAAGACCTTTTCACTCCTAGGCCCCAGAGACGCAGATGAAATTGACTATCTGTTCAAGCAACAATTTAGATATTTGATCAATTTTGATCGATTTTATCTGAAGTAAGGTGAAAATGGGCACACACTAGGAGTAACAATGTATGGAGAGAGAGCTAATTATTTTTACCCAAGCTATACAAACTTGCGATAAATCACTTTCTCCGGGTTTTTACGTCGTGCACCATGAGAGAGAAAGAGACAACAAGTATAATACTCCGCTTCTATGTACTGTCACGATGATCTTGGGCTCCTGGGTCACCGCGGGACTCCGCCCACATTTTTTATTATGCCACTAAACTTGACACAACTAAATGGTTTTTTAGGTTATATGCTATATTTTTGCTGACGAAAATACTGTGAAAAAGTGGTTATACGAATAAACAAAAACATTATGTCGAAATGTGATATGAATGGATGTATAAATACCCTAGCCTTAGTCTTTGCCACGCCCAGGTCTGCCGAGTCCGGTACAAATCATCATAAACTGACTACACTGCCTTGGATAGATACCACTATATATACTCTAAGGGTACTCATGTCATCGCTGGAAAGGCAAAAGGTCTGAAGCGCCATTTTGAGAAGTTTACACCGGAGCACTTTATTTTTTTGTTTGTTTTACAGTAAAATTCATAAGTCTTCAGTACCTGGTTGGATATTGAAAAAAAATGTTAACTAAATGCTCTCACTGAGTTACCTGAAGCGACAAAAAGCTTTAAAACAGTCTCAAACTTGTGTCGCTTGAGTCGAGCCTTACCGAAATGGTAAATATATTTTAAATGGCTGAAGGGACATAAAAGTCCTCAGAATCAAACGAGAGTCAGAGCATTCGATGCAGTAAAAAGAACTGATCAAAACTGCATTTTTAATTCATATTTGACCAAAGTGTCGCTTAAAGACTTTTGCCTTTCCAGTGAGGATATGCGTTAGTCGGTTATTTTGGAATGCAATTTATTTGATCACTCTAATATCTGCCTACCCCGTGAGAGATTTTCTGGCTTAAATAACGCAAAGAAACTAAACACAGTCGAAATACAATGAGATTTGTATTTCTCATAATTATTGTAATGTTGCTTTGATGTCATCACTGTCGACTATCTAAAAAAATGTCTTTTTAAAAATAATACGTTACTAAAAGTTTATAAATCGTGGGAATTTGGCAAATGCCGGATGTTCATTAATAATTTAATCGGAGTATTTCTAAATAAATTGTTTGGGAGCAGAATGACTTTTGCTAGTCATTGCGTTTGGACTGTGAATTGATTTTTTGTATTCTTTAATGTTTCAAAAAGCACAAAACAAAATGATTACGTTGTTAAATTCTAAAACTTGCCAACTAATTCTTATAATAAAGGCAAACAATAGTAATTCAAAAGTGTTTTCCAAGTATGTGAGATTAAACGTTATCTTTGGTTTGAGTAGTGTTTTTGGTGAGTAATTTATTAAGCATACTAGTTGGCATGAACCTTCCCAAAATTCCTCTTTCTCATCTTCTTCTCCTGTAGATGGCTGGGAGCATTTGGGACTCTTGTGTGCTAGTATATTTTAAAAAATATAAAAATTAAAAATTAGTGGTCGAAATAAATAGATCGTAGACGTCATGCAATAAACTTAGGCATCTGTCAACATAACCCCATAAAAACATTAGTCCATTTGTGTCTGCATCATAAAGTTATTCTCTTAGAGTATACAAGAGGTAGCCCAATCCAAGGCAGTGAAGTCAGTTTTGGACTTGTTTTCGATGATTTTAACATGACTCGGCGCAAATGGGCGTGGCTAAGACTAAGGCTACGGTATTTATACATCCATTCATATCACATATCGACATAATGTTTTTGTGTATTCGTATAGCCACTTTTTCACAGTATTTTTATCAACAAAAATATAGCATCTAACCTAAAAAACCGTTTAGTTTTGTCAAGTTTAGTGGCAAAATAAAAAATGTGGGCGGAGTCCCGCCGTTAACCAGCGAAAATAGCCAGCTTAAGATCATTACGACAGTATATAGAAGCGGTCCAAGAAATTTGTTGTCTCTTTCTCTCTCATGGTGTACGATGTAAAAACTCGGAAAAAGTGATTTATTACAATTTCGGATGGGTTGGGTAAAACAAATTAGCTATCCCTCCATATATTCTTACTTCAAGGTTATTCTCCATTGAAAATGTCAGTTTACGAGCCGAATTCTCGTAATTTGCGGGAGGTGCAGCATGACAATGCCCGACCCCATATTGCGAAGACATACTTGTAAACGTTGAAATTGGAAGACCTACCCCGCCCGCCGTATTCTCCAGACGTTGGTTCCTCTGACTATCACTTTTTTCGATGGATGGCACCCGACCTGGCTGACCATCAATTCCGGTCTCACGAAGAAGTTAAAAATTGGATCGATTCGTGGACCACTTAAAAAGATGAACAGTTTTTTCAACGCGGGATTTGTACGCTTCCCGAAAGATAGAAAAAAATAGTGGCCAGCTATGGACAATACTTTAAAGAACCATTTTTTTTACAATAAAGTTAATTGTGTTCTAAATGTTATTATAAGCCGGCTGCCAGACGTAAAAAAATGCTACCTAATTCATTGGATTCGTTCTTCGTAATGCAAGATCATTTACTAACGGAATAACAATCCGTAGAACATACGAAGCACTTGTGCGCAGCATCTTAGAATACAGTTCTACTATATGGGCCTCTTCAGAATGTAACCATATCCTCGAAATAGAAAGAGTGCAAAAGAGGTTTATGCGTTACTTATACATGAGGGAGTATACATATTACCCGTTTTTGTTCCCTTTGTTATTTTTATGTGGAATGCTAGATTTTCACACCCTGCAAGCCCGCCGGAAGATGTTTTTGGGTAAACATTTTTATAAGTTGATTTCTGGAGGTATTTATAACCCATATAAAGGAGATCAACTTATTTGCCCCAAGTAATTGTATTCGTACGAGGCATCATGTGACGTTTTAGAAACCGAAAGTCAGAACTTCCTCATACAAAAACACGCCAATATATAAAGCGATGGAACTATTCAATGAAGCTGCATCTACCTTAGATGTATTTAGATGCACATATATAGAGTTCTGTAATTATCTCTCGATATACGTACAAAAGTGACCGTTAGGTACATAACGATCTACATAATATTAAATAAAATAAATAATTTTTTTACACACCTTTTTACACTTGCCAATTCAATATGTGTAAAACAATGAACCTCTCTTATATCTTATGTTTTTTTAGTTTTTCATTGCCAACCTTATTTGCGTTATTATATCATATATAGTGCGTCACACTACTTCAGTTTTTACTTATATAATTCCTTTGGATATATAATACCCTGTCTATATGTGAGGTGTACATAAATGTTTAATTTCTTTTTTTACACTATGCATGTATCTACAATATTTTTATATCATTCATCTCTTAATGTATTTGGTGAACAACTGTTTTTATGAGATCTTGTTAAATAAATAAATATTAAAAAAAACATATGGCCCTGTAAAAATGAGATATATAAAACATCAAAATGCCATAGTAACAACAGCTAAATTCACTTACTTGTGAGCGCTGGCTCCTTTGGTGCTGTGTCCATTAGTGCTGTGTCCATTAGTACTGTGTCCATTAGTGCCAGCTCCATTAGCGCCACCTCCGTTCGTGTGCGTCCCGTTGGCTGTTCCGCTGGTGGTGCTGTGGGAATCCCCCAAGGTTCCGATCTTGGCCACCGATTTTTTCTTGTCCAGAAACTTGCTCGTCATTGGCATGTTTCCGCTTTGCGACTCCACATCTGGATCTCCCCTTACGACAGCTTCGTTCATCTTTTCTTTGTCGTCTGATTCGCTGACATTTCCTCTCGGTCGTTCGTTGACGACTGTCACAACTGGCAGGAGGGTCTCTTTCTTGATCACGTCTCCTTTGACTTTGACTAGTTCTGCTGGGTTTGAGAGGTTAGTTTTCGCATCTGCTGGTTTGGTGTCTATCTTTTTTACGGTTTCAATGGGAGTCATGGTTTTTTCTACACCATTTTTGTGTCCATTCAAAACGGAGCTTCCATTGGTAACTGTTACTTCGCCTTCTTTCCCTAAAATTTTGACCTCGTCACTTAGTTTTTTGTTGACATCGTTTTTCATTTGCTCTAAGCTTCGGTCAACTGCTTTGGTTCCATTCGCAACCTTTTCTTCCGTCTTAACTACAGTTTCGTCCGCTTTCTTTGCTTGTTCTTCCGCCTTTTCCACTGTCTTTTCGATAGCTTTGTTAGCTTTTTCCGTTGTTTTTTCAATCTCGTGATTGGCTTTTTCGATGGTCTTCTCGATTTCTAGATTTGCCTTTTCTGTGGACTTTTCGATTTCGTGGGCAGCTTTTTCGACAGTTTTTTCAATTTCAAGGTTTGCCTTTTCGGTAGCTTTTTCGATCGCTTTATTGGTCTTGTCAAGAGCTGCCTTGTCCACTTTCTTTACTCTTTCCCTGATGTCTTCGAAACTAGATTGACTGCTATTCAAGATATTATCAATTTTCATTTTGACGTTTTGAATTTTCGGATCTAGCGGTGTCTTAATTGGTTTAAGTTTCATATTATTATTGTTATAAATAATAGAATCACTTCTCTTGAGAGGTTCTTTCTCTTCCTTTACACTTAACAAGCTGGTTTTGCTGGCTGTTTTTTGTAAGGTGATATTTTCTCCTAATATAATGTCCGTAATTTTTTCGCTGTCTTTGGACGGTTCGTCTATTTTAGGTGCGATCGAATCATTTGAGCTATTCCGATCAAGTATTCTCTTTTCTCTTGCCTTTTCAAAAGTGGCAGGAAGTTGGCTCGTCACCTTGGCAGCTATCTCTAACGGTTGTGAAGTTATAGCAGCCGTTGTCATTGACACTACGTTCCCCTTTGTGAGTGGTATCAACTTGTCCATTCTCATGAGACTCAATTCTATCTGGCTTAGTTTGTCGTATTGAGTTTCGTTATCCTGCTTGACCACATCGATTGGTTTTTCTACGTTGTCTTTCTTCGCTGTACTCTTCTTAGATTTGAGTTTGCTGTTGCTTTTACCTTTGAATGTACTTTCTTCGTTCCCTTCTTGTACGTCTTTCATGTTAGATTTTCTCCTGGTTGTTGTTGTAGGTTTTTCGTTATTACTCTTGATGCTATTACTTCTACTGAGGGGTTTCATGAGGCTAGTCTTACTGTTGGCACGTTTTAAGTCGGGCTTACTGCTGGGTCCAGCAACTTTCGACTGGATGCTGGAGCGGCTGTTGACTCTTTTTAGGTGATACTTCCTCGGATCAGAGTCTATTGACTCCGAATCAACACTGATTTTGTCTCCGCCGTGATATACGCTTGTAGGAGATTTGGCTTTTGTCGTTTTACTAGCACTATTAAGTTTATTTGAAGAAGGAGTCTTTTTCAATGGACTGCTATCTCTGGCTGGACCCCGGCTGGGAGCTCTCGACGTCGATCTTGAAGCGTTTGGAGAAGTGACGAGACTTTTTGACGGTCTTTTGGGTATCCTCGATGGAGACATGACATTAGGTGTTCCCGGTTTGCTTTTAGCGTCTGGTTTGTTGGCGCCTCCCCCCTTTGCTGCTGCATCTTTTGATTTACTTTTGTCTAGAGTAGTTCCTTTTCCAGGAGCAATAGGGCTTCGGCTGGTCGATCGTCTTCCAGAAACCGAACCCTTACTAGGAGTTGGGGACTTGTCGGGAGTTGCCACGATGGGCGAAAGCCTTTTAGCACTCAGATTTCTGTTTGTCGGAGGAGGTCCCGGAGATTTGGGAGGCTTAGATTTTAAAATAGACGGTCCGGGTATTAAATTCCCGCTGCTTTTGCTCCTGACAGTTGAACGGCTCATATCAATCGGGTTATTCTCTTCGTCCGTTATGACAGAGAACACTCGATTGTCATTGATGCTGCTTGTGCTGTTTGAGATGAATCTGCCACCTGCGGCAATTTTCTTTCTCTGTTGAACTCGCTGGCTTCTTTGACTTCTTCTATGTTTTCTTTGATGTAGTCTCTCAACGGTGTTTGAGCCCTGTCAAAGGAAGAACTTTGTCTGGCTTGAACTTTAGCTGTTACTTCCGCTTTGCTCATTGAGTTGGCTCTTGGTCTAGTTGGGGAATTGGCTCTCGATGTTCTTGGAGTGGTGTGTCTTGAATTCGGATCAGGTTTGAAACCCTTGCCTCTGAAGGGTGACACTCGTCCAGTCGGGGCTGATGCGGGGGGAATGGAAGCCACAGGTTCTGAGGATGTGGCGGCATCGGGAACTTGTGACAGAGGGTGACCTGGTGGAGGACCAGGAGCCACTGGTGTTTCTCCGACAATGGCGAATGCTGTAACCCTGTGGGACCTCACAGTTGGGGGAATCCTGAAAAAGAAGAGAAAATTGTTATTTTCAAATTAAGCTGAATCTCTCCCTCTATTGCTTGAATTAAGTTTTTGTTAATATAATCTAACTAATAACTAACCATCTAATTTAGCATTTAACTAACAAAACATCACATCGTTTCCCCGTAGAGCTAGGCAGAGAAGATGGACCATCATACAACTCTGTTCATTCACATTATGCATCGTCTCATACATACTGAGTCTTGACATGGTTTTTTTTATATTTATTTTTATATTAATACCGCACAAGAGTCTCAACTGCTCCTAACCGTCTAGAGCCATTGAGACTATGACATCCCTAAATAGGGTATGTTGTGAGGCTGAAGGTAGTAGAGAGAGGAAGGAGATTGGGAAGAGGTAGGTTGGGAAGTACCTGGCTATTTAGATCTGGTCACCAAACACGGCTAAAGCCATTTCAAGCAACGTTTCGATTCTGAATGGTGGTCTTTCACCAGGGCGATACTCAGAGTATCTACCACTCTGGAACGTGTCTGACTGAAGTATTTGATTTACTTGTTCATGCCATGTCTTCCTCAGGCGTCCCCAATTTATTCCATTCACTTTCGCGTCGTATATTCTTTTCATACTCCTTTCGTCGTCAATTCGTTCTACATTCCCACACCATCTAAGAGCTATTTTCTTAATCCTATTCATTACGCTTACATCAGCCTTGCTTTTTCTTCAGATTTCCACATTTTGAACACAGTCGTACATAGTTTTACGCCCATACGCCTCAGGGATCTCATTTCTACAGCATTCAGTCTACTATCATTCTTACTCTGCCAGTTTCATGCCTCAAATGCGTGTTTTTTTTTTATTTTTTAAGAAAGACAAACCGGTCATTAAAGCAACTGATAATTTTTCTTGATTAGTCAAGTGAGATTCTGTGATTTTTTAAAGTAAAAATAAATGAGACGATACACTTGTACGTACTCACAAAGAAAATTATTTATAGATAATATATTTTATAATGAAATATGATTTTGAACTTATTTGTAAAAAGTTTATTTACAGTAACTGATGTATTTAAAAAAAATCAACTTTCAACGATTAAACGTTTGCAATGAATCAAGCTAAACTAACTAACTAACCATCACGCCGTTTTCCGCAGGGGTAGGCAGAGAGGACGGACCCCAATATAACTCTGTCTTGGCACACAATCCTTGCTTCATTCACCTTCATACACCGTCTCATGCATACTCTTCTGTTATTCTGACTCTTCACATGACCCGATTCAAGTATTTGATTCAATTGATCGTGCCATGTTTTTCTCAGACGTCCTCGATTTCTTCTTCCATTCACTTTTGCATTGGATATTCTTTTCACACTCCTTTCTTTGTTCATTCGCTCTACATGCCCAAACCATCTAAGCATCCCTTTCTTGATCCTTTTCATTACGCTCACATCAGCCTTGCATTGTTTCCGGATATCCACATTTTTATTACGGTTATACATGGTTTTACCATACATACGTCTCAAAGATCTCATTTCCACAGCATTCAGTCTACTTTCATCCTTCCTCTGCCAGTTCCATGTCTCATTGCCATTCATTGTGGACTGCTAGCTTCGCTTCTTTGGACAATTTCTTATTAGCGCCAACAGCGTTCAGTCCTCCATTAATGGAGTTTCTTGCATTCACCCTTCTTTCAATATCCTTATCAGCCTTTCCGTCTCTCTAGAACATACTTCCTAAATACACTAACTCATCCACTTGCTCCAAGTATTCATCATTCACAACTATATTGCACGCTGTTTTCGTACTCTCTCTTTCAAACACCATGACTTTGGACTTACTTACATTCATCATCAACTCATTTTGCATACATACTTGGTTCACCCTAGACACGAGAAACTGTAGATCTTCCATACTGTCAGCAATCAGCAGCGCATCGTCCGCATGCAATAGGCAACATACTTTCAGATTGTTCATTTTTGCGCCCAAGCCCACACCTTTCAATTCTTGCATACAATTATCCATGTACAAATTGAACAATCACGAAATCAAGCCATGAAATGAAAAATAATATTTTGTAACAATAGATTTGATGAGATTAAAAATAAAATTTTGAAATAGTGTATAATATTGGAAAATTGATAGCTTTTAATCATTCGTTTCCCAATAATTTAAGTGTTAATCGCGTGGTTTTAATAAATGCTATCAGTGCCAAAACATGCTAAATATTTGATAATGGTGATGAAAATGTTGCCATAAAGGAAATTACTTCAGAGTATTTAACCATGGCAACATATTTTACAGCAGGTACCTATTCAACGAAGCCATGTAGGTACTACAAAACTAAGCTAACTGCGCGTGACTATATCGTCGCTGGAAAAGCAAAAGGGCTTAAGCGACACTTTGGTAAAAAAAATGAGTTACACATGCAGCTTTGATTAAGTTTCTTTTCTGCGTCGAATGCTCTGACTCTCGTTTGATTCTAAAGACTTTTGTGACCCTTTAGCCATCTAAAATATATTTACCATTTGGGAGAAGGCTCGACTCAAGCGACACGAGTTTGAGACTTTTTTAGCTTTTGGTCGCTTCAGGCAACTCGGTGAGAGCATTGCGTTACCTGAGCTAACGTTATTTTTCAAAATCCAACCGGTACTGAATTTTATTGTAAAACAAACGAAATAATCCGGTACGATAAATATGTATCTACTCGTATATATTCGTATAGCTTTTTCATCTCATAGATGGCTTTCGTTAACTGCGCAGCTTTGCCGAAGCTATTTGGGAAGTAGACTGACTCCACCTCCCACTAGAATGCATTTATATACTTATTTTAAATCGTCAATATTTTTGTTGCATTTGCCCCCCATTTTAACCCCTTATTGCCTTCGAGGTCACCACCGTCCTCTTAAATATCTCCAACGCCCCCCCAAGGGGCGTTATTCCCCACTTTGGGAATGGTTAAAATTGAATTAAATACCTATAAATAAAACATCCCATTGTTATAAACCCAACCAGATTTTAACTGTAACGATGGTGGTTAGAAGCGTACACTACATATATACAAATAAACACTGCCTACCCTGCCGGACTCGCATAAAAATATGAATATTATTGGATTAAATAATATTAAAATATTATAACAAAAATAAATCTACAATCTCAAAAATACGCGCGAAGTTCAGGCCTACTATAACTTGTCAAAAGCAGTAACTACATATGCCCATACGCCGTCAACTTCGGAGTAAATTATTTCATGTTCACTAGACTACACTAAATATGTACCCTCTGAGCTGTTGCACGTTCAAGGGCTTGCTTGTGTTGGTATCTTTGTTAGTGTCTAGGCAGTGCTTTTACAAATCAAATTCAATTGTAATAGTAATAATGACTTATATAGCGCTGTTTTGTGATATTTCACCTCAAGTGCGTTCAATCAGCAATTAGTGACATCTGTAGGTACATATCTCTACTATAAATCAATCCGCCGTTTTCCTACTGTCCACCCTTATCGGGAAATTCTGCGCACGCCAATAGTAGTGGTATACCTAGTCTATAATTTATTAGTAAACTAAATAGATAGGTAGTCAAGCATCGAAGAAGTACTCCAAGACGACAATTTTCCAGTGGGTAACCGTAATTTCACAAAAGGAAAATTTTCACTTCCTATCCGTTAATTGTGCTACAATTCGCTGCACTTTTAGTATTTGATTGTTTTGTACGTAGATTAAAATGTTTCGCTCTTTTATAGACTAGTTTTTTTAATGGTCCCAATTTTACTCTGCTCTAGGCATAGCCCGACTAGTTGAAACCTCCAGTCATTTTAAAATAAAAAGCCTATCAAAAACCTTTTACATTTTCAAAATTTCTTTTAGAGAGATTTAAAGACGGTGGTTTGAAAACAACGTGGAAATTTGTTAAAAAAGAGTCATATTTGACCTTGTTACATTGTATATGCACGTTGTACTGTTGGACAAGGAAGTTTTGCTATTTTACTTTTTAAAAAAACTGTTTTTAACAATTTGACCGGTCGGTAGCAGAGTGGAGAACGCGTCGGATTGCCACCCGGGCGTCGTGCGTTCAATTCCTCTGCTGGCTAAGTCCTCCATCATTGCACAAGCAACATCTTCCGCTTCTTATGATGGCAGTAGGATGTTTTCAAATATTGTCAGGTTATTCGTAACTCGGGAATTTTTGTCTTACTTTAAAAAAAAAAAGGTTAAAAAAAAAGTATTTAAAAATCTTTTCTACATCACCATTTTCTACATGGACGGCCTCCATGGTCGAGTGTTAAGACGCTCGACTACGAATCCAAAGGTCACGGGTTCAAACCAAGCGTGCGATAATAAATTTTATTTAATTGACATATGTCGAAACACATTTAATTGATATAAAATAATATATAGTATATTTGCACGTTTCAGAGTGGTAGATACTCTAAGTATTGCCCTGGAGAAAAACCACCATTCAGAATTGAAACGTGGCTTGAAATGGCTTTATCCGTATTTGTTGAGATCTGAATAGCCAGGTACTTCCGAACCTTTCCTTTCCTCTCCTCTCCACTACCTTCAGCCTCACAACATACCCCTATTGGGGATGCCAAAGTCTCGCAGTTGAGACTCTCGTGCGGTGTTCACGTAAAACAAAAACAAAAATACAAACAAACAGGACCGGTTAGTAGCTGAGTGGACAAACACGTCGGATTTCCACCCGGGCGTCGTGGGTTCAATTCCCTTGCTAGCTAAGTCCTCCATCGTTGCACAAGCAACATCTTACGCTTCTTATGATGGTAGTAGGAGTTTTTCAAATATTGTCAGATTATTCGTAACCCGGGAATGTTTTTCTTTCTTTAGAAAAAGAAAAATGTAGGCAGTGTTTTAAATGGAATAACAGCTCCCTAATTTTAGTTTAACTTCCTTCACAGCCAATAAATCAATTGTTTTCTTGTTCATTGGCAATCTGCGGTCCTGCTCGAGAATACTAAGCAAAAAGCCGATATTGTCGATAAACTTTTATCGACGTGTTTGTGCTAGGGCCCACGGAGTAGAGGCGAAACAGATAATAAAGTAAAACGATGAGGTCTAGCGCCATGAAATTTTTAGATCAACGCTAGTGGATTTCAGTTCGCAGCGTCATTTCTATTCTGTGCTTTGAAATATCCATTTAAACGGAACAAAACCTCATAATATTATTGTTTATTCTATATATTTTTTGCATCTAAAATGAACTAACGAACGAACAAACCTAATGCATTGAACTTCTGGGCCAAATATATATTGCAGCTTCGCCAAAAATTGCACAGATATGTTTGAAATTCGATAACGTCCAGTCGAAATAATCGTTATATGATTTTTTTTTTGTTTTTAATAGTTGATACTGCACAAGAGTCTCCATCTGCTCCCAAGCGTATAGATCCAGTGAGACTATGGCATCCCCAATTGGGGTATGTTGTGAAGCTGAAGGTGGAGGGAAGGGGAAGGAGATGAGGAAGGGGAAGGTTGGAGGTAATTAAATAAATCATAATTTGTGACGATTTGAATGTTTCGTCAATTCTGTCTTGGAAGCATTATTTTTGTAGCGTTTCTCAGTAAAGCATTCAAATAAGAAATCAACGTACCAACACACTCAGGGCAAGAATATATATGGAGAGAGAGCTAAATATTTTTACCCAACCTATACAAATTTACGGTAAATCACTTTCTCCGGGTTTTCACGTCGTAAACCGTGAGAGAGAAAGAGACAAGACAAGTTGTCACATAGTATCGCACCACTTTAAGGTATGTATGCATGTTTTTCGTCTCAGGCGACTCCGCCCACTAAGTTTTGTTATGCGACATAACTCAACGGTTTTTAAGGTTATATCTTATCTAAGAATACATAGAGTGGTACCTATCCAAGAAAATGTAGTCAGTTTTTTGATTAGGACTAGGGCTTGGATATTTATACATCCATTCATAGCACATGTCGTCCTAATGTTTTTGTTTATTCTTATAACTACTTTTTCACAGTATTGTTATCAACAAAAATATAGCATGTAACTTAAAAAACCGTTTAGTTGTGTGCAGTTTAGCCGCATTTCAAAACATGTGAGCGGAATCCCCGGAGACGCGGGAGACCAAGATCATATTTACAGCACACAAAAGCGGTGTGTTATTTTTGCTGTCTCTTTCTCTCTCATGGTGTACGACGTAAAAACCCGCAGAAAGTGATTTATCGCAAATTTGTATAGGTTGGGTAAAAATAATTAGCTCTCTCTCCATACATTGGTACTCCAAGTATTCTATATTTTCGTTGATAACAATACTGTGAAAAAGTGGTTTAAAAATACACAAAAACATGTGACATGCGCTATGAATGGATGTATAAATACCCTAGCCGTATCCCTAGCCACGCCCGAGTCAGAAAAAAATCATCAATCCTGACTACACTAGCGCTCCCTTCTGGTATATTATTGCTCTGAGCCAACACACGAAACCAAATCACGGGCACAGCCGGGTAGTAATGTATTCCTATAAAAAATAATTGTTACCAACACAAACATTTGAAAATGACTTTCATTAATGACTGAATTAAGATGCCGAATTTCTAAACGAAAAGTAAAATAGTACCCCGTTGTTTTGTCGACAACACAATGAGGTCTAAATTATTCTGTTTGAATAATATTATTCGGACACATTCTTTAAAATCCACTCAGACTCCATCGAAAAAAAACACAAATTTCTTAGATAAATTGACATTAAACTCAATTTACGCATTGAAAACACAAACTAGACCTTTCTAATTTTGAAACTGTTAATTCGTGGTGGAATTCCATTTTAATGATTTAACGAATTTAATTAAAGTGGAATTAAGTTATAAATTTGTTTTATTAAATCACAAACTAGAACCACTTAATGAAAGTTTTAAATTTATTAAATCTTTCAGATCAAAGAATAATTGATAAAATTGTCGATGGAATTATAGACAGCCTGATTTACTGAACCTTATTGCCTTTCACACACCAACGAAAACTACCTAAAATAAAAGAAAAATGAGGAAACAAAAGAAAAGAAAAAAAATATAGCAAAGGAACAGAAAGAAAGAGACAGATAATATTAATTGAAAGAGACAAAACTTCAACTGAGAAGAAGTGGCGGCTCGTGACTTTTTAGTGTGCTAGAGTGGTAAGATTGAAAAAAGAACATCATCATTGATGTTGTTGTAGCCGAAACATTTTTTTTTTTTTCGAAATTTCAACTTTTTGAAGATTTTTCACAACCATCAAAACTTAAAAATCCTAAAAATCTTCATACAAAAAATAAAATCTTGAAAAAAAAAAAATCATTTTCGGCTACAATCCACTGTCGTATTTTTCAATTTTAGCACTCCAGCACTCTAAAAACTCACGAGCCGCCACTGCTGAGAAGGTGATAAAAGAATAATGATAAATTTTATTAGTTTACAGGAAATATACCTAAAATTGGACTACAGGAAAAATTCACCTGATTATAAAGAATATGCCTATTAATTTTAATGGCTTTCCTTATTTCTAGTGCTTCTAAATTATTTAATATGTTGCCAATATATGGTCATAATAGCGTACATCTTCAAAAAATACTAATGTTAAATTATTCCATTTTAATATCTCTAAATACTTGGTTATATGTTATTGTGGGCTAATTGTTTACTCCAGGTTGCTTCTGTATACACACAAAGGGAGAACAAATTATAAAATAAAATAACAAAACAATGAGAAAATAATAGAATAACCTTAGATAACATAGATTAGTATCTATCTAAGGCAGTGATGTCAGTTTTTGACTTGTTTTTGATGATTTTAACCTGACTCGGCGCACCTGGGCGTGACTAAGACTAAGGCTACGGTATTTACACATCCATTCATATCGCATACGACTTATTCGTATAGCCACTTTTTCACAGTATTTTTATCACCAAAATAAAGCATATAACCTAAAAAACCGTTTGGTTGTGTCAAGTTTAGTGGCATAATAAAAAATGTGGGCGGAGTCCCGCGGTGAACCGGGAGCTTAAGATCATTGCGACAGTATATAGAAGCGGTCTATGAAATTTTTTGTCCCTTTCTTTCTCATGGTGTACGACGTAAAAGCCGGAGAAAGTGATTTATCGCAAGTTTGTATAATTTGGGTTAAAATAATTAGCTCTCCCTCCATATATTGTTACTTCAAGAGAATAACATTTATATTTTAACAAGATTATAGCAAAGTAACAGAGAGAAAGAGACAGATTATATTAAATGAAAGAGATGAAACGTCAACTGAGAAGGTGATCAAGGAATACAAATTCATATTATGAGTTTACAGGAAACATACCTAATATTGGACTCTGGACAAATTTATCTGATTATTAAGAATATGACTATTAATTTTAATGGCTTTCCTTGTTTCTAGTGCTTCTAAATTATTTAATCTGTTGCCATGCTCATTTTTGTGAAGAATATGAGAACCGCTGCTTTTATTAAAGGTATAATCTTTATCAATAAGATTATTTTTTTTTAGAAAGACAAACTTTCCCGGGTTACGAATAACCTGACAATATTTGAAAAACTAAGCGGAAGATGATGCTTGTGCAATGATGGAGGACTTAGCCAGCAGAGGAATTGAACGCACGACACCCGGGTGGGAATCCAACGCATTTGTACACTCAGCTACCAACCGGTCGAATTACGAATTCAGAAAAACCGTATATTTTCTACGAAAATATAATATTTATTTATTAGTTAGAGAGTAAGTAGGTAGTTACATTGATAATCAATTAGTTTCTTGTATTTTTATAGGTCAATTAATTTTAGGTTTTCACTTAGATCTTATGTTGCAGATATTATATGTATAACTAAACGGCTTACTAATCTAATCGCTAAGCACCTACTTTGAATCTGCTATCAAATTAAATCCGTTTGTGATTCGCACGAACCCTTAAAAATTCTACCAATATTTAGCATTTCAAAAATTCGCAGTAAATTAGCAATTTCACATTTCCATTGCATAGTTTCCTTTGACGTTTTAACCATTTTCAATAATGTTATGTATGTTTCATGGAAATTCATTTTTAAAATAATCGTTAGACAAAAAACATTATTTGATGGGACGTTTTAATTTCACAGAAACATTATTTGATAGGACGTTTGAAGACGTGGCACGATCAAGTGAATCAAATACTTGATTCGGGCCGTGTCAAGAGTCAAGAGAATAACAGAAGTGTATGTATGATTTAATTCATACAAAAATAATAAAAAGTATATTTTCGGCACGTTCCAGAGTGGTAGATACTTTAAGTATCGCCCTGGTGAAAGACCACCATTCAGAATCGAAACCTTGCTTGAAATAGCTTTACTAGCCGTGTTTGGTGACTACATCAGAATAGCCAGGTACTCCCCAACCTTCCTCTTCCCCATCTCCTTCCCCTCCCCACTACTTTCAGCCTCACAACATACTCTATTTTGGGATGCCATAGTCTCACTGGCTCTAGACGGTTGGGAGCAGTTGAGACTCTTGTGCGATATTCATATTAAAAAAATTTTTGGAGAGGATTTTTTGTTAAATTTGTAATACTTTTCGATCAAAAAGAACCGGTTCCTAGCCGGTCGCTAAGGAACCAGTTCCAGTTACAGTTATTTTCGTTTTCAAATCTCTACCGACTAGTACATTTGTCGATTTGCTAGTAATTTTGAAAAAATCTCCAGGAACCGGTTCCAAAAAGAACTGGACAAATAACCGGTTCCTCGCCAAATCAAATTCAAATCTCTTTTTGGCGAGTTCGACTTCAATTGAAGCGTTCACTGCAAAGGGTTCATTTTAAAGAACTAGCAGTTCGTGAAGCATTCACGAAACACTGAAGTTTTTCCCAACGCTAGTCCCAATCTTCAAATTAATGATCAATATTCCGGTTATCAGCCATTTCAACGCACTAAATATGGGTGTTGGTTCAAAGAACAAAAGAGTTTTCTACTTAAAAGCCGACTCGCGCCAACATTTGTAATAATTCGGTTATAAAATATGGTTATTTGCCGCTTTGCTGATCTCCAGAAGTAATAATTATTGAAATTTTCATATTTTTTTCATGCCGATTACCTCGGCGGAAATTCGACTTGATCCACGCAATAAACGCTTCAAAATGGCGGAAGAGAAACCCCTTATAATTAAGCCGATATAATTTTAATTCAAGTTTTATTTTGAAGTAGATCAAATTTTTCAAAGCCAACAGTCCTATTGAATTGGTTGGGTTATGAATACTCCTTAAGTGTTTTGTTTTTTTTTAATTTTAAACGAAATTGGAGCTATTATATTTACATATTGAACAATAAATTCGAAACATCAAAAATGAGTTAAATATGCAGTTTTAATCAGTTCTCTTTTCTGCATCTTTTCCTTTGACTCTGAAGACTTTTGTGGCCCTTCAGCCATCTAAAATATATTTACGATTTGAGAGAAGGCTTGACACAAGCGACATAAGGGGAGTTTTCTAGGCTTTTGTCGCGTCAGATAACGCAGTAAGAGCATTGACCTCATTAAGTTATTTTTTTTTAAATCCAACCAGGTACTGAAGACTTATGAATTTTATTACAAAACAAAAAAAACTTTGAAGTGCTCTGGTGTAAACTTCCCGAAATGGCGCTTCAGCCCTTTTGCCTTCAAACAACAAGCAATAAGGTATGATTTAAGATCTCACGGGTTAGTATCAACGCGATAGATTTTTGGATTATTATGCCGTATTGTGCTTTTTTCTCCTTTGATGATGGACACTGCAAGGCTCTCCGAAACGTTGGCTAATCCATCGTGATAAGCGGAAAGCGTTGCTTGTGCAATGATGGAGGACTAAGCAAGCAGAGGAATTGAACCCACGACGCCCTAGTGGAGATCCCACGCGTTTGTCCACTCAGCCACTAACCGGCATTCCATTCTAGAGTTTTTGCTTCATACAAACAAACAGTTTTTTTTAATATATGAATACCGCACAAGAGTCACTGCTCTCAACCGTCTAGAGCCAGTGAGACTATGGCATCCCCAAATAGGGTATGTTGTGAGGTTGAAGGTAGTGGGGAGGGGTAGGAGATTGGGAAGAGGAAGGTTAAAAAGTACCTGGCTATTAAGATCTGGTCACCAAACACGGCTAAAGCCATTACAAGCAACGTTTCGATTCTGAATGGTGGTCTTTCACCAGGGCGATACTTAGAATATCTACCACTCTGGAACGTGCCGCAAATAAACTTTTTATTATGTTTATATGAATTAAATGTGTTATTACACATATTAATTAAATAAAAGTTATTGGCGCACGCCGGGTTTGAACCCGCGACCTTTGGATTCGTAGTCGAGCGTCTTACCACTCGTCCGTAGAGGCCGTCAAATGTCCGCTTTATAGTTAAGATTCGATTAGTAGTACTCTGTGAACTGTCTGTGACAGATTGATAGTGCATTTAAAAGGCGAAACAGCTATAACTATGGCTATAACGCACATAAATAACTAAATAGAATTCAACATATTAAAATATTTATGTGTATTGAATAGATAAAATATTATTTAGCGGTCTACAAACCATCCTCAAAAATAATCAATTAAAAATATAGTACTCACTTGAATGACGAATTCGTTGATGAAATTGATTCCATGTCAACTGAAGACTGCTTGGGCAAGACGGAAGCTTTTTCCAGAACTTTAAAGGCTTCGACATCTGAAGAGGACTCCTTCGCAATCCTCGGAGGAAAATGAGCAGCATTCAGGATGTCTTCGCTAAACCTCCGTCTATCTTCTACGACGGCTGTTTCTTCGCTGAATCTCCTCGTATCCTCTCCGACTACCGTGTCTTCACTGTCCTGACTGCCACCATGATCCCTGCAAATGTTTTTATAAAAACTATTCGTGAATCCTTTGGCCAGTTCTCTGCTTTTCTTGTATCTCTCGACTCCCTCTCTGCTCACCTTCAAACTGTCTTGTCTATTCAAGAAATGGTTTTCGTCAAAGTCTGTTTTTAAGTGGACGAATTCCTTCAGTTTAAAAGCGGGTTCTTCCTCGATTTTAACGTGTTTCTTCACTTCTTCCTGTAAAGCGTTTTTGGCCTCGTCTTTGTTTTCGCTGTCTTGCGTTTCGATGGACACACTGCGATCGGATCCGAAATTATTGCGTTGTATCACGACGGGGTGTTTGTGTAAAGGCGGCTTACTAAAACTTGCGTCACTCGTTTTTCTAACATCGTTTAAAGTCACTAAACTTATGTTGGAATTCTCACTTGTACTGGAGCTTTTTTCTGAACCCGAATCGTTGTTATTATTATTATTATTGTTATTATTTTTACTAATAAGCACTGGTTTGTCGAGTCCAGGATTGACTCCTTCCCTTCTAAGGCTGTTTTGCACCTTGTCCTTGTTCAGATTGTAATCGATTTCACTGCCTACATTGTGTTGTGTCCTGATGGAACTCGTGTCGCTGACTTTTTCGGAGAGGTTTGAGATTGTGTCGAAGCTGACGTTGTGTCCGAAAAGGGCATTTTCGAATTGGTCTGCGTCTTTTTTTAAACGCTTTTCAAAGTCGACGTTGGAGGGGAAGATTGTCGGAGACTGAGCTCTGCTACCGACTCTGCTTCCAGATCTCGAGTAGCCCCCGAACAGGCGTTCTTTGGCTAGCCTGACATTGATGTCGTCTTCGAAGGGGTCCAGGATCTGTTCTCTGGCTCTTTTGATGGTTTCCGGGTCTTCGGCTTTGATGTCCGGCCCGATGAGCCTCTGCGTGAGGATGTCCGGGGGCTCGACTGGTTCTCTGGGCTTGGGGGTGAACGCGTAAGGAGTTCTGGCCAACTCTCTTTCCACGCTGCTCGCTCGATGACGGCTGAAGAGGGAATGTTGACTGGACACCCCACGCATCTTGCTGCGGCTCGTGTCAACTCGACCGTGTCAAAGCCCCTCCAAACTCATAGCGATTTCTTGAATCCGGCATTCTTTCCGCAACTGCTGCGAACCCAGATGAAACGATCGCAATTACGATTGTACATTTTAAATGGTAACCAACGGTACGCTGGCTTCACACTCTGCAAAGCAAACTTTAACAGTCACGCTGTGGACTACCCATTACAAACATTAAACGTTGTCATTATATGGTTGTTCCAATGGCCTCATTAACCTCGACGATTTGTTTTGCTAATAATTCGTCGTTCCGTTGAAAAGACTAACAATTGACTTATGTCAAGGTAGTTGTTCATTTCAAGACTCTGGTTTCCGGTGGGTGCCCGCAGCTTACGGCGGCTATTTGTTTAACTTAAAGCGGTAGTACTTCCGCTTCTTGTGATTTCATTACCACTTATTATTTTAAAGTAATGCAAAATTACATTCAGCTGTAACAGCGAAAGTGGAATTGACGCTAGAATTTATTATTTTTACTGTCTCGCACTTTCTTCTAACGCTCTGACCAATTACTGATCTTACCTCCCGATCTTAATCATCTCTCGGTGTTTTCGCCACGAATGATGGTAAATATTTCACACGCTCTGTCGGTATTGAGTTATCGTGTTATTTTATTGGTGTTGACTAACTAATCTTCTTTACCTCGTGATCTTTTTGATATCCTGGTATTCTCACAAAATTTTGTTATATTTTCACCCAACTGATTATTATTTTACTATGTCACCCTTTCTTCATATATTTTGAACAATTATCGTACTTCCTGATCTTTATCATATCCTGGTACTCTTATCATAAAAGGTTTCAATTATTTAAAACATCTGAATCTGTTAACGAAAGCTTACGTCATTAAACTTGTAACCACTTTCTTGTAATGTTATCTGTCCAGTTATTTTAACCCCCTTCTATTAATGATATCTTGGTAGTCTTATTACAAACTGTTTTAATAATTTAACACTTGTGAATCTGTCATGGCGACTTCTCGAAGAATGCTGGTCTGCTCTTCGATGGCCTTAGACGTTGAAGAGTTGTTCGTCTGTAAAGAAAAAATGCGTATTAATTGAGTGTTGCGAGATCTGATTTGGTGTACTGACATGCAACGGTCTAATAGTACTTTATTACGAGTTGGTATTTTGATTTCCTTTCTTACTAAGATTTTTATGATTTGCGTGTTATTTAATTACAATAATAACACTAAGCTAATTTTTACAGCGCCATTTTTGTGAAACATCACCTCAAAGACGCTGGAAAAAGCAAGAAAATTACTTTAAAACATGTTTAATTTACCTCCGAAATAGCTCTTTTACTAAGATATGGGTAAACTAGACTTCAAATAGTAAAATTATTCAAACTGGGACAATAGTGTAAAAAATAGTTCTGAAATACGGTCATTAACTTTATTCACGGATATGATTATCTGACTTTCACCAGGGTGATACTGAGAGTATTTTCACTCTAGAACGTGATTCAAAAACGACATTATTTTCCACTGTCTAGTTTTAAACAGCTCTGCCCGGAGCCAATAGTGATATCGCATCCCCAATAGGGGTATCTTGTGAGGCTGGAGCTAATTGGGAGGTAAAGGAAATGGAAAAGGGAAAAATTGAGAAATACCTGGCTATTCAGATCTGATCAATGAACATAAACAGCCATTTCAAGCAACGTTTCGATTCTGAATGGTGATCTTTCACCAGGGCGCTACTTAAAGTATCTACTACTCTGGAACGTACCGCAAATAATTACATATTATTTTATTAAGAGATTATGTGAAATAACACATGGATACAGTTAGTAGCTGAGTGAATCAACGCGTCGGATTCCCACCCGGGCGTCGTGAGTTCAATTCCTTTGCTAGCTAAGTCCTCCATCATTGCACAAGCAACATTTTCCGCTTGTTATGATGACAGTAAGAGTTTTTCAAATATGGTCAGATTATTTTAGAAACACAGGAAAGTTTGTCTATCTTTAAAAAAAAAATAGTAAAATAAATTGCACACGCCAGGCCTCGAGCTTGTGACATCTGGATTCGTAACCGAGGATCTTAACCGCTCGACAGAAGAATATTTCAAGAGGATTTCTTTCTGATTTTTTTACATGAATACCGCACAGGAGTCTCAACTGCTCCCAACCGTCTAGAGCCAGTGGGACATTGGCATACCCAGTAGGGGCATGTTGTGAGGCTGAAGGTAGTTTGACGGCCTGCATAGTCGAGTGGTAAGACGCTCGACTACGAATCCAGAGGTCGCGGGTTCGAACCCGGCGTGCGCAAATAAATTTTATTTAATTAATATGTGTCATAACGCATTTAATTGATATAAAATAAAATATACCATATTTGCGGCACGTTCCAGAGTGGTAGATACTCCAAGTATCGCCCTGGTGGAAGACCACCATTCAGAATTGAAACGTTGCTTGAAATGGCTTTCGCCGTGTTTAGTGACCAGATCTGAATAGCCAGGTACTTCCCAACCTTCCCCTTCCTCATCTCCTTCCTCTCCCTACTACCTTCAGCCTCACAACATACCCCTATTGGGGATGCCATAGTCTCACTGGCTCTAGACGGTTGGGGCAGTTGAGACTCTTGTGCGGTATTCATGTAAAAAAATTTTTTTTTAAATAGTGGGGAGGGAAAGGAGATGAGAAAAGGGAAGGTTGGGAAGTACCTGGCTATTCAGATCTGGTCACCAAACACGGCTAAAGCCATTTCAAGCAATGTTTCAATTCTGAATGGTGGTCTTCACCAGGGCGATACTTAGAGTATCTACCACTCTGGAACGTGCCGCATTATACTATATTTTATTTTATATCAAATCAATGTGTTATGACACATATTAAATAAACAAAAAGTATTTGCGCCCGCCGGGTTTGAATCCGCAACCTTTTGATTCGTAGTCGAGCGTCTTACCACTCGACCATGCAGGTCGTCTGTTGGTTGTAATCACAAAAAAATCTTTCAATTCAATAGAAACTAATCAAGAACGAAAATAATATTTTTTAAATCTGTAGAAATAAAATTTCTCAGTTTCCATATTGGCAAGTCAAGTTACATCAAGTAATTTTTAACTAGTAATAACTAGTAGGTATAGAAATAATTTCATGGTACAATGGTTTATGAATACTCTGTTTTAAATACCGGTTACTGTAAACCGCTGTTTACCAGCTATTTGCAGTAACACAGTTACAAGTGGTAAGTCAGAATTAATCCAAACGTAACCGTAACATTGTTTTCAATTCCGAAACCACTTATTTTGAGAAAATGTTTTCGTAATTAGTTTTATCTAATCCTTTCACAGTCAACAATAAGCGATGTTTTTTGATGAATTATTTTCATCTGCCAGCACATACAGATTTGTGTGTTACGCTCACGTAACAAAGTGACATAAAATTTAGAATTGAATGAATCTGATGTCATACATTCGGTATTACCTTGAAGTAACAATATATGGAGAGAGCTAATTCTTTTTACCCAACCTATACAAACTTGCGATAATTCACTTTCTCCAGATTTTTAAGTTGTACACCATGAGAAAGAAAGAGACAACAAAATTTCACAAATTATCGCACCGCTTTAAGGCTTTGTTAATGTTTGTCGTGTCCCGCGTCTCCGTTGACTCCGCCCACACGTTTTGATATGCGACATAAATTTCCATAAATCAACGGCTTATTGGGTTAGATGCTATATTTTTTATAACAATTCTGTGAAAAAGTGGTTATACGAATAAACAAAAACATTATGTCGACATGTGCTATGAATGGATCTATAAATACCCTAGCCCTAGTCCTAGCCACGCCCAGGTCTAGCTGAGTCCGGCAAAACTCATGAAAGATTTATTAACTTCAGAATGGGCTTATTAAGGGAATCTATCAATTACGATTATCTTCTTTGTCATCTTAATTTATTGAGATGTCTGAACGGAGAATAATTACCGACTTGATTTACTTATACAAAATTATAAATTCAATGATTGACAGCCCTGAACTATTTCATTTCATGTTCCTAGCAAGACGATTACAAGGCAGTACCTACCGTACTATTGTAGCAATTCTGCTTTAATCTCACAATTCAACACGCCTATGCGACGAATGTTGCATCTGGGAAACATATACTCCGATGTCGCTGATATATTTAACACGTCAATATCAAACTATAAGTTTGATTTAGTACAGTTGTTGTAATCTGGTAGAGCTAAACTAATAGTTGGACCTATTACTTAATATTGTTTATTTCCTTTATTTTACAATATTTTTGAACATGTCATTAGTTATTTTTGTATCTGCTATTCAATACTCTTTTTTTATTTTTTCTATTTTACTCAATTCTAGCACTAATGAGCTTACTGTTTTGAAAAAATAAATAAATATTAAAATGTATGTAAACGCCTAAAACGAGCGTAAATAAATAAATAAAATGAAAGTTATCGGCAACCGCCGGGTTCGAACCCGCGACCTTTGGATTCGTAGTCGAGCGTCTTACCACTCGACCGTGGAGGCCGTCATACGATATGTTTATTTCAATTTGTCTTCCTTTGATAACAACCCGGCGAAGTTTTTTTTTCTGTTTCTTAAACGAGGTTTATATTTTGTGTCATTGCCAACAAAGTCCACCGTAACCTCCGCTGTAGTTTATGGTGTTATTTTCCGTTGGTTAAATTCACTTTCCCTGCGTAAAGCGTAGTGCCTGCGTTTTCCGCTCCGTTAAATGGCTGCCCAGTTCGCCCCATTGCGATGATTAATATTTATTGGCTGTTACCGTATGATCTGATCAATATGTAAATAGCTACCAAGGCTTAGGGTACATAGAGTGGTACCTACCCAAAGCAGTGTAGTCAGTTTTTGATGATTTTTGCCGGACTCGGCAGGCCTGGGCGTGGCTAGGACTAGGGCTAGGGTATTTATACATTCATTCATAGCACATATCGACATAACGTTTTTCGCTTATTCGTGTAACTACTTTTTCACAGTATTCTTAAAAAGACAAAAATAAACCATTTAACCTAAAAAAACCGTTTAGTTGTGTCGAGTTTAGTCGCATTTGAAAACATGTGGGTGGAGTCCCCGGTGACCCGGGAGACCAAGATCATCGTTACAGTACATAGAAGCGGAGTATTATATTTGTTGTCTCTTTTTCTCTCATGGTGTACGACGTGAAAATACGAAGAAAGTGATTTATCGCAAGTTTGTGTAAAAATTATTAGCTCTCCCTCCATATATTGCTACTTCAAGAGTGGTACCTATCCAAGGCAGTGTAGTCAGTTTTTGATGATTTTTGCCGGACTCGGCAGGCTTGGGCGTGGCTAGGACTAGGGCTAGGGTATTTATACATTCATTCATAGCACATGTCGACATAAAGTTTTTGTTTATTCGTATAACCACTTTTTCACAGATTTGTTTTCAACAAAAATTAAGCATATAACCTAAAAGACCGTTTAGTTGTGTCGAATTTAGTCGCATATGAAAACATGTGGGTGGAGTCCCCGGAGACGCGGGAGACCAAGATCGTCCTTACAGAAGATAAAAACGGTGTGTTATTTTTGCTGTCTCTTTCTCTCTCATGGTGTACGACGTTAAACCCGAATAATTTATTTATCGCAAGTTTGTATAGGTTGGGTAAAACGAATTAGCTCTCTCTCCATACATTGTTACTCCAAGTACCAAGGTTTAGCAATAAACTACGTCGTGTCGCCGTCGGAGTGGGCAGAGTGAAAAAATAACGTACATATTAACTAACTAACTAACCATCACGATGATGGACCGCCATAGAACTCTGTCTTGGCACACACTCCTTCTTCATAAGCAGTACCTATATATACCCAAACGCCACCAACGTCAGAGTAGATTATTTCACTAGACTACATAAAATATGTATGCTGTGAGCTGTTGAGCGTTCAAGCGGCTCGTTTGTGTTGGTATTTTTGTTGGTGTCTAAGGCAGTGCTTTTAGAGAACAAATCCAATAGAAATTAGTGATGGTTGTTGGTTCCTATCTCCATTATTGATTAATCCGCTGTTTTTCCTACTGCCTAGTTTGATAAAAAAAAAACTCTGTATACATCAAGATGGCGCTACATGCAATAGGGCGACAGCAACCATCAACATATTAAAATTATTTATTTGTTAAACTGTTTTAATTTTTTTTTTTCAAGAATTAATTTTTTTACTTTAGATTAGATTTTTCAGCAGATCCTTCTGAGGGAAGGTGAGATGAGGAAGGGGAAGGTTGGGAAGTACCTGGCTATTCAGATCTGGTCACCAAACACGGCTAAAGCCATTTCAAGCAACGTTTCAACCTTTCGAAGCTTTTGTGTTTGTTTGAGATATCTAAATAATACATCTCATCAATGAATAAAAAAAATATCTACACTTACGTACAGTAACCCCACGTGACTCTACACATATTTTGGATTGAGAGCACGTTTCAAGTATTAAATATAGCAAGTAAATCGAGGTTCCGCTGTTAATATCTATCAATTTCTTTGCTACAAGTGGGATGACTAAAGTGCCTTAAACTTTAATTTTCAAAACATGTTCAAGAGAGTCGAACGGAAAAGACATCAACGAGTCTGTAGACATGAAACCCATAAATAAGTCACTTGAAACATACAAATCACAATACACCACTTATTTTACTATGCGGTATTAAAATATGCTGTTAGTATTTTTAAAACTGCTTCAATAATTAACTTAATAACTGCAAGTAGGCCCAAAAACCAACCAACCATCAAACCCAAAAGGGCAGGCAGAGAGAAAAGAACGCCACACAACTCTGTATTCTGACACACTGCTTGCTTTAATCACAGTCATATATGTACCTACCGTGCAGGAAATGGATAGGTATCTTTGCGAAACAGTATAGTCAGGTCGGTTGACTTTATACTGACTTGATAAAAAGAGACAAAGATATATTAAAGGATGTTGGGTAGCCTGTTAGTTACCGCCCACATGGAATTCGGATATTTTTAATAAACATCTTTGAACACATTAAATTAAAAAATGTCAATACACCATTAAAATGATTTATAAAGTTCAAATATCACACAAACACTAATAACAGAAGGTTTTTCTTAAAAATGATGGAAGATTTTTGTCGATTTTATGTATTTACATCATTGAAAATGTGAAAATTCTAAATTTCGGTGAAAAATATTTAAAACTGTTGAAATACCTCTGACAAGTAATGTTTCATAATATTTTTTTGGTCTTATTTGAACATTTACGCATAGCACATATCACCAGCATGTTTGATTTATTTGTATAACCACTGCAAGTATTTTAATCAACACAAATATATAAAATAACCTCAAAATCCGTTGTCATAAGTTATGCGACTAAATGATGTGAAGTCAGCGCGGACGGAGAACATCCTTACATACTTAGAAGCAGTGACGGCTCGTGACGTGAATCAAAATATAAAACATAATACTCAAAATCCGTGCAGTGCACCACCAAAACTGAAAAATCCTAAAATTCTTAATACAAGAAAAACCTTTTTTCTTATAGTCAATACCGCACAAGAGTCCCAACTGCTCCGTACCGTCTAGAACCAGTGAGACTATGACATCACCGATCGGGATATGTTGTGAGCCTGAAAGTAGTATGGAGGGGAAAAGAAATGGGAAAGAAGAAGTTTGGGAAGTACCTGGCTATTCAGATCTAGTCACCAAAGATGGCTAAAGCCATTTTAAGCACGGTTTCAATTCTGATTGGTGGTCTTTCACCAGGGAGATACTTAGGGCGTATCTATCACTCTGGAACGTGCCGCAAATATACTATACGAGTATAATATTTTATCTGAATCAAATGTGTTTTGACGAATATTTATTAATTATTTTATACTGATTATAAATGGCAGAGAGTGAGTGCAGTATGACAGCTCGGTTTGATAGACAACCCTCACATAAGTTATATGCAAGCAAAAAACAACGTAATTATTCTGAAATTATTCATTTCAAATCAATTATTCAGAAGACTGCCAAATGTAATTTGTAAATTTAGCCGTCCCTTGGATCGAGCGCCCTTGTGCACCGCTCTTTTACAAGTGATATCCGAGCAAACAACAACTCAATTTTTTTTTAAATTACTAATTACAAATAAATCATTCGAAACACTGTTTAGTTACACCTAACCAAAATCTACTTAAATTTTCTGAAATTACTCATTTCAAATCAATCATTCAGAAGACTGCCAAATATAATTTGTTAAATTAGCCGTCCGTTGGATTGGGCGCCCTTGTGCATCGCCCTTACATAAGTAATATCCTTGGAGAAACAATGTTTGGAGAGAGAGCTAATTATTTTTACCCAACCGATACAAACATGCGATAAATCACTTTCTCCGGGTTTTTACGTCGTACACCATGAAAGAGAAAGAGACAGCAAATATAATACTCCGCTTCTATATACTGTCCCCAGTGATCTTGAGTTCCTGGGTCACCGCGGGACTCCGCCTACATTTTTTATTATGCTACTAAACTTGACACAACTAAACGGTTTTTAGGTTAGATGCTATATGTTTGTTGATATCAATACTGTGAAAAAGTGGTTATACGAATAAACAAACACATTATGTCGATATGTGCTATGAATGGATGTATAAATACCCTAGCCTTAGTGTTAGCCACGCCCAGGTCCGCCGAGTCAGGTAAAAATCATCAAAAACTGACTACACTGCCTTGGATTGATACCACTCTATATACTCTAAGGTAATATCCGAGCAAAGAACAACTTAATTTTTTTGAAATTACTAATTACAAATAAATCGTTCGAAACACTGCCAAAAATATTTTGTAAACCTAGCCGTCCGTTGGATCGTGCGCCCTTGTGCACCGCCTTATTACATGCGAAGTCGCGGCGGCTCTGCGTACAGTAGACCCAGTAATCCACACGCGATCGTATTGTTGTCCCGTTAATCCGAGAATAACAACTGCCGGTGCGTAAATACTGCCGATTAGATTGTCTGTACGCATACCTCCAGCAGCGTCGCGGCGCCATGATGTAGCCTAAACCTTAGAGTATATAGAGTGGTATCAATCCAAGGCAGTGTAGTCAGTTTTTAATGATTTTTACCGGACTCTGCAGACCTGGGCGTGGCTAATACTAAAAGGCTACGGTATTTATACATCCATTCATATCACATATTGACATAATGTTTTTGTTTATTCATAAAACCACTTTTTCACAGTATTGAAATCAACAGAAATATAGCATCTAAAGTAAAAAACCGTTTAGTTGTGTCAAGTTTAGTGGCATAATAAAAAATGTGGGCGGAGTCCCACGGTGACCCAGGAGCCCAATATCATTGTGACAGTACACAGAAGCGGAGTATTATATTTGTTGTCTCTTTCTCTCTCGTGGTGAACGACGTAAAAACCCGGAGAAAGTGATTTATCGCAAGTTTGTATAGTTTGGGTAAAAATAATTAGCTCTCTCTCCGTACATTGTGTCTCCAAGGCCTTAACATTTATTATAGGTACAAATCAAATCAACAAAAAGCTTCCATCATTATTCAGGAAAACTTTCTGTTGTTAGTGTTTGTGTGATATTTTGACTGTATACATCATTTTAATAGTGTGTTGATATTGTTTTGTTAAAATATGTTTATTAATAGAGTGCTTATACCAACCCTGATGTATGGTAGTGAGGCATGGAACTGGCAGAGGAAGGATGAAAGTAGACTGAATGCTGTGGAAATGATATCTTTGAGACGGATGTGCGGTAAAACCATGTATGACCGTATTACAAATGTGGATATCCGGAAAGAATGCAAGGCTGATATGAGCGTAATGGATAGGATCAAGAAAGGGACCCTTAGATGGTTTGGACATGTAGAGCGAATGAACGAAGAAAGGAGTGTGAAAAGAATATATGATGCGAAAGTGAATGGAAGAAGAAGTCGAGGACGCCCGAGGAAGACATGGCACGATCAAGTAAATCAAATACTTGAATCGGGTCATGTGAAGAGTCAGAATAACAGAAGAGTATGTATGAGACGATGTATGAATGTTAATGAAGCAAGAAGTGTGTGCCAAGACAGAGTTGTATGGCGGTCCATCCTCTCTGCCTACCCCTGCGGAGAAACGGCGTGATGGTTAGTTAGTTACTTAGTTTTTTTTTTATGTCCGAATTCCATGTGGGCGGTAACTAATAAGCTACCCAACATCCTTTAATATGTCTTTGTCTCTTTCTATCGAGTCAGTATAAAGTCAACCGTCCTGACTTCACTGTTTCGCAAAGGTACTTCTCCATATATTCTTACTCCAAGGTGGAAGGCTTGCTTTAAAAATTTCACCATCAATAAATTTAGTACATAATTATCACCTTTATAAAAATAATGACGTTTTTAAATTATTACGTCTACCTGATTGAGTTCGGTTTCACTTTTACTGGACTGAGTGGAGGAGCGTTCGCGATAAACGAACCGTGAATCTTTGGCCGAAGAGAAAATGCCTCACACCTCAGCCAAGGTTCATTACCACTAGCCAAAGAGCCAGCGTAGAATTAACTTATTAATGTATTTGTTGATCAGGGTTAACAGATTGTTCACGCGTTAGGGAGAAAAATTCAATTGCAAAAATTCAGTTAAAAGATTTATTTATTTTTAAAGTGAAAACCGCACAAGAGTCCCAACTGCTCTCGACCGTCTAGAGCCATTAGACCGCGGCATCCTTCATAGGGGATGTTGTTAGACTGAAGGTAGTGAGGAGGGGAAGGAGATTGGGAAGAGGAAGGCCGGGAAGTACTCGGTTATTCAGATCTGGTCACCAAACACGGCTACAGCCATTTCAAGCAACGTTTCGATTCTGAATGGTGGTATTTTACCAGGGCGATACTTAGAGTATCTTCGAATCTGGAACGTGCCGCAAATATACTGTATATTATTTTATATGAATTGAATGCGTTGTGACACATATTAATTAAATAAAACGTATATGCGCACGCCGGGATTGAACGCGCGACCGCTGTATTCGTAGTCGAGCGTCTTACCACTCGACCACGGAGGCCGCCAACATGGACAATCGACGATTATTATTATATATATATACTATAGTGAATACCGCACAAGAGTCTTAACTGCTCCCAACCGTCTAGAGCCAGTGAGACTATGGCATCCTCAAATAGGGTATGTTATGAGGCTGAAGGTAGTGGGTAGGAGAAGGAGATGAGGAAGAGGAAGGTTGGGTAGTACCTGGCTATTCAGATCTGGTCACCAAACACGGCTAAAGCCATTTCAAGCAACGTTTCGATGCTGAATGGTGGTCTTTCACCAGGGCGATACTTAGAGTATCTACCACTCTGGAACGTGCCGCAAATATACTATTTTTTTTATTTTACATGAATTAAATTTGTAATGAGTTATGACACATATCAACAAAATAACGTGTGTTTGCGTAAGCCGGGTTTGAACCCGCAACCTCTGGATTCGTAGTCGAGCGTCTTACCACTCGACCATGGAGGGCGTCAAATGAACCGCCTTTATTCACCAGGCAGAAGGTAGTGGAGAGGGTAAGGTGATGAGGAAGAGGAATTTCGGGAAGTACCTGGCTATTAAGACCTAGTCACCACACACGGCTAAAGCCATTTCAAGCAACGTTTCTATTCTGGATGTAAGTCTTTCACCAAAGCGATACTTAGAGTATCTACCATTCTAGAACGTGTCGCAAATATAAAATATATTATTTGACTTGAATTAAATGTGTTATGACACATAATAATAGTTTACGCATGCCGGGTTTGAGCCCGTGACCTCTGTATTCGATGTCGAAAGTCTTACCACTCGACCACGGAGGCCGTCAACATTGACAGTCGACGACTATACAGTTTCACCCTTGGAGAAACAATGTATGGAGAGAGATCTAATTATTTTTACCCAACCCATACAAACTTGCGATAAATCACTTTCTCCAGGTTCTTACGCCGTACACCATGAGAGAGAAAGAGTCAACAAATATAATACACCTCTTCTATGTACTGTCACGACGATCTTGAGCTCCTGTGTCACCGCGGGACTCCGCCCACATTTTTTATTATGCCACTAAACTTGACACAACTAAACGGTTTTTTAGATTAGATGCTTTATTTTTGTTGATAACAATACTGTGAAAAGGTGGTTATACGAATAAACAAAAACATTATGTCGATATGTGCTATGAATGGATGTATAAATACCCTAGACTTTTAGTATTAGCCACGACCAGGTCTGCAGAGTCCGGTAAAAATCATTAAAAACTGACTACACTGCCTTGGACAGATACCACTCTATGTACTCTAAGGTTCCACCGCTAAAAACAAAGACACAACAATGAAATTCGTTCGAGTTTCGAGCATGAGTATGTACACACACGCTTGTGTTTCTTGCATCAAAGAATTTCTATTTCGTTTGAACCAGAAAGATATCCGATAGCAACTGACCCAGTTGTTATTGTTAGTGATTTAAAAACAACTAATTTCCATACTCAGACAGCAGCACAACGATCTGAATCGCAACTCAAAGTGGACAAAAAAATTTTTACTATCGGCAAATCCAAAAGGTATGCAGGAGTAGTGCAATGCAATACCTTCCTTAATTGATATTACTACATAGTAATAATAATAATAACCTAAAAAGAATATCGTCATGAAAATCAAATGTGTTAGTGTGGAAAACAAAAAAAATTGCGCCGTCTGGAAAATTGTGGAAGATAATGTTCTAGATTCTTAATACAAATAGGGTTGAAACCTTCGAGTATATAGAGTGGTATCTATCCAAGGCAGTGTAGTCGGTTTTTGATGATTTTTACCGGACTCTGTGGACCTGGGCGTGGCTAAGACTAAGGCTAGGGTATTTGAATATCCATTCATAGCACATATCGACATAATGTTTTTGTTTATTCGTATAACCACCTTTTCACAGTATTGTTATCAAGAAAAATATAGAATATAACCTAAAAAACCGTTTAGTTGTGTCAAGTTTAGTGGCATAATACAAAATGTGGGCGGAGTCCCGCGGTGACCCAGGAGCCCAAGATCATCGTGACAATACGTAGAAGAGGTGTATTATTTTTGTTGTCTCTTTCTCTCTCATGGTGTACGACGTAAAAACCCGGAGAAAGTGATTTATCGCAAGTTTGTACAGGTTGAGTAAAAATAATTAGCTCTCTCTCCATACATTGGTACTCCAAGGTTGAAACCAAGATTTAAAAAAATATAAATAAAACTGATAAATTTGTTTAAAACCACATAATTTACAATATTTTGTTGGAAGCACCCTTCCATCTTCAGGACAATATTTTTTTTAAATTGACGCAGGGGTGGGCAGGCAATTGCACCCAAATGAGCGACAGTTCGTGTCAAAGTAAATTCAAACTTAAATAACTCCGCTGAAAAATAAGCGTAACGCCTCTATCCTAGTCTCGTTTTAAAGAGGAAGAAATTTTGTGGCAGTAGCGCTCCGACATTTGTCGCGAAATTATCATGATTTCATTTGTTTTAAATATTGTCCTGAAGATGGAAGGGTACTTCTGAAACCGGTCGACAAAATATTGAAAATAAAGTGGTTTTAAACAAATTTATCTGTTTTATTTATAAATATGGCAAGCCACAAAGCTTACGCTTTTTACGAATCCCAAAAATTTTATTCAATTTTTTTTTTCGTAAATATTTTTGACCAAAAAAAGCTGCAATTGGGCTCGCTGTGTCCAGCCACCCCACTCCGGTCACATGATTTAAATACTCATATATTAAACGAATACCAATCTCACACGCGACTGGGTTTTTTACGATCTACCAAAAGCAATCACTGTGCACTGTGGGCAACGTGAAACGTAAAGGTTTTTAGGATTTCTTAGCAATTAAAAAAATAGTGAGGCGGCTTTGAATGTAGGCATGACCTATATTTTAATTGAACCTTTGAAGTTGGTAAATCTATACCATGTACGTGTATGAAAAGATTTGTCTACGGCGTAGACAAAGACAAATGCGTAGATTTAATTTCAAGTTGAATATATGAGGGGTTTAGAAGCAAAGGCAGCTTTTTCATTCTAAATTATTTCTTTAAAAGTTGATAAAGCGTTCTATACACTTTTCTATCATGAATGTGTTGCTACATTTAGAGATTAGTGTTTCAAATTGTTCCCAGTTTAATGTACACAAACATTTTGATACACAAAATTCTCTGTTTCTTTATAATAATCATTCAAAGTTGACAATGCTACGGAACTGTTTTTGTAGATTGCTGCCTTTGCTTCGAAGCTCCTCATATGGCTTTTACTCAAACATCACGAATGACGCATTTGACATTTTGTCGGGGTGTTGCATTCGACATATAGTCGGGATGTTGCATTAGACGTAATTTCGGTATGTTGCATTGGACATATAGTCGGGATGTTGCATTGTAAATAATGTCGGGATGTTGCAATGGATGTAATTTCGGTATGTTGCATTGGAAATACAGTCGAGATGTTGCATTGGATGAAATTTCGGTTTTTTGCATTGGACATATAGTTGTTGCATTGTATTTAATTTCGGGATGTTGCATTGGACGTAATTTCGGTATGTTGCATTGGAAATATAGTCGGGATGTTGCATTGTAAATAATGTCGGGATGCTGTAATGAATGTAACTTTTGTATGTTGCATTGGACATATAGTAGGGATGTTGCATTGGATGTAATTTCGGTATGTTGCATGGGACATATAGTCGGAATTTTGCATTGTAAATAATGTCAGAATCTTGCAATGGATGTAATTTCGGTATTTTTCATTGGACATACAGTCGGGATGTGGCATTGGATGTAATTTCGGTATGGCATTGGATATATAGTCGGGATGTTGCATTAGATGTAATTTCGGTATGTTGCATTGGACGTATAGTCGGAGTGTAGGTATGTTGCATTGGACATAATATTGGAATGTTGCAGCAGACATAAATTTGAAAAACAGATCAAAATCAGTGGTTTCTAGGACCCCTACCCCAAGCACAACGACAAAGGTTTTATCGAATATGTCGGTTTTTATCAATGATCCCGAACATGACTGCAGATCGCCACAGAACAAACAACAATTCACGCCGACTAAATAGCTTTCTTTTATTCAACGCTTTTTTGCTGAAATTAAAAAAATATTTTCAAATACCAAAATTCTTTCTTGATAAATCAATTTCACTAGCCTGTCTGGGTCCTAGGAATATGTACATTAGCAAAATTAGTTTTCTTTCAAATTCGTATATATCACAGTTCTAGAAAATATCTGTTCAGTTCATTGAAGTTAGGCTATCTAGAAAAAAGATCACTTGAAGTAGAATACCACAAAAATGTGATTTACAAATATTAATATTTTTTTCATTGTGCGTTAATGTATTTTAAACGCTGTAAGTTTATTCTTGTGTCCATTACATAGCAAAATCGCGATTAATATTCCTTCCGTTGTAAAACTTCAAGTCTAGGCCAAAACAATTCAACTAGCATCCGGATTAAATCGAATCGAAGTGAAAAATAATTATTTCGACATGGATTTGATTGCGCTATCCTTCAGAACGAAATAAAAAAACAAAAAATAAAGCAAAAACAAAAAAAAAACGAATAATATTTAAACAACACTATTTCCTTTGTGAGTATGTACATACGTACGAGTGTAAACTTATTAAATTCGCAACTGACGTTAATTTAAAACTGATTTTTTTAAATTTCAGCCAACCTAATAAAGTACCTACCTATAATGTATTTCAACAGACATTATTCTATATTTGAAATGGGTAGATTAAAGCAACTTATATGTTTTCTTGACAAGTGAAGTTAAATCTTGTGATTTTTAACGGTTGCTATAATTTAAATGTTATTCTATTGTTTTCTCATTGCTTTGTTATTTTATTTTTTGTTCTCCCTGTGTATGTATACAAAACCGCACACTTTGTATTTTTGGTTTAGTTTAATTTTTTACCCTGATGATGCTTAGGCCAAGAGAAAGTGGTCTTTTTATTATTATTTTTTTTTATATGAATACCGGACAAGGATCTCAACTGCTCCCAACCGTCCAGAGCCAGTAAGACTATGGCATCCCTAATTGGGGTATGTTGTGAGGCTGACGGTATTGGGGAAGGGAAGGAGATTGGAAAGACGAAGGTTCCGAAGTATCTGACTATTCAGATCTGGTCATAAAACACGACTAAAGCCATTTCAAGCAACGTTTCGATTCCGAATGGTGGTCTTTCACCAGGGCGATACTTGGAGTATCTACCATTATTATTATTATTATTTTTATATGAATTAGAATTAAGACACATATTAATTAAATAAAAGTTATTGGCGCACGCCGGGTTTGAACCCGCGACCTTTGAATTCGTAGTCGAGCGTTTTACCACTCGACCATGGAGGCCGTCATAAAAATTAAAATAATATTCGTGGTCTTATACAAAGTTATTTTATAATATTTTAAATATGTCAAACCACAAAGTGATTGCTTTCTGCGAAAAAAAAAAAAAAAATAAATAAATGTATATATATTAAAAAAAAACTCTCACGCAGAGGTCATTCAAGTATGATGCTGCCCGCCCATTCTGCGCTTTTTACATAAAAATACTAATTTAAATCCTTGGAGGAACAATGTATGGAGAGAGAGTTAATTATTTTTACCCAACCTATACAAACTTGCGATAAATCACTTTCTCCGGGTTTTTACGTCATACACCACTAAACTTGATACAACTGAACGGTTTTTAGGTTAGATGCTATATTTTTGTTGATATCAATACTGTGAAAAAGTGGTTATTCGAATAAACAAAAATATTATGTCGATATGTGATATGAATGGATGTATAAATACTCTAGCCTTGGTCTTAGCCACGCCCAGGTCCGCCGAGTCAGGTAAAAATCATCAAAAACTGACTACACTGCCTTGGATTGATACCACTCTATATCCTCTAAGTTTAAATCTGAACTCTTGTGCGACTCGAAGCCAGTGAAGGTAAATCACAAAACTATTTTTACTTCGCGTCAATATTTCAATACTCTTTCAATTGCAAATGTGGATCATAGTAAAAGTTGTATTAGCCAGTCTATAATCTTCGATTTGTAATCATATTTTTTACTGTGAGTATTCTACGCTCAACGATTTACATTGGGTGTAGAAACGCCGTAGCCTAGAATCGATCAAGCATTAGTTTTGTTACCAAACCTAAATACCTGCGTACTATAATAGATTCGATGAAACCAGCAAAAGGATGAGCTAACTATGGAATAGTTTGTATAACTATCTGTTGAAATTGTTGCTTGTAAAACAACGGAGAAATTGTTTAACAAAAAAAATTAACCCGCGTCACCTGGGTAGGCACCCCACACTTGGAACCACTCGGATACTAACCGATTGATCTTCATGAATATGTACCAGTTAGTAGCCGAGTTGAAAAATGCGTCAGGTTCTCACTCGGGCGTCGCGCGTTCAATCCTCTCCCAGCTAATTCCTTCATCATTGCACGAGCCAGCGCCGGATCCGCCATACGTTCAAACTGTGCAAAAAACATGGACGCCATCTCTGAAGGGGCACCGTAAAAATAAATCTTCTTTAAATTTACTTCATATTATCTCTAATCACAAAAATAAATAAGCAAATAATTATTTAAATCGCCTTTGTCCGCTTTTGTCATTCTTGTCAATTTCTATTCACCCCTCGGAGTAAGAATCTAATGGAGGGATAGCTAATTTGCTTCACCCAACCCATCCGAAATTGTAATAAATCACTTTCTCCGAGTTTTTACGTCGTACACCATGAGAGAAAAAGAGAGAACAATTTTTTTGGACCACTTGAACGTATCGTAAGGATGATCTTAAGCTCCTGGTTCACGGCGGGACTCCGCCCACATTATTTATTATGCCACTAAACTTGACACAACTAAACGGTTTTTTAGGTTATATGCTATATTTTTGTTGATAAAAATACTGTGAAAAAGTGGCTACACGAATACACAAAAACATTATGTCGATATGTGATATGAATGGATGTATAAATACCGTAGCCTTAGTCTTAGCCACGCCCAGGTGCGCCGAGTCAGGTTAAAATCATCAAAAACAACTCCAAAACTGACTTCACTTTTTACCTAAAAATATCATTAACCTTTGTCGCTTTTTTTATAATTCTTCACGATGTCCATTCCTCTTGTCACCTTTTGTCATTTTTGTAGAATTTCATTCAACCTTTGTCATTTATGTCATTTTGACAATTTTCATTCACCCTGTCGCCTTTTGTCATTCTTGTTGATGTCCATTCACTCTTGTCATCTTTTGTCATTCTTGTCAAATATAATTAACCTTTCTCGCCTTTTGTCATTCTTGTCGATGTCTATTCACTCTTGTCATATGTTTACATAAGGGTCAAATATCATTAATCTTTACCACCTATTGTCACTTTGTCGATGTCTTTTCACCCTTGTCATCATTTGTAATTTTTGTCGAATTTCATTCAACTTTGTCATTTTGTCATCTTCCATTCACCCTTGTCGTCTTTTATCATTCTTGTCAAATTTCCATCATTTTTGACTTATTTTATCATTCTTGTCAATTTCTATTAACCTTCACCCTTTTTATCATTCTTGTCAATTTCTATTCACCTTGCGTCTTTTATCAGTCTTGTCAAATTTCCATCATCTTTGCCTTTTTTGTCATTCTTGTGATATTTCATTTACATTTGCTCTTTTTGTCATCCTTGTCAATTTCCATTCACTCTTGTCGTATGTTATCATTCTTGTCGATGTCTATTCACCCTTGTCATATTTTGTCAATCTAGTCAAATTTGAATCCACTTTGCCTTTTTTGTCATTCTTGTGAATTTCTGTTTACCTTGCGCCATTTATCATTCTGGTCAAATATCCTTCACCTTTGCCTTCTTATGTTGTTTTTGTCGTAATTTATCAGTCTCGTCGAATTTCATTCACCTTTGCCATTTTTTGTGAAATTTCATTCACCCTTGCTTTTTATATCATCCTTGTCAGTTCCATTCACTCTTGTCATCTTTTGTCATTCTAGTAAATTTCTTTTCACCTTTCCCTTATATATTTCCGTTATTTTTATAAAATTTCATTCACCTTTGCCCACTTTTGTAATTTTTGTCAACTTCTATTCACCCTGCGTCTTTTATCATTCTTGCTAAATTTCTTCACTTTTCCTTCTTTTGTCATTCTTGTCGTCTTTTGTCAGTCTTGTCGAATTTCATTCACCTTTGCCAACTTTTGTGATCTTTTTCCATTTCCTTGTCGTCTTCCGACATTCTTGTCAGTTCCATTCAGCCTTGTCATCTTTTGTCATTCTTGTCAAATTTCTTTCTCCTTTGCTCACTTTTCTCATTCTTATCAATTTCTATTCACCGTCGTCTTTCGTCGTTCTTGTCGATGTCCATTCACCCTTGTAATATTTTGTATTTTTTGTCAAATTTCATTCACCTTTACCTTTTTTGTCATTCATGTCGATTTCCATTCACCCATGTCATCTTTCGTTACTCTAGTTAATTTACCATTCCTTTATTTTGTCATTCTTTTCAATTTCTTTCCCCTTTGCCCTTTTTGTCATTCTTGTCTATTTCCATTCACTTTTGTCGTCTTTTGTCATTCTCATCGATGTCCATTCAACCATGTCTTATTTTGTCATTTTCGTCAAATTTAAATTCACTTTACCCTTTTTGTCAAATCGAGTTATTTTTTGTCGTCTATTGTCATTTTTGTCGATGTCCATTCACCCTTGTCGTCTTTTATCATTCTTATCAATTTCTATTCACCTTTACCCTCTTTTATCATTCTTGTCAATTTCTATTCACCATGTGTCTTATATCATTCTTGTCACATTTCCTTTACCTTTTTGCCTTTTTTTTCATCCTCGTCAATCTCCATTCACCCTTGTCGTCTTTTGTCACTCTAGTCCAACCAGGTTAGGTTGAGTTAGGTGACGTTAGTGAGTTATTGGCTTTTTTAACAGTTTTTTTTTTTCGTATCTCATAAGATGTAGCCCAGCATCTTTCCATCCAAAGTTTTATCACATTCTTTGTTCAGACCAATTGTGCATTAATTTCCCACTATATTTTGCATCTCTGTGTTAGCTACTTACAAAAAATGTATTTATAAGTTCTAAGGACCTATTAAGATTCAATGAAAGATAAAAAAAAACCTACCCCCCTCTGTACCGTTTCCAGAACACTAATCTCACCCTCCATCTAATACGAAAGTATAAAAGAATGAAGGTATTTTTGTCAAGTGATTTGAGGTAATTAAATACCCGGATTTCACCCTTTATATCGCCTGGACACGAAGGGGAAAACTCCTTTGGGCGTGTAACTAATAAATCTTAGTAATTTAGCATTTAAAGTTGTAGGAAATGTGAATAGAATAAAACTAAAAATCTTTTATTCTACTGTGGCAATGCTCATGGATCAAACAACAGCACAATATGGATAAAATCCTTGCAGTAACGATATAAGGAGATACAGCTAATATTTTTTCCCAACCTATACAAATTTGCGATAAATCACTTTCTCCGGGTTTTCACGTTGTATACCATGAGAGAGAAAGAGACAAGAAAAGTCGTCACATAATATCGCAGCACTTTTAAGTATTTAAGAATGTTTTCCGTCCGCGCTAACTTCACGTCATCGAATCGCATAAATTACGTCAACTGATTTTTACGTTATTTCCTATATTTGTGTTGATTAAAATACTTGCTGTGTTTATACTTTTAAATTGAACATCATGGTGTTATGTGCCATGCGTGAATGTTCAAATAAGACCAAACTAAGATTATAAATCATCACTTTTCAGAGGTATTTCAACAGTTTTAAATATTTTTGACCGAACTTTAGAATTCTCACATTTTTAATGATATAAAGACATAAAATCAACAAAAAGCTTCGATCATTATTTGGGAAACCTTCTGTTATTGTATTTGTGTGATATTTTGACTTTGCAAATCATTTGAATGGTGTATTAATATTGTTTTGTTTAATGTGTTCAAATATGTTTATTATTAAAATGTCCAAATTCCATGTGGGCGGTAACTAATAGGCTATCCAACATCCTTTAAAATATGTTTGTATCTTTCTATCGAGTCAGTGTAAAGTCAACAATCCTGACTACACTGTTTTGCAAAGGTACTTCTCCATGTCCTCCAAGATAGAAACTCAGTAAGGAAGCTGGTAGGACTATCAACAGGACACTGCCACCTCACACACACCTGACACATGCAGCTGTTGGGAGGGGAAAGCAAACACTAATAGCTGGAGGAAATGTCAAGGTAATGAAGAAACCCCAAAGATATATTGAATAAGAGTACCACAAGGCACCATTTTGGGTCCTGTTTTAAAGTGTCAATATCTCGTCTTGATAGGAAGAAGGCCCGATATCTGAGGAGTTGAACACAATATTGTAAAACCAACAGAAAATAATAATAATAATACTTGGCTAATTTATATAGCGCAATTTATGATAAATTTACCATAAAACTATCGAAATGCCTTCTATGCATTGATATTACATATAGACCGGTCGGTAGTTGAGTGGACAGTTGGATAACGCGTCAGATTCCTACCCGGGCATCGTGGATTCAAGTCCTCTACTGGCTAAGTCCCCCATCATTGCACAAGCAACATCTTCCGCGTATTATGATGGTAGAAGGAGTTTTTTTTTTTCAAATATTGACCCTGGTATTCGAGCCCGCCACCTCCGCAGTCGTGGTCGAGCGTCTTGACCACTCGACCACGGAAGCCGTGACACGTCTATTGTTAGCTTTCTGCCTGAAAATTTACGGGCGTACGATACCGTAAATTATTTACAATTAAAAAACCTTCCTCAGACGAAAAGTCGCCGCGACAAAGTTGGCACTCGTCCAAACGCGGGGAAATAAGGCCCGGAGGAATGTGAAACGGAGGTGGATGTGTTACAGTACACGGTGATATGAAATACGTTAATTATGTAATTACGACGTATGAAGGTTTTGCATTAAATATTTTTTGTATTATTTTTGTGTTGATATTATGAATACAGATTTTGAAGGTGTGAAGCCATGGATGTTGCCTGTATTGAACAATTAAAAAATACGGAAGGTGACCTAACAAAATAGCGCCAACAAATAAAACAAACTAATTTGTTGACAGTGATAATCAGTTTAATTTGTCCAGCAGTCCAATATTAGCTATAATTCCCGTAAACTCATAAAATGTATGTTTATTCTTTGATCACCTTCTCAGTTGACGTTTTGCCTCTTTCATTTCGTATTATCTGTCTCTTTCTCTTTGTTATAATTTTGATGTTATTTTATTTTTCTTACCGTTTTCGTATTTTATTTTTAATTGTGTTCTCTCTTTGTATGTATGAGTATATACAAAGGCTGTTCAATAGAAAAGGCGAATTTTGAATTTTCGCGGGCTGTTTACATTTGATAATCGAATTTTTTTCGTTATTTTGGTACACGTATGTTTATCATATGTTAGCATTATCAACCATTTCGGATTAGTGGTTTGTTTTTGACAACTTTAAAGGTTAGTCACGTTTTTGTGTGTTCTTCGATTTTTTTACTTTTTGAAAAAATGGATCAAAGAATAAAATCCATGATTTGTTTTTCCACAACTCCAGAACGCTCATCGTCATTAACATCTTCTCGGCCTTCTGTAAAGCGCTTGTACCACTTATAAACACTTTTTTGAGACAAAGTAGACTCGCCGAATGCCACAGTCAACATTTTAAGTGCGTTGGAGCACTTTCTTCCATTTTTAACGCAAAATTTAATACATATTCTTTGATCCATTTTTTCCAAAAGTAAAAAATCGAAGAACACAAAAAAACGTGACTAACCTTTCCAGTTATCAAAAACAAACCACTAATCCGAAATGGCTGATAATGCTAACATATGATAAACATATGTGTACCAACATAACAAAATAAAAAAACGATAATCGAATGTACACAGCCCGCGAAAATTTAAAATTCACCTTTTCTTTTGAATGAGCCTCGTATAACCACACACACTTTGTATTTTCAATTCTGTACCCTGATGATGCTTAGGCCAAGCGAAACCAATTGGTCATAAAAATTAAAATTAAACCTGTGATCTTCTAAAAAACTTATTATTTAATTTGTATTTAATATGTCAAACCACAGAGAGATTGCTTTCTAGAAAAATGTAACATTTTAAAGCTCCGTTACTATGACTTTAGCTTGCAACAATCCTTAACAGATGATTTAATGACAATTGCAAACTAAAAAGTTGTTTGCTAATGATATACTGATAAACAAGTAATGTATAGAAGTGGAAATATGTTGTTGGAAAAAACTAGTATTAATGTGCTTTCGATTGAACGTAGTTTCCGACCATTGAGAATCAAAACGTTGCTTTAAATGGCTTTAGCCGTATTTGGTGACCATATCTGAATAGCTAAGTACTTTCCAACCTTCCTCTATCACATCAACTTCCCCTCCCCACTACCTTCTGCCTCACAACAAACCCCGACTGGGGATGTGACAGTCTCACTAGCTCTAGACGGTCGCGACGTTTCGATTTTGAATGGTGATCTTTCACTAGAGCGATACTTAGAGTATCTACTACTCTGGAACGTGCCGCAAATATACTTTATATTATTGTTTATGAATATAATTTGAAATAACAAATATCAATTTAGTAAGATTTATTTGCGCACGCCGGGATTTGAACCCGTGACCTCTAGAGTCGTAGTCAAGCGTATTAATTAACCTCTCGACCACTGAGGCCGTCTACTGTAAATGTTTTTTTTATTAAATTGTGGAAAATAAATCATAACCCTTTTTTATATGTGGGTGAAGTGAACCTGTTGAAAAACACAAAATCTCACTAAGAATTCGTTTATATAAATTTTTAATTCATCGTGACATCAGCACAGTGTATACGTCTGACTTATCAGAATTAATTCATATGTGACTGTCGGACAAGCCCATCGTTTTTTTTTTTTAAGTCATTTATAGCTTCGTTTGTATTCTGAATGGTGAAATTTTCCTCGACAGAGTAGTAAGCTCCTTGACTCTGCGCACGAAGCTCGTGGATTTGAAACTCAGCGTGGGCTGACGTATATATACAAGGAATTTGTTTATGTATCGGAGCCAATGATAGTAATGCGTTTGGTGTGTAGGTACAATAATGGCCAGTCGCTAGCGTGTAGGTGTGAATTGCATCAGTAATGGTGACCAAATTCGGCTACATTAGATTTCATGATAATAAAATCATGGCTCATTTTTGTTTTTTTTATGATCGGTGTCAAAAGGATTGTACAGTTGATTGTTACATCTGCAGAGAGTAGACCAATTTTTTAACCTTTAATTTTCTAAAATGTGCTACTGACGGCATCCACTACCCGTCTGTCATCCTAAGCAACATGAGTGAGTAGGGGTTATGTTGTATCCAAGGTCCTCCCGGCTATACTTTAAATGTTTCTACTTCTGTTATGTTGTTGTTTATTTGCATATACAGAGAGTCTGGTGGTTGATGTGCAAAATGTTGGAGGTCATGATACCACTGTTGCCAACTATTTGTTTTACTTACAAAGCCAAATAATTTGCCTAGAACATTACTCAAAACAACCCAAACTATATGGTTATATAAAATACTTCAACATGGCTAATGAACAAACAAGAAATAATTGTATTAACAACTTGATTGCAAACTCAATATTGTTCAAATTTAAACATAAACTTTTAATGCATTTTAAATTACTTTTTACGTATTTAAAAAATATATTTATTGAGGTAATTATATTAGCTTTTATTTTTTTTATTCAAATACATTATTTATGCATATATATTGATTTTTACTTTATTTGTATTTAGTATATGTATTGTTAAGCTTTTTTTTTGCCCAACCCTACATTTTTATTATTTACTGGAGCAGATCCGTGAAAAATAAAAAAATTAAAAACAAATGTTTTTTTTTTAATTTGCTGCCGCCGGAAAACGAACCCCGATAAACTGCTTGAAAGGCAACTATAATAACCAATACACCACCAACAATGAACGGCGGCATAAAATCATCAAATGTACTGAAAATAATAATTATGTAGTTTTGAATTTTAGAATATCACGTACTCACGTCACATCACATCCGAAATTACATTGTTTATTATTAATATTTAATAAATGGTCACCCGTCCCAGCACAGTTACAAGTCTAGATAGTATCTTGGATAGACTATCCATTTTTATTTACGAAAAACCTATTTAAATTATAATTAAATTATTTAAGCTATATGCTTTACGTTATTTATTTATTTATTTATTTACACCCGTTTTAGGCTTTTACATACATTTTAATATATTTTAATTTTTTCAAAACAGAAACCTCATTAGTGCAAGAATTGTGTAAAATAGAAAAAATAAAAAAAGAGTATTGAATAGCAGATACAAAAATAACTAAAAACATGTTCAAAAATATTGTAAAAGAAAGGAAATAAATAATATTAAGTAATAGGTCCAACTATTAGTTTAGCTCTACCAGATAACAACAACTGTACTAAATTAAACTTATAGATTGATATTGACGTGTTAAATATATCAGCTACATCGGAGTATATGTTTCCCAGATGCAACATTCGTCGCATAGGCGTGTTGAATTGTGAGATTGAAGCAGAATTGCTACAATAGTACGGTAGGTACTGCCTTGTAATCGTCTTGCTAGGAACATGAAATGAAATAGTTCAGGGCTGTCAATCATTGAATTTATAATTTTGTATAAGTAAATCAAGTCGGTAATTATTCTCCGTTCAGACAATCTCAATAAATTAAGATGACAAAGAAGATAATCGTAATTGATAGATTCCCTTAATAAGCCCATTCTGAAGTTAATAAATCTTAGAAATTTATTTTGAACTCTTTCTATTGTAAGGGAATGAATAGCATAACTTGGTGTCCACACTGTTGAGTTGTATTCAATTTGACTCCTAACTAATGACATGTACAATTTTTTGAAGGTATGAATGTTTCTTAAATTGATTACATATTCTTAATATAAAACCCAACATTTTTAAAGCTTTATTCGATGCGATTTCGATATGATTATTAAAGTTTAGTTTTTGGTCAAAGTATACTCCCAAATATACGTAATTCAAATATGGCTACCTATACTTATAATAATAAATTTATTGTAAAAAAATATATTAAAGGGGTGTGATAAAAATGACTGCATTTCAAAAGGTTTCGGTAGCTCGTTTGGCAGAGGCGTTACTCCCAAATAAAGGTTCAAGTCGAACCTCGGTCGCAACCCAACCCATTCATATTTTGTTGAAAATCATTGGTATCGTTTCATAATAAAGCATTGAGCCTAAGTAATTAATTCTAATTTAAATAAGTTTTTTTTATTTGATCGTAAGGGGGCAAACATGGCGCTTGCTGTTTAGCGTTCCTCGACACCCCATCAACAACCAGTCACCGTGCACTACTGACAGTGGACAAGTGTATTGTCAACACGCGAGGGTCTGCCAAGGCGATGGAGCGATGCCAGGGTTCTTTGTCATTAAAAGCATAATTTATGGGTCCGTCGGGGACTCAGTGGCATAGAGTTGGTAGAGTAGTATCTATCCAAGGCAGTGAAGTCAGTTTTTGATGATATTAACCTGACTCGACGCACCTGGGCGTGGCTAAGACTAATGCTAGGGTATTTATACATCCATTCATATCACACATCGACATAATGTTTTTGTTTATTCGTATAGCCACTTTTTCACAGTATTTTTATCAACAAAAATATAGCATATAACCTAAAAAACCGTTTAGTTGTGTCAAGTTTAGTAAATAGAAGCGGTTTATGAAATTTGCTGTCTCTTTTTCTCTCATGGTGTACGACGTAAAAGCCCGAAGAAAGTGATTTATCGCAAGTTTGTGTAGGTTGGGTAAAAATAATTAGCTCTCTCTTCATATATTGTTAATTCAAGCTCAGTGGTATGAATATAAATATTTAACTAGTGTTATTGAAAACCCAATCGTCGCCGAAAAAGCCATTATGGGAAGTTTACAACAGAGCACTTAAAAGTTTTTTTGTTTTACAACAAAAGTCTTCGGTACCTAGTTAGATTTTGAAAAAAAGGTTAACTTAATGCTCTCACTGAGTTACCTGAAGCGACATAAAGCTAAAAAAGTCCCAAACTTATGTCGCTTGAGTCGAGCCTTCTCCCGAATGGTAAATATATTTTAGATGGCTGAAGGGCCTCCATGGTCGAATGGTAAGACGCTCGACTACGAACCCAAAGGTCGCGGGTTCAAACCGGCGTGCGTCAGTAACTTTTATTAAATTAATATGTGTCATAACACATTTAATTAATATAACATTTATTTGCGGCACGTTTTAGAGTGGAAGATAATCCAAGTATCGCCCTGGTGAAAGACCACCGTTCAGAATCGAAACGTTGCTTTAAATGGCTTTAGCCGTGTTTGGTGACCAGATATGAATAGCTAGGTACTTCCCAACCTTCCTTTTCCCCATCTCCTTTTCCTCCCCACTACCTTCAGCCTCACAACATACCCCCATTGGGGATGCCATAGTTTCACTGGCTCTAGACTGTTGGGCGCAGTTGGGACTCTTTGGCGGTATACACTATATTTAAAAAAAAGGGCCACTAAAGGGTTCAGAATCAAACGAGAGTCAAAGTTGTCAATACAGAATAACAAATTTATATTTAACTCATTTTTGACAAAAGTGTCCCTTAAGCCCCTTTGCTTTTCCAGCGATGATTTTTTGTATACAAAAGCATTGAGAGCTTTTTTAACGCTTTAGATCTGAAGCTAAAATTAATAAAACTTGCATGTAATTTTTTTTGTTGAATTCACGCGGCTTGTAGCTGTAATGTACCCACCCAGACAGCGATTGATAACACTAAGACTTAAACTATTTGGTTGACCATCTTTATCAATGTTTGTCGCACCAATGTGTGCATACTGTAAGATCAATGTTGTTATGCTAACTATTATGTTATTATTTGGGTATTAATCTATAAGAAATGATATGTTAAACTTTACGCCAACTGATATTGACATATCTTATAAACATTGATTATTCTACCACTATATAAACTCCAAGTATGATATATAATAATAATAAAGTTTTATTCCGAAAGGTATGCAGGAGTAGTGCAATGCAATGCCTTCCATAATTGATATCAATACATACTAATAATAAAATCAAATATATATATTTATGTATTTTTTAAATAATACGAGTAAAAAATATTAATATTAGGCCTCATTTCTTCAAAACGCCATCAAGAGGGAGTCCATCCTGGCAGCGTTAAGATTGATGGGGCCAATAATTTACTCCAATGCGCTTCTATGCCTGAGTTCGGGATCTGACGGGATTCCATGATGAGGTCATTTCTGGAGTTGTTAATCCTTTCCCACATTCCTGCTACCCTGGTTCTCATGCAGGCTGCAAATCCTGGAACTCGCCCCTCGGTGAACATACCGGAAGCACTGCAGTGCCTGGGAAGACTGAACATCATGCGGTAGGCGTTGTTGTACTGGACCCGAAGCCTTTCCATGCTACTCTTCTTAAAATTGGTCCAGAGCTCGCACGTGTATAGGGTAGTACAGAACGCCAGGAAGAGTGTCCTTTTCACTGGTGGACTACAGAGCCGAAATCTTCTACTGAGCATGTTTGATTTCACACTGAGTGCTCGCCTTTGCCTGTCGATGTCGTCGTCATCCATTAGCTTGCTGGTGATGATGTGGCCCAGGTATTTGGTTTCTTCTACCACCCTTAGAACTTCACCGAGAGTCATTATGAGAGGATCATTATTTTTAAAGATTCAATGAGTCTCGGACGCAGCTAATATTACCACGCTTCTGGTGTAGGCATTACTCTGTAAACCTCTAGTTCTTGCCTATTACAAATGTAAAGGAACTTCATAATATAAATTATGTGAAAAAGTGTTTTAGTACCAACGAATCCATAACATAGAAAATAGTTGAAAAGTTTCAAAACGTTTAAAACAGTGTGGAATTTTCATATTACATTGCTTGCCTTTATGTTAAGCCCGCGATTCTTACCCAATTGACTAATAGTTGGAATAATGTTTGACTGTTGATAGCACACGCGAACTAGAATGGCACATGGCAGTATGAAATGTAGGTGCTAGTGCTAGTAGGAACAATGCACAAATATGTATAACGGAAAATGCTCGGTGCCAAATAATACATGTTTTTTTCACATTAATTGTTTTTCTAAAAAAATCATTTATTTTTAATGGCCTTGAATGTGGAAACTGCTGTCAAAATAAAAACTAAAAACTGGCAGAAAATAGTATAAACATTGTTAAATTCAAATAATAAAAAATTAAAAAAGAATTCTACAAATTTTACTTAAAAATTCGATTAAAAATAATTTTATATGTTTTGTGTGGTTTAATTTTTTTTTTAATTAGAAAAACTTATTAAATCTCAACGCTTCATTGTGATATTAATTATTTAAAATATATTAGTATTTTTCATAGAATATTAAATAGAAAAGGACACCAGAGTGGTAGATACTCTAAGTATCGCCCTGGTGAAAGACCACCATTCAGAATCGAAACGTTGCTTGAAATGGCTTTAGACGTATTTGGTGACCAGATCTGAATAGCCAAGTACTTCCCAACCTTCCTCTTCCCAATTTCCTTCCCCTCCCCAGTACCTTCAGTCTCTTAACATACCCTATTTGGGGATGCCATAGTCTCACTGGCTCTAGACGGTTGAGAGCAGTTGAGACTCTTATGCGGTATTCATATAAAAAAATATTTAAAAAATACACAGACAGTTAAAAAAACGGGTTGCGACCGAGAATCAAACTCCTCTACCCTAATCATTTTATTGTCTGTGTCTTTAGTGTGTATACCGCACAAGACCCGACTGCCGGAGCCAGGGGGGCTATGGCAACATTGGCAACCCCAATCGAGATATTTTGTGAGGCTGAAAGTAGTGGAAAGGGGAAGCAGATGAGGAAGAGGAAGGCTGGGTTGTACCTGGCTATTCAGATCTGGACACCTAACACGGTTGGTGCCATTTCTAGCAACGTTCTGACTTTTAATGTTTATTTATTTAACAAAGATCTCATAAAAACAGTTGTTCACCAAATACATTAAGAGATGAATGATATAAAAATATTGTAGATACATGCACAGTGTAAAAAAAGAAACTAAACATTTATGTACATCTCACATATAGACAAGGTTTTATATATCCGAAAGAGTTATACGAGTACAAACTGAAGTAGTGTGACGCGATGTATATGACATAATAACGCAAATAAAGTTAGCAATGAAAAAGAAAAAGATAATATATAAGAGAGGTTCATTCTTATACACATATTATGAGATAATCGTTGAATTGGCAAGTGTAAAAATGTGTGTAAAAAAAATATTTTGTTTAAGATTATGTAGATCGTTTATACCTAACGGTCACTCTTGTACGTACATCGAGAGATAGTGACAGAACTCTATATACATAGCCTGTTCAAAATAAAAGGTTAATTTTGAATTTTCGCGGGCTGTGTACATTCGATTATCGATTTTTTTATTGTTATGTTGGTACACATTTGTTTATTATATGTTAGCATTATCAGCCATTTTGGATTAGTGGTTTGTTTTTGACAACTGGAAAGGTTAGTCACGTTTTTATGTGTTCTTCGATTTTTTACCTTTGAAAAAAATGGATCATAAAATAAAATCCATGATTTGTTTTTCCACAACTCCAGGACGCTCATCGTCATTGACATCTTCTCGGCCTTCTGTAAAGCGCTTGTACCACTTATAAACACTTTTTTGACACAAAGTAGACTCGCCGAATGCCACAGTCAACATTTTTAGTGCGTCGGAGCACTTTATTCCATTTGTAACGCAAAATTTAATACATATTCTTAGATCCATTTTTTTCAAAAGTAAAAAATCGAAAAACACACAAAAACGTGACTAACCTTTCCAGTTGTCAAAAACAAACCACTCATCCAAAATGGCTGATAATGCTAACATATGATAAAAATATGTGTACCAACAAAACAACAAAAATATCGATAATCGAATGTACACAGCCCGCGAAAATTCAAAATTTACCGTTTCTTTTGAACATGCTTCGTATAATATTTCTAAGGTAGATGCAGCCTCATTGAATAGTTCCATCGCTTTAAATATTGACGTGGTTTTGTATGAGGAAGTTCTGACTTTCGGTGTGTAAAACGTCACATGGTGCCTCGCACGAATGTACTTACTTGGGGCTAGCAACGGTGATCTTTCTTCCGAATATTATAACAAATTTATGTAATTAAAATGTCCAGATTGCCAGTCTACGAGCTACGAACATAAACATCTACGTGCTACGGGTGTATTGTAGGTAGCTACGGTAAGTGTCTACGTCTACGGTAGGCAACGTATTGCGTGACCGTAGACAAGGCAGTCGCTACTTGCTACAACCTCGCACGTAGCTAGCAGCAAGTAGCAACCTCTATAACTCTATAGAAATTAGGTATATTTGTATTATCACTTTTGTGAGCCGGGTATATATGCATGCCAAGTAAAATATATTATATACACATATTGTTACTATCAGTGGCTCTATCCTACCGACTTTCTCTTGGGTATGCTCGGAACCTTAGAGTACATAGAGTAATACCTATCCAAGGCAGTGTAGTCAGTTTTTGATGATTTTTACCTGACTCGGTAGACCTGGGCGCGGCTAAGACTAAGGATAGGGTATTTGTACATCCATTCATAGCACATATCGACAAAATGTTTTTGTTTATTCGTATAACCACCTTTTCACAGTATCGTTTTCAACAAAAATATAGCATATAACCTAAAAAACCGTTTAGTTGTGTCAAGTTTAGTGGTAAAATAAAAAATGTGGGCGGAGTCCCGCGGTGACCCAGGAGACCAAGATCATCGTTACAGTACATAGAAGCAGTGTATTATATTTGTTGTCTCTGTTTCTCTCGTGGCGTACGACGTGAAAACCCGGAGAAAGTGATTTATCGCAAGTTTGTATAGGTTGGGTAAAAATAATGAACTCTCCCTCCATATATTGTTACTTCAAGAGTGGTATCTATCCAAGGCAGTGTTGTCAGTTTTTTATGATTTTCGCCGGACTCGGCAGACCTGTGAGGTTGAAGGTAGTGGGGAGGGGAAGGAGATGGGGAAGGGGAAGGTATAAAAAAAAATTATATATATACAATAACTGGAAATGTTTCAAGGGGGGAGCCTGCTTTAGGAGGTTCAAAAATCGTTTTTTTTTTTTTTTATTGCTTAAATTAATTTCTAATATATAGAAAAATATGTATGTAAAGTTATAGAGGCCAATTCGCAATATTTTCAAAGATACAGCACTAAACGCGGTGGGGCGCAGGTATACGAGCGCTCGAGCAGCTGTAGCGCGCTTGTCCCCTAGGTATAATAGCTCCGAACTGTGTACCTGAAAAGATTCAACGGTCATTCGACACAATGTTTTGAATTCGGAGACGTGCCGTGTCGAGCTATAGGACGGATTATAATGGTTTATGATATGTATACCCCCTCTCTGTATACGTGCCTCTACAAAGCTGTTTCTAGCGTCGACGAATAGTTTTGTTTTGAATCTCGTCGAGTAAACATCGCTACAATATGTCAAGCTACCCTAAAGGCAGTCAATCCAGCAGTGAACGTAGTGCGAAGCCACGGAAACGCAGATTTCACGGGTATCGATTTACAAGTGGATCTGACGCTGACGATGCAGAGAGGGACACAAGCAGCAGTGAGGAGAAATTAGCCTCTGCAAGCACTGGTGACATTACTATTTTTCCAGCTCACTGCTATCGAATAATCGAATTTTTACAGTGTTTCTTGCAATATCTGATATAGTAAACTGCAGATCTTGTAAGCAAAACATAACATTTGCAGAAAACAAGCATCGGGGCTTGGGTTTCAAAATTATATTATTATGTCAGTGCGGTCAACGTGAAATTCATTCAGGACCATTATTAAACACCGGTTTCGAAATAAATAGACGAATTGTGTTTGTTATGAGGCTTCTCGGTGTTGCACGAGAAGGCATAAATTTGTTTTGTGGACTTATGGATATATCTCAAGGTTTGGCGAAATCAACATATGATCAAATAGTGCAGCATTTATACTCAACGTCGAAATCAATGTTTGAAAGTGTCTGTGAAAAAGCAGTGAAAGAAGAGCAGGAAAAAATGTAGAAAATGAGAGAATTGCAGATTGTTTGAAAGTTTCTGGCGATGGATCGTGGAAAAAACGTGGCTACACTTCATTATTCGGTGTAACAACTCTGATTGGATACTATTCTGGCAAAGTAGTCGACCTCATCGTTAAAAGTGCATATTGTAAATCATGTACCCAAAAAAAAGCACATTAGACGATGACGAATTTCAGGAATGGTATGAAGAACATAAAGAATCATGCTCGTCAAATCACAAAGGTTCAGCAGGGAAGATGGAGGTGGATTTAATCGTGGAAATGTTTTTGAGATCTGTGCAAAAATTCGGAGTCAAGTATACGAATTATATCGGCGACGGTGATTCGAAAACTTTTGCTGGTGTTCTCAAATAGCTCGATAGCCCTGTTATAAAAAATGAGTGCGTGGGGCATGCAGAAAAGCGTATGGGTACACAACTCCGAAATATAAAGAAGAAACAGAAGCTCGGAAGCAAAAAACGGTTGACGGATAGCGTCATTAAAAAGTTGACGATTTACTATGGTTTAGCTATCCGAAGAAATAATAATTCTGTCGAAGACATGAGAAAAGCAATAATGGCAACGCTGGACCATTATTGTTCGACTGACAAATCTCCTCGCCACGACAATTGCCCGTCAGGCGCCGAAAGCTGGTGTGAATGGCGGAAAGCTGAAGCCACGAATTCTCTTGCGTCATTCAAGCATCCAGATCGACTGATTGACGAACATGTGGAGAAACATATTCGTCCAATCTACAAAGAACTTTTGACGCGGTGCTTAGGCGGACACACGCAAAATTCCAACGAATCATTCAACGCTACAGTCTGGCGCATAAGCCCAAAACATCTGCATTCTGGTAAAAAAATCGTTAAAATTGCTGCGTACATAGCTGCAGGAATGTTTAACGAAGGATATTCTACAATTCTAAGTACCATGCAGTTACTTGATTTAAAAATCGGCCAGGTGTGCAAGACACATGCGGATAAAATCGACGCAGAACAGATCGAGAGGGAAAACCGGCGTGCATCTTTTTCCAGGAAGGAGGCTCGCACAGCCCGTAGACTCGAGCAACTTCAACAAAACGAGTTTCACGAGCAAGCTGAAGGGTTACTTTATGGAGCTGGAATAGCTGATTAGCGTATTATTGCTGTAAGTAAACGAAAATTAACAATTTTTCTAAGCGTAAACTTTGAAGCGCGTTTTCTCGAGTTTTTGTTTTTACGATTTTTCTCAATTGGCGGGCGTGATTGAAAGAAAACTATACAACCAATCAAAACGATCGAAAGGTTGTTAAATTCAATATTGTATTTTCTTCTATTTGAACTAAAAATATTCATGAAAAAAAAAATAACTTTTTTGGCAAATTGAAATGATAAAAAATTAAAAAAAACACTTTTTTTTTTTAAGTTGTGAAATATTTTTTTTTTACAATTTCTTCGGTTTTTTCTTAGTTCACATTGAAAAAATATATATAATTTTTTTTTTTAAATCTGGTTTTTTTGTTTCAGACGAAAATTGCGAGCTCCATCTTTCCCGCCCATTGGAGACTGCAGTTGCAAGGTGCTGCACAAATGTGTATAGAAATCGACTGAATTTCAATATTTTTTGATAATTTATTTTTTTTTGTTATTTTCAAATATATATTAATGTATCCTAAAAAGCTCGATCGACTGACTTATTTTTTCTATTCTAAAAAAATCCTCAAAAAGCCCGATTTTTAGATATTTTTCCAATGGTACACATTTGCCGAATATATTTTAAACAGCATGGGTTTATAGTTTACAACAAATACTCAAGATTCAAATTTCCGCCCCCTCTTAAAATCCACCCACCACGGTTTTAATTCAATTCAATATCACCGGCCTGCCAAGCAGTGAGGGGGTGGCGTTCCAACCGATTTGCATAGAGCCCACATTAGCCAGCACACCCCACACCGCCTCAACGGCCTACAATCGATCTCATCAACTACCCCCTGCCTTCTAGGGTAGGTAGGCATACCTACGCAGTTGTAAATTTACCGAATAAAGTGATTTCCCGTGAGAATAATTTATAACACACTGCGTTTTTATTTATTTTGTCCAATTACAAAAAAGACATAAAAAACGAAATGGAAAAAAAGCAACAGAGAAGGAACAGCACATACATAATAATAAATGAAGCGATGTCAGAAATAGGACAAAATAAACATAAGAGAGAACATTCAAGCCATGGTCTAGTCAAAGTTTTGGTAGAGTCGTGAAGAATGACAAAAATCATTTGGACTGCAACCAAAAATTTCAAGACCATGGCTTGAGTTAACAAGTCTTGACATTCTGGACATTGAAGAATTATACTTATAATTAGTATTGTGATGATTGAGGAACAGCAATTCATTGTTTCTGAGTCTACGGCAAGGAATGTTGAACTGGATAATTTAATGTGTTGAAATCTGATTTTGTCGAAGAAGTCATTAAGCACAACAGTCATGCCTTCCACTAACTTGCTTTACACAATATTACATGTTATGCAGTGGTAATTTTCTAGAGTGTATCGTCGCTGGAAAGGTAAAAGGGATTAAGCGACGCTTTTGTCAAAAATAAGTTAAACATGCAGTTTTGATCAGTTCTGTTTTCTGTATTGAAAGCTCTGACTCTCGTTTTATTCTGAAGACTTTGTGGCCCTTCAGACATCTAAGATATATTTATATGTTAACTATGGAGAAGGCTTGACTCTAGCGACATAAGTTTAGGACTCTTTTAGCTTTTTGTCGCTTCAGGTAACACAGTGAGAGCATTGAGTTACCCGAGTTTACTTTTTTTTCAAATCCAACCAGGTACTGAAGACTTATAAATTTTATTGTAAAAAAAAACTTTTAAGTGCTCTGGTGTAATAATAATAATAAAGGTTTATTTAAGAAGGTATGCAGGAGTGGTGCAATGCAATACCTTCCATAATTGATATCAATACATAGTCATTATAATGTTAACAAAGATATTATGCCTCATTACTGCAAAACGCCATCAAGAGGGATTCCACCCTGGCAGCGTTAAGATTGATGGGGGCAATAATTTACTAAAATGCGCTTCTATGCTTGAATTCGGGATCTGATGGGATTTTATGATGAGGTCATTTCTGGAGTTGTTAATCCTTTCCCGCATTCCTGTTACCCTGGTTCTCATGCAGGCTGCAAATCCTGGAACTCGCCCCTCGGTGAACATACCGGAAGCACCGCAGTGCCTGGGAAGACTGAACATCATGCGGTAGGCGTTGTTGTACTGGATCCGAAGCCTTTCCATGCTACTCTTCTTAAAATTGGTCCAGAGCTCGCACGTGTATAGGGTAGTATAGAACGCCAGGAAGAGTGTCCTTTTCACTGGTGGACTTCAGAGCCGAAATCTTCTACTGAGCATGTTTGATTTCACACTGAGTGCTCGCCTTTGCCTGTCGATGTCGTCGTCATCCATTGGCTTGCTGGTGATGATGTGGCCTAGATATTTGGTTTATTCTACCAGCCTTAGAACCTCACCGTTCAAGATAGCTGGAGGAATGTTTTTCGGACCCTGCCCGTAACTGATTAAATATATGAATATATCTGTAAGCTTCCTTAAATAGTGATTCAGCCCTTTTGCCTTTCCGTCCACGATACGCGCAATGATTTCCCGTACGGTAGCAAAGACGAACGAGATAAACATGTGTTAAAATATGACCACATTTTAAACAGCACGCCATCAAAACTCATTAAAAAATCACCGTTGAAAATCCGTCCATAAGAGCAGAATCCAAAACGCACGAATGGGCAAATAATTCCTATGGAATATTAAATACGAAAAAAAAATTGAATATAAAAACCTCCTTCCTGGAACTATTTTGGCACCAGGAACCGGTTCCTAAAAGAACTTGATAAATAACCGGTTCCTCCCCAGTCACCGGTAACTGGAACCGCAGGTACACTTAATTCTAATATCAACCATCTCCACATGGAACGCATTATCGTATTTTATTGTGAGTTATACGGGAAAATTGTTTCACTTAACGAGTGTTTCACATTACAAGTAAAAGATTCTGGAACCAATTATTCTCGTTATGAGAGGTTTCACTGTGTCACTATGTAGATGGTCATCCTACGAACTTATTGAGGGATGTAAATCCAATTTTTTAAGGAAATAACTAGCGTTGGGAAAAACTTCAATGTGTTGTGAGTGCTTCACGAATTGCTAGTTCTTTAAAATGAACCCTTCGCAGTGAGCACTTCAATTGAATTTATCCGGTTATTTGTTCAGTTCTTTTTGGAACCGGTTCTTTGATATTCCTTGCCAAAACAAAAGTACTAGTCGGTAAAGATTTAAAAACGAAAAGAACTGGAACTGGTTCCTCGCTAAAAAACACACTTGCTAGTCGGTAGAGATTTGAAAGTGAAAAGTACTGGAACTTGTTCCTCGCCAGTCGGTAGAGCTTTGAAATTGAAAATAACTGAAACTGGTTCCTCGCCAAAACAAAGAGATTTTAAAACGAAAAGAACTGCCAAAAAAACGTCCCTTCAAATCGAAGTACTTTGAAATCGAACTTCAATTGAAGTACTTCTTTATAGGCTTTGAAGTCAACTTCACAACTGAACTGCTGCAAATTGAAGTAGTTCTTTGTAATCTAACTTCCATTAAAGTATCTGTTCAATGAAATGAAATGAATGAAGTTTAAACAGCCGCAAAATGAAATAGTTCACACGGAGCAGTCACAACGCTAAAATGAACTACTAACTTCAATTGAAGTATTTGTTCAATGAACAATGAATGAAGTAGGAACTGCTGCCAAAAGAAGTAGTTCTTTCAGAGCGGTCACAAACTTAGAGTACATAGAGTGGTATCTATTCAAGGCAGTGTAGTCAGTTTTTGATGATTTTAACCTGAATCGGCGCACCTGGGCGTGGCTAAAACTAAGGCTAGGATATTTATACATCCATTCATAGCACATATTTACATAATGTTTTTGTTTATTCGTATAGCCACTTATTCACAGTATTTTTATCAACAAAAATATAGCATTTAACCTAAAAAACCGTTTAGTAGTGTCAAGTTTAGTGGCATAATAAAAAATGTGGGCGGAGTCCCGCGGTGAACCAGGAGCTTAAGATCATTGCGACAGTATATAGAAGCGGTCTGTGAAATTTGTTGTCTCTTTCTCTCTCATGGTGTACGACGTGAAAACCCGGAGAAAATGATTTATCGCAAGTTTGTGTAGGTTGGGCAAAAATAATTAGCTCTCCCTCCATATATTGTTACTTCAAGGTCACAACGCTAGAAATAACCCTTCTTCATAACATAAGGGTGGTTATGCTGCTTGTCAGAGTAACAGCTGGTATTTTCCAATTTTCCAAATGTTTACAACCTGATTTTGGCGTGTTTACCAAAAATTGAACCTATTTTGAAATTCAACAAGGAACGTGTCGCAGACGAAGGCCGCCGGCCGCCGTAATGACTTTGTCCAGACGCCGAGGAACAGATTGATTTACAATTTCAGATAATATTAATACGGTCTACATGGGAAATGTTTTATTCGGGTCGTGGTGGACTGTGTGACCAGGACCGGACCTACCGACAGAAAGTCAAAATACACCCCAAAAAAATTAACAATACATTTAAAACATTAAAATTATTACTTGTTTTTTTGAATTACAGATTTTAGCTCGTGAACTCATTTTAGTAAAATGATCAGTTTTACTATGCTATAATATTTTTAATGTTTTTGACTTATACGACCTGTTGTTAAATCCATGTGTAAAATAAAACTTAAATTTTTCTAAGGTCTTTTCACAGTTCCCCAACAATAATTGTAGACGAAATGAACTTCTTTTCAATTGTGTATTTTTTTTCAAAAATATTTTCTTATAGTGAATATCGCACTAGAGTCCCAACTGCTCCCATCAGTCTAGAGCTAATGAGACTATGGCATGGAAGGAAATGGGCAAGAGGAAGGTTAAGAAGTACCTGGCTATTCAGATCTGGTCATAAAACACGGCTAAAGCCGTTTCAAGCAACGTTTCGATTCTGAATGGTTGTCTTTCACCAGGGCGATACTAAGAGTGTCTACCACTCTGGAACGTTGTTATTATTTTTCATTGAATTTAAATTAAATGTGTTATGACAATGTGTTTGACGCCCTCCATGGTCGAGTGGTAAGACGCTCGACCACGAATCCAAAGGTCGCGGGTTCGAAACCCGGCTTTCGCCAATAACTTTTATTTAATTAATATGTGTCATAACATATTTAATTAATATAAACATAATATAAAGTATATTTGCGGCACGTTCCAGATTGGTAGATACTCTAAGTATCGCCCTGGTGAAAGACCGCCATTCAGAAAAGTTGCTTGAAATGGCTTGAGCCGTGTTTGGTGACCAGATCTGAACAGCCAGGTACTTCCCAACCTTCCTCTTTCCAATCTCCTTCCCCTCTGAATAATTTTCAGCCTCAAAACATACCCTATTTGGGAATGCCATAGTCTCACTGGCTCTAGACGGTTGGGAGCAGTTGAGACTCTTTCGCGGTATTCATATAAAAGGCTTGAACCCGTGATCTTTTGATTTGTAGTAGAGCGTCTTACCACTCTACCACGCAGGCCGTCAAATATATATATAACTTTTGAAACGTCAATACAGATAGTTTTTCTGATTTAAATCGATGTGTGAATGTTAATACAGCAAGTAGTGTGTGCCAATATAGAATTATGTTGCGGTGAATCCTCTCTGCCTACCTATGCGGAGAAAGGCATGATGGTTAGTTAGAAAAGGGTATCATAGTCAGGCAATATCGTTTTGACGATTATAAACTGTGATTTTCTAATAGTGTCTTTGCGGACATGTGCAATAAGGTCCACTCAAGGTAGGTCCGGCGCTGGTAGTGGCGGCCATTCCCAATATACTAAAGAGTTTCCCAAGGCTGTCTCACAAATCGATGTATTCTTTACGCCAGGAAATTATAATGTGGTCACGCAATAAGTCTTGTGCCTACAAGTAGGTACGCAATATTCTATTATTTTTGGTGCGCCAAGTAAGTTTTGCCGGCTGGAGACGGCTACTCTATTACACCCCAGTTATCGGGAGTCGTTGGAAAGAACAGGAAAATGAAGAAAGCTTTGAGAAAAACATCTCGTCTTCGTGGCGTAAAATCTTACTCTAGCACGGTTTCACGATGTCAAAACTTACACTGTCCCGTCTTTGTGACGTCCAATCCTACTATGGCCCTTCTTTATGACATAAAATCTTACTCCATCCCGGTTTCATGACATCCAAACATACCCACACCCATCTTCATTGCATACAATCTTACTCTAACCCGGTTTCATGACATCCAAACATGCCCACATCCATCTTCATTGCATACTATCTTACTCTAGCCCGGTTTCATAACATCCAAACATACCCACACCCATTTTCATTGCATACAATCTTGCTCTAGCCTAGTTTCGTGACATTCAAACATACCCACACCCATCTTCATTCCATCCAATCTTGCTTTAGCCCAGTTTCACGATATCAAAACTTACACTATCCCGTCTACGTGACGTCTAATTCTACTATATCCCATCTTTGTGACGTTAAATCTTATTTTTTCCGGTTTTATTGCATATAAACCTCTTCTATGATCGCACTTTTGGTGTATTTGGCCCAGTAATCTGGAAAAAGCTTCCCCCAAATCTTGCCAACATACAGAACCTAGCAGAGTTCAAACCGGTCTTAAAAACCAAATTGTTTAAAAATCCTACATACAAAACGTTACTTACTATTTTTTTTCCTTAAAAACGTCCTTGATTTGCTTTGTTTCGGTTTTCTCCTTACTTGTGTCCTTATAACTCAATGTCCTCACTATCTACTAAAAACCATATACTCATTGTCATAAAATGTTTATTGTTCTTTTGTTACTTGTTATATTTACACTGTTTGCATTTTTAGAATCGTTAACTTATAATACTTGAAAATGTTAAGTGCCAAAACGTTAACTGTCCTCAATCTAATTTCCTTTTTTTTGCTTTAACAAATTTGATAACATCTATTCATAAATTTCATCCGGACTTTTAAACCCTTAGCTTTTAGTAAATTGTTTTTTTTTTTTAATCTGTTTATGTACTCGTGCACTGTTATACCCATATCTGAACCTTTTTCTCCCATGATTTATGATAACGATCATGATTTTAGATAGTTTTAATTTACACACATATTATTTTCTCCTTGCTAGTTAATATTATTAGCTTAGTTGATTTAGTATGAAGCGCACTTGAAGTGAAATATCACAAAACTGCGCTATTTTTTTATTATTATTTTTTTTTAATAAATACCACACAAGTGTCTAGAGCCAGTGAGACTATGGCATCCCCAAATATAATATGTTGTGAGGCTGAAGGTAGTGTGGAGGAGGAGATTGGGAAGAAGAAGGTTGGGAAGTACCTGTCTATTCAGATTTGGTCACCAAACACGACTAAACCATTTCAAGCAACGGTTTGATTCTGAATGGTGGTCTTTCACCAGGGCGATACTTAAAGTATCTACCACTCTGGTATCTGCTATACAAGTTCACTGTTATTATTATCCAATATTACTCCAACCCATTCGTCCAATTGTGTCATCATATAATCATAGCTATATATACTGCTTCACTTAATGTCAAAGTTTCTGTTTTTCTAACCACTTTTAAACTTAGAGTATATAGAGTGGTATCTATCCAAGGCAGTGTAGTCAGTTTTTGATGATTTTTACCGTATTCGGCGGACCTGGGCGTGGCTAAGACCAAGGCTAGGGTATTTATACATCCATTCATATCACATATCGACATAATGTTTTTGTTTATTCGTATAGCCACTTTTTCACAGTATTGATATCATCAAAAATATAACATATAACCTCAAAAACCGTTTAGTTGCGTCAAGTTTAGTGGCATAATAAAAAATGTGGGCGGAGTCCCGCGGTGACCCAGGAGCCCAAGCTCGTCGGGACAGTACATAGAAGCGGTGTATTATATTTGTTGTCTCTTTCCCTCTCATGGTGTACGACGTAAAACCCAGAGAAAGTGATTTATCGCAAGTTTGTGTAGGTTGGGTAAAAATAATTAGCTCTCCCTCCATATATTGCTACTTCAAGAGTGGTACCTATCCAAGGCAGTGTAGTCAGTTTTTTATGATTTTTGCCGGACTCGGGAGACCTGGGCGTGGCTAGAACTAGGGCTAGGGTATTTATACATCCACTCATAGCACATGTCCACATAATGTTTTTGTTTATTCGTATAACCACTTTTTCACAGTATTGTTTTCAACAAAAATATAGCATGTAACCTAAAAAACCGTTTAGTTGTGTCGAGTTTAGTCGCATTTCAAAACATGTGGGCGGAGTCCCCGGAGACGCGGGAGACCATGATAATCCTTGCGGTACATAAAGCGGTGTGTTATTTTTGTTGTCTCTTTCTCTCTCATGGTGTACGACGTAAAAACCCGGAGAAAGTGATTTATCGCAAGTTTGTATAGGTTGGGTAAAAATAATTAGCTCTCTCTCCATACATTATTACTCCAAGCTTTTAACGCAAGTGTTTTTTTTTATAACGAACCTACACACATACCTGTACGTATCACTTGATATTCATTTTTTGATGTAAAATAATTACTTTTTTTATTTTTTTTATTTTCTGCAATTTTAATAATAATGTTATTTAAAAAAATCTACGACTCCGTACTAAATTGTCTCAACTTATTGGAAAAGAGAACTTTCTACTTTCATAGTGCAAATGTTGCATAATGGCTGTCCAAACGATCGCAGCACTTATTGTTTTATTTTTACAATTTATACGATTTATAAATAACATAATTATTATACGTTTTCCAATTTTGCAATTTACTTTATGATCGCAATTTGCCGGTAGGATTTTGGGTTTTATGAGCAACAAAATTTTCATGATTTTCTTAACAATTCGTGAGCAATTGTAAAGTAAGTTTTTAAATAGATATTTAAAATAAAATGTTTCTAAATTAATTTATTATTATTCTAATCGAATGCTTGAATATGGAATTTAAAAATCGAAACTCTAGTGTATTATACTTAAAGTCCTACTATAAGCTCGCTAATGGTGATCTCTGGCGAAAATAAATTTGCAAGCTTTTCCTAAGTCAACGTTTTCAAATTTCAGTTTCTATTGTATTTCAACAGACATTTTGTTAAGTATTTAAATATATTTTTTAATATGAATACTGCGCTAGAGTCTCAACTGCTCCCAACCGTCTAGAGCCAGTGAGGCATGGCATCCCCAAATAGGGTATGTTGTGAGGCTGGAGGTAGTGGGGAGGGGTAGGAGATTGGGAAAAGGAAGGTTGGGAAGTACGTATCTATTCAGATCTGGTCACCAAACACGGCTAAAGCCATTTCAAGCAACGTTTCGACTCTGAATGGTGCTCTTTCACCAGGGCGATACTTAGAGTATCTACCACTCTGGAACGTGCCGCAAATATACAATATTATATTTTATATCAATTAAATGTTAACTTATTACCAAACCTGCTCCCAACCGTCTAGAGCCAGTGAGACTATGGCATCCCCAAATAGGATATGTTGTGAGGTTGAAGGTAGTGGGGAGGGGTAGGAGATTGGGAAAAGGGAGGTTGGGAAGTACCTGGCTATTCAGATCGGGTCACCAAGCACGGCTAAAGCCATTTCAAGCATTGTTTCGATTTTGAATGGTGGTCTTTCACCAGGGCGATACTTAGAGTATCTACCACTCTGGAACGTGCCGCAAATAAACTATATTATATTTTATATCAATTAAATGTTAACTTATTACCAAACCTTTTTTTTCACCATCTTTTTTCCCTTTTTATCTCCTTAAATCTCATATCCCCAATTGCAGATGCCATAGTCCTACTTGCTCTGGGCAGTTGAGACTCTGATGCGGTAATTTGTTTTATGAATCACTTGACTTCTTAAGGCTGATTCACACCAACGTCCGGATCCGCTCAGTGACGATATTGTTCCGCATGAGAGCTTATTGATATGAAATGAATATCAATCAAGGAGTATGTGCCAAGAAGAAGTTGTGTGGCAGTATATCCTTCTGCCCACCATTGTGATATTTAACTACTTAGTTAGTCAAATAATTATTTTGAAGTGTAAAAATACTTACATCGCAGTTTTTTTTTTTTAAACTATAAAAAAATGGTTCTTGATCAATTCGAAATAATTATTTAACTAACTAAGTAGTTAAATATCACAAGGGTGGGCAGAAGGATATACTGCCACACAACTTTGTCTTGGCACATACTCCCCAATTGATATTCATACCTAATCAATAAGCTCTCATGCGGAACAATATTGTCACTGAGCGGATCCGGACGTTGATGTGGATCTACCATTAAGCTTTTACGTTATTTTTTTCTGAAAATAGCTGACGTCAAAATATAACGTGAATGTTTAAAAAATAATCGTTTTACGTTGTTAGATGTTGTCATAGTTCGTTTTAGTCAATGAGTAATGTTGATTATAGCTGAGGCATTATGCATAAAGTGTGATGACGCAGCTCATAGTGAAAAGAAGGCTTTGAGGGCGTAGAGGGTGTAGAACGTAGTGGGTAATTCACCCTTGAATGGCGAGGGAATGACTCTACACCAGGAGTGCCAAACAGTAGCTTGTAAATGGCCTTTTTCCAAAGGGAATCAGTTGGCCGGGCCATATCTTTTTTTTCTAAAGAAAGACAAACATTCCCGGGTTACGAATAACCTGAAAATATTTGAAAAAATCCTACTGCCATCATAAGAAGCGGAAGATGTTGCTTGTGTAATGATGAAGGACTTAGCCAGCAGAGGAATTGAACGCACGACGCCCGGGTGGGAATCTGGAATCGACGCGTTTGTCCACTCAGCTACCGACCGATTATGTTGCCCAATTATAAAAAAGTCCACTAAAAAATGGATTAGGTTAGGTTAGATTGTTCGAGTTTTGACTCGCTTTTCCGTAGCTGTTAGAGAAGTAGACAATCCGCACAGTGGTAATTTTCCATTTTTCCCAGTCGACCCCGCCTCCCACCAAAATACATTCTTGCAGGTCAGCCGTCAGCCGCACTCTTTCGTTTGTCAGACTCTACATTTGCGTGGCGATCGAATTTCCTTGAAAACTCAACTTAACTTCGCGGTTCGGTTTCAATTTTCGGTGAGATACATCGCGTTGCGTGCAGTGATGTGTGTACGTGCATAGATTAATTATAATTAAATGCATTTTCTAAGCAATGGTAACATTGTTTCTATGAGCATTCTGTCAAGATATAAATTATTTCTCCTTTCCAAGCTCAGTCAACAATTATAGAATAAACTAGGTCACTGGGGTTCCAGTTACAAAAGACCCGCAAGGAACCGGTTGTTTATAGGGTTACTTTTGCACCCGATTGCCGGATAAAAAAGGGACCAGTCCCTTTACATCTTGAAGTAACAACATATGGAGGAATAGCTAATTTGTTTTACCCAACCCATCCGAAATTGTAATAAATCACTTTTTCCGAGTTTTTACATCGTACACCATGAGAGAGAAAGAGACAACAAATTTCTTGGATTGCTTCTATATACTGTCGTAATGATCTTAAGCTGGCTATTTTCGCTGGTTAACGGCGGGACTCCGCCCACATTTTTTATTTTTCCACTAAACTTGACACAACTAAACGGTTTTTTAGGTTAGATGCTATATTTTTATTGATAAAAATACTGTGAAAAAGTGGCTATACGAATACACAAAAACATTATGTCGATATGTGATATGAATGGATGTATAAATACCGTAGCCTTAGTCTTAGCCACGCCCATTTGCGCCGAGTCATGTTAAAATCATCAAAAACAAGTCCAAAACTGACTTCACTGCCTTGGCTTGGGCTACCTCTTGTATATTCTAAGCTTTACATTGTTATTGTCATGGAAGAGAGGGTTCCTAGCTATATTCTAAGAAAAAATAACTAGAACCGGTTTCTCGCCACTCACCTTTAACTGAAAAGTGCCATTTCCTCTTCAAACATTCGCAGCCTTACATTTAATTTATGAAAAGGAACCGGTTCCATTAATGACCGGATTTAAAAAATAACCGGTTCCAAAAATAGCCGGTTCCAAAAGTAAAGTGACAAAATGTCAGTAAAATATGAAATATCTACATGATTTTCAAGATCTTTTAAATATTGTACGAATTTACGACGATTCAGCCCCCTTTTCACAGTGAAAATTATCGTTTTCAGCATTGACTTCAATCATCATGATTGATTCATTTAAAATATTTAAGACATCAAAGATTCTAGATGGAGAATGCAAATATTTCCAATGAACTTGAGTTTCTATTGTATTTCAACAGACGTTTTGTTAAGTATTTATATCACCATATTTTGCAATTTAAAAAAACATTAAATTTCAGTGTGGCTGTATTTTGGAGTAAGATATTCAAGGAGAGTGAGATAAATATTTTTACCCAACCTATACAAATCTGCGATAAATCACTTTCTCCGGGTTTTCACGTCGTATACCACGAGAGAGAAAGAGACAAGAAAAGTCGTCACATAATATCGCAGCACTTCTAAGTATGTAAGAAAGTTCTTCGTCCGCGCTGACTTCACATCATCGAGTCGCATAACTTACGTCAACGGATTTTGCGGTTATTTCCTATATTTGTGTTGGTTAAAAAACTTTCAGCGGTTATACAAATAAATCAAACATGATGGTGATATGTGCTATGCGTGAATGTTCAAATAAGACCAAACAAAGTTTATAAAACATCACTTTTCAGAGGTATTTCAACAGTTTTAAATATTTTTGACCGAACTTTAGAATTTTCACTTTTTTAATGATGTAAAGACATAAAATCAACAAAAAGGTTTGATCATTATTTAAGCAAACCTTCTGTTATTAGTGTTTGTGTGATATTTTGACTTTATGAATCATTTTAATGTGTATTGATGTGTTTAAATATGTTTATTAAAAATGTCCGAATTCCATGTGGGCGTTAACTAATAGGCTGTCCAACATCCTTTAATATATATATTTAAAGTTTTTGTGTTCAATTTGTAGAACTTCATTTTAATTTTTATATAATTTAATTGAATTAAATTTAATATTATTACTTATTAATTTAATATTTTTAATTTATATTAATTTAATTAATTTAATTAATTTAATTAATTTAATTAATTTAATTTAATTTAATTTAATTTAATTTAATTTAATTTAATTTAATTTAATTTAATTTAATTTAATTTAATTTAATTTAATTTAATTTAATTTAATTTAATTTAATTTAATTTAATTTAATTTAATTTAATTTAATTTAATTTAATTTAATTTAATTTAATTTAATTTAATTTAATTTAATTTAATTTAATTTAATTTAATTTAATTTAATTTAATTTAATTTAATTTAATTTAATTTAATTTAATTTAATTTAATTTAATTTAATTTAATTTAATTTAATTTAATTTAATTTAATTTAATTTAATTTAATTTAATTTAATTTAATTTAATTTAATTTAATTTAATTTAATTTAATTTAATTTAATTTAATTTAATTTAATTTAATTTAATTTAATTTAATTTAATTTAATTTAATTTAATTTAATTTAATTTAATTTAATTTAATTTAATTTAATTTAATTTAATTTAATTTAATTTAATTTAATTTAATTTAATTTAATTTAATTTAATTTAATTTAATTTAATTTAATTTAATTTAATTTAATTTAATTTAATTTAATTTAATTTAATTTAATTTAATTTAATTTAATTTAATTTAATTTAATTTAATTTAATTTAATTTAATTTAATTTAATTTAATTTAATTTAATTTAATTTAATTTAATTTAATTTAATTTAATTTAATTTAATTTAATTTAATTTAATTTAATTTAATTTAATTTAATTTAATTTAATTTAATTTAATTTAATTTAATTTAATTTAATTTAATTTAATTTAATTTAATTTAATTTAATTTAATTTAATTTAATTTAATTTAATTTAATTTAATTTAATTTAATTTAATTTAATTTAATTTAATTTAATTTAATTTAATTTAATTTAATTTAATTTAATTTAATTTAATTTAATTTAATTTAATTTAATTTAATTTAATTTAATTTAATTTAATTTAATTTAATTTAATTTAATTTAATTTAATTTAATTTAATTTAATTTAATTTAATTTAATTTAATTTAATTAATTTAATTTAATTTAATCTTTAATATTAATTTAATATTATACAGTTTGACAATGGCCTTAAATGCCGAAACAGCTGTCACTAAAAATAAAAACTGAAAATAGCAGAACTCAATAATAATAATATTAAATTTAATTCAATTAAATTATATAAAAACTTTAATATATACTTGTCATTTTCTATCGAGTAAGTACAAATTCAACAATCCTGCCTACACTGTTTCGCAAAGGTAACTCTCCATATATATTCTTACTCCAAATGCCGAATCTTTGACACGCCTGCCCTACACACTTGAGGTTAAGCCCTTTTGTACACCAGACATGATTCGACGTATCCAAAACCATAATGGCCGTAAAGGGCACAAAAGAAATAGAATATATGGACTTTTTCTATCGCTTCATTTTCAAGGGAAGCCATTGAACGGTGCGCAGTTCGTGACGGACAGTTCCAGACCTTTCACAATCCATTGTAAGGCACTCCGATGAAGAAAAAAATTACAATAAAATAGGTGTAAAAAGTCAAAACGTATTTTGAAGGTGACTGCTTTTTGGTTATCATTCTAAAATGCTTGGAATAAACAATTCTTTTTTATACTATAAACGAAAAATAGATTTCCATGCTATTGATTATTTTTAGATTAATGATACTCATTGGATTGATGCATAAGTTCAATGCGTTTCAAATTAAAAAAAAATCTTTAAAAAACTAAACAATTTTTTAAATTTTAAAGTGATAATTTTTTGGGTTCTTACCTTCGTGTTTATTATCAAAATTCCTACCTATCCAACCATTTTTACTATTCGAAACAGATGACAATCGAACAAGAGAGTTTTTGCGTGAAAAAACTGGTTGCTCGTTCGTTGGTTTGTTGTTTGATCTTCTAAAAATATAAAATAAATGTGGTGTTTCGTGAATTAGAAGACTAAATTAAGTGTGGTGTTTTGTGATTAGTTTTTTACTACAAATTTATATGAAGAATCAATTTCATCGGTGAGTGAATGGTTTCCCATTTTTCCTTCCGTAATTCCATAATTTGTTCCACATCCATAATTAAACGCTTTTATCAAGCAGTATAGTTTATCGTTTGCAGTAAACTATTTTAAAAATTGATCTTCAAATAAAGCTTCGGATCCAACATCAGTAATTTATTCTCCTATGTCGGCTAATCTATATTAATTACAATTTCGGTAAGTTTTTCTCGGGGTTGTTGGGTAGAGAGCGGAAAATATGAAAATCTGATGGAGTAAGGTCGAGAGAATACTGTAAATTTGGAAAAACGTTTCGATTACTGAAAATAACCACTTCGGAAGTGTGGTATATTTTATGCCGATTCGAAAGATGTTCATTTTTTCATATATCTAGTATAGTTGGACATATAGTTGGATATAATGTTTGACTAAATTTAACGTGTTGAACGGTTATTTTATTACGCTTGTCAGCTGATCTCAATTTGTTCGAAAGCTAAACCATTGAAATGCTTTTAAATTTTTGTTTTTAACACACAATAGTGCCAATCGTTTAAGTGTGACAATGTCAAAATGAAATGATGTCAAAAATCACGAATTCCAATGTGGTGATGTCAAATAATAATAATAATAAATCTTTATTTGAATACAGTTTACAGTAATAACAGCAAAATAATAAAAATAAAAGCAGAATAATCATAAAAAATACATAGGGTGTATAAAGGTGTAGGTACATTTATATATTTTAACAAGAGATCTATACATTGTAAATAGCATATATATATATATATTACAGAAACATTAATTAAATATAAATATAGACCATTATCCGTATTTGCTTAATACATATAAACTTAGTTTTTGTATATTTGTAAACAGTTATTACTTTTGTTTTCTCGTAATCTGCCTCACTAGGCAAACCTGTGTTCAAATTAAATTAATCTATGGTTAATGTTATTTGAAAGTGTGCATTTAATATTAAATGTGAATTACCTCAAAATAACCTTAAAAGTCACGAATTCGAATGAGGCGATGTCAAATGTGACAAAGGCAAATGTGACGACGTTAAATGTGACGATGTTAAATGTGACGATGCCAAAATCTGAATTCGTATGAGGCGATGTCAAATATGACAAATATGTCAAATATGATGTCAAAGGTCACGAATTCAAATGTGGCGTCGTCAAATGTGGCGTTGTCAAATGTGACGATGTCTAATGTAAAGATTTCAAAATTTGACGATGTCAAAAGTCACAAATTCGAATGTGGCATTGTCAAATGTGACGATGTCAAATATGACGATGTCAAAAGTCACGACCTCAAATGTGGCGTTGTCAAATGTGACAATGTCAAATGTGAAGATGTCAAATTTGACGATGCCAAAAGTCACGAATTCAAATGTGGCGATGTCGAATGTGACGATGTCAAAAGTCACAAATTCAAATCAAAATTGTGACAAAGTCAAATGTGACGCTGTCAAACGTGACGATGTCAAATGTTACGAACGTCTGAAACACTCCAACCTAAGAACAGCACCCAAACATTAACTAAAACAGTACCTATCTAAATAAAAAGGTTAACTAACGTACATGATTGTTATCAAAATGACTTATTTTTACAAAAGATTTATTTTTGAAAAGCTTTACCGAACGCAGCTAAAAAAAATAACGGCACTATTCCCTAATTAATGCACATTAAATCAGGCTTTCTTCGGGTGAATTTATTTAAACTCGACCGGTTATAAAAATAAGGAGGATGTGTGACTTGAATTAGCTACACGAAAAATAAATTATTACTTTCATAGTTTAGAACTTACAATGCTTGAAAAATAACCATTTCTCCTTAGTGTGAATTTTCAAAGGTTTTTGATTTTATTTTTCAATGGTAAAATTTGCCACATTCTGTATTGCCTTAATCATCAGGCACTATACAGTTGCAACCTTGGAGTAATAATGTATGGAGAGAGAGTTAATTATTTTTACCCAACCTATACAAACTTGACATAAATCACTTTCTCCGGGTTTTTACGTCATACACCATGAGAGAGAAAGAGACAGCAAAAATAACACACCGCTTTTATGTACTGTAAGGATGATCTTGGACTCCCGCGTCTCTGAGGACTCCGCCCACATGTTTTCATATGCGACTAAGCTCGACACAACTAAACGGTTTTTTAGGTTATATGCTATATTTTTGTTGAAAACAATACTGTGAAAAAGTTATTGTACGAATAAACAAAAACATTATGTCGACATGTGCTATGAATGGATGTATAAATACCCTAGCTCTAGTCCAAGCCACACCCAGGTCTGCCGAGTCCGGCAAAAATCATCAAAAACTGACTACACCGCCTTGGATAGGTACCACTCTATGTACTCTAAGGTTACAACCGTTCGCTTTCAGAATCATGCGCAATTGAATATTGCTAGCGTGAGTATTTCGTCATGCGGAATAAATATTGCAGACGAGGCACCGAGCAACAAACCTTTATATTAAATGCATCAATACCGAAATGTCGAGCGATTAGTGGTCAAGTGGTCTAGAGCGTCGAGTTCCCACCCCCTCGATGCAGGTTCAATCGTGTGCTAGCTTAATTTTCCAAAATTACACAAGCAAAATTTTTGTAATTTGTTTTTTTAAGAAAGAAAAAGATTCGCGTTACGAATACTCCCATTAAAATAAACTTATTTTCTTTACATTAACTCCACACAAGAGGCCTTGAGGGAAACAATTTCCCTCGAAGCCTATTCCGTCTTTGGGGATGCTGTGTGGAGGGTCTTTTTGAGGAAAAGAAGGAGTGAACCTGGGTCTTGAAGATGTCCATGTTAAAGGAGGGGGGAAACACAGAGGCCGGAAAATCGTTCCAGAGTCGAGCTTTTGAACACAAGAACGAGTCGTAAAAGCGACCCATTCTCATGTGTCGAATGTCAAACAGTGTACAAATGTTGGCCGCGCGTTTGGCTAGTTTCACGACTATGCACCGGTGCCGAAGGGATCAATGACGCAAGTTCCTTGGAGCATCTTCCATTGAAATACCGGTAGAACAAGGACAGCATTCCCACTTGACGTCTGTGCTCCAAAGTTTGCAATCCGTTTGTTAAGATAGGAGAATCTATCAAACGGACCGGGCATGCCTTAGTCTCACTGGTTCTTAGCAGTTAACGCTCTTGTGCGGTATTTACATACATATATACAATCAATTTTGAGTTGAAAATGAGCTGAAAATGTGGATGAATGAGCTGAAAATATTGTTTGTGTAATGTTGGAAGATTGCAGATAGTTGAACTCGTGACGCCTCGATGTCAAATGACGATTTCAAAAATGTGACGATGCCTAATATGACTATTTCAAATGTGACGATGTTCAATGTGACAAATTTAAATGTGACGATGTTAAATGTGAAAATGCAAAATGTGATTTGGTTAAATGTGACAATGTCAAAAGTCACGAATTCAAATGTGGTGAGGTCAAATGTCACTACATCAAACGAGACGATGTCAAATGTGACGATGTCAAATGTGACGATTTCAAAAATGTGACGATGCCTAATATGACTATTCCAAATGTGACGATGTTCAATGTGACAAATTTAAATGTGACGATGTTAAATGTGAAAATGCAAAATGTGATTTGGTTAAATGTGACAATGTCAAAAGTCACGAATTCAAATGTGGTGAGGTCAAATGTCACTACATCAAACGAGACGATGTCAAATGTGACGATGTCAAATGTGACGATTTCAAAAATGTGACGATGCCTAATATGACTATTCCAAATGTGACGATGTTCAATGTAACAAATTTAAATGTGACGATGTTAAATGTGAAAATGCAAAATGTGATTTGGTTAAATGTGACAATGTCAAAAGTCACGAATTCAAATGTGGTGAGGTCAAATGTCACTACATCAAACGAGACGATGTCAAATGTGACGATGTCAAATGTGACGATTTCAAAAATGTGACGATGCCTAATATGACTATTCCAAATGTGACGATGTTCAATGTGACAAATTTAAATGTGACGATGTTAAATGTGAAAATGCAAAATGTGATTTGGTTAAATGTGACAATGTCAAAAGTCACGAATTCAAATGTGGTGAGGTCAAATGTCACTACGTCAAACGAGACGATGTCAAATGTGACGATTTCAAAAATGTGACGATGCCTAATATGACTATTTCAAATGTGACGATGTTCAATGTGACAAATTTAAATGTGACGATGTTAAATGTGAAAATGCAAAATGTGATTTGGTTAAATGTGACAATGTCAAAAGTCACGAATTCCAAAGTTGTGAGGTCAAATGTCACTACGTCAAACGAGACGATGTCAAATGTGACGATGTCAAATGTGACGATTTCAAAAATGTGACGATGCCTAATATGACTATTTCAAATGTGACGATCTCAAATGTGACGATGTTAAATGTGACAAATTTAAATTTGACGATGTTAAATGTGAAAATGTAATATGTGATTTGGTTAAATGGGACGATGTCAAAAGTCACGAATTCAAATATGGCGATTTCAAATGTGACTACGTCAAACGAGACGATGACAGACATGATTATGTCAAGCGTGATGATGTCAAATGTGACGATGTCAAATGTGACGATGTCAAATGTGACAATGTTAAATATGACATAGTTAAATGTGACGATGTTAAATGTGACAATGCAAAATGTGACGTTTGTAAATTAAATAAGGTCAATAAAGCTGTTTAAATATATCTGCAAAAACAAACGATTCAAAGGAGAAAACCATTGAAAATAGTTAAAAAAACAGCAGATTTGGTCGATATTTTCCACATTTACACAATACACAACCCTCTTCGCTATTTATTTAAGGAGGTCATGACCTCAGGGAAATAAGTGTACCGGATGTCAGCTGCCGCCAGTGGCCACTAGGCACTGGCCGCTGGGAACTGGCGACTAACACGCGTCACTACCACGGAACACAGTACATAGAAATACAGAAACCAAAATATAGTAAAACACTTGAAATAAGGATATACATGGAGATGTACCTTTGCGAAACAGTGTAGTCAGGAAGGTTGAATTTATACTGACTCGATTGAAAGAGACAAAGATATATTAAAAGATGTTGGATAGCCTATTAGTTGCCGTCCACATGGAATTCGAATATTTTTGATAAACACATATTTGAACACATTAAACAAAACAATATCAATAAACCATTAAAATGATTTATAAAGTCAAAATATCACACAAACATTAATGGTTTTTTATCTTTGAGGATGTAGAGGTACGTTTGCAAAAAAGTGTAGTCAGGATTGTTGACTTTATACTGACTCGATAGAACGAGACAAAGATATGTTAAAAGATGTTGGATAGCCTATTAGTTACCCCCTACATGGAATTCGAACATTTAAAAAAAACATATTTGAACACTTTAAACAAATCAATATCAATACACCTTTAAAATGATTTATAAAGTCAAAATATCACACAAACACTGGTAACAGAAGGTTAACCTAAACAATGATGGAAGCTTTTTGTTGATTTTATGTCTTTATATCATTAAAAATTCTGTAGTTCGTTCAAAAATATTTAAAACTTTTGAAATAATTCTGAAAAATGATATTTTATAATCATTGTTTGGTTTTATTTGAAAATTCACGCATAGCACATATCACCATCATGTTTGATTTATTTGTATAATCACTGCCAGTTTTTTAATCAACACAAATAAAGAAGATAACCTCATAATTCGTTGACTTCAGTTCTGCGACTCGATGATGTGAAGTTAGCGCGGACGGAGAATATTCTTACAAACTCAGAAGTGCTGCAATATTATGTGACGACTTTTCTTGCCTCTTTCTCTCTCATGGTATATGTAGTAAAAACCCGGAGAAAGTGATTTATCGCAAATTTGTATAGGTTGGGTAAAAATATTTATCTCTCTCTCCATATATCGTAACTCCAAGGTTTTCTCCTAAATAAATGAATAAAAAACTTTTAGAAAAGTTTGGTTCCTAATGGGAAGTAAGTTTAAAATACTGACTGTATTAAAAATGTGAATATCCGGAAAGAATGCAAGGCTGATGTGATCGTAATGAATAGAATCAAGAAAGGGACGCTTAGATGGTTTGGGAATGTAGAGCGAATGAACGAAGAAAGGAGTGTGAAAAGAAAATATGATGCGAAAGTGGATGGAAGAAGAAGTCGACGACGCCCGAGAAAGACATGGCACGATCAAGTGAATCAAATACTTGAATCGAGTCATGTAAAGAGTCAGAATATCAGAAGAGTATGTATGAGACGATGTATGAATGTGAATGAAACAAGAATTGTGTGCAAGACAGAGTTAGATGACGGTCCGTCCTCTCTGCCTACCCCTGCGGGGAAACGGCGTGATGGTTAGTTTTTTTTTTTTTTTACGTGAATACCGCACAAGAGTCTCAACTGCTCCCTACCGTCTAGAGCCAGTGAGACTAAAGCATCCCCAATAGGGGTATGTTGTGAGGCTGAAGGTAGTGGGGAGAGGAAGGAGATGAGGAAGTGGAAGGTTGGGAAGTACCTGGCTATTCAGATCTAGTCATCAAACACGGCTAAAGCCATTTCAAACAACGTTTCGATTCTGAATGGTGGTCTTTCACCAGGGTGATACTTGGAGTATCTACCACTCTGGAACGTGCCGCAAATATACTATATTTTATTTTTTATGTCAATCAAATGTGTTAAATACACATATTATTTAAATAAAATTTATTTGCGCACGCCGCGTTCGAGATGGTTCTGGATTCATGGTCGAGCGTCTTACCACTCGACCATGCAGGCCGTCAAATTTAGTTAGTTAGTTAGTTAAAATACTAAGTTAGCCCATATAACAGGTAATCAATACGTCTATCAAACAGCTGATTGGGTTACAAAATATAATACAGTTGAACTGTTTACCGGAATAAATCACACTCGAGTAGACTAATGGCTTCCCTACCCGCGAGGGTTCGATTCCTATTCTCAGCTGTTCCATATATTTATTATAATATTCGGACTTTCGTTTTCAATGGAACTCTCGTGTGGCTATTTCTGTCCTAGAAACTCGTAAATAGTCGGAAATTATTTATGAGTTAATGTATTGCTTGACTTTTTGTCAATCACGACCTCTGTGGCATTGCGGAGAGCTCCTTGGCTTTGGACCCAAAGGTCGAGGCTCAAAGCAATAATATACCAGGAGGAATAGCTTTGCGAAACATTGTAGTCGGAATTGTTGATTTTTTCCTGACTCGGGCGTGGCTAGGGTTTTCATGGACACACCTTTTTACACTCATTCATAGCACATGTCGACATAATGTAGCGTTTATTTGTATAACCCATAGAGTTGGTAGAGTAGTATCTATCCAAGGCAGTGAAGTCAGTTTTGGACTTGTTTTTGATGATTTTAACATGACTCGGCGCACCTGAGCGTGGCTAAGACTAAGGCTACGGTATTTATACATCCATTCATAGCACATATCGACATAATGTTTTTGTTTATTCGTATAGCCACTTTTTCACAGTATTTTTATCAACAAAAATATGGCATATAACCCAAAAAACCGTTCAGTTGTGTCAAGTTTAGTGGCATAATAAATGTGGGCGGAGTCCCGCCAGTGAACCAGGACCTTAGAGTATACAAGAGGTAGCCCAAGCCAAAGCCAGTGAAGTCAGTTTTGGACTTGTTTTTGATGATTTTAACATGACTCGGCGCAAATGGGCGTGGCTAAGACTAAGGCTACGGTATTTATACATCCATTCATATCACATATCGACATAATGTTTTTGTGTATTCGTATAGCCACTTTTTCACAGTATTTTTATCAACAAAAATATAGCATCTAACCTAAAAACCGTTTAGTTGTGTCAAGTTTAGTGGCAAAATAAAAAATGTGGGCGGAGTCCTGCCGTTAACCAGCGAAAATAACCAGCTTAAGAACATTACGACAGTATATAGAAGCCGTCCAAGAAATTTGTTGTCTCTTTCTCTCTCATGGTGTACGATGTAAAAACACGGAAACAGTGATTTATTACAATTTCGGATGGGTTGGGTAAAACAAATTAGCTATCCCTCCATATATTGTTCCTTCAAGACCAGGACCTTAAGATCATTGCGACAGTATATAGAAGCGGTCCAAGAAATTTGTTGTCTCTTTCTCTATCATGGTGTACGCCGTAAAAGCCCGGAGAAAGTGATTTATCGCAAGTTTGTGTAGGTTGGGTAAAAATAATTAGCTCTCCCTCCATATATTGTTACTTCAAGGTATAACCACTTTTCACAGTATTGTTATCAACAAAACCATAGGATATAACCTCGAAAACCGTTGAGTTATGTCGCATGACATAGTAGTGGGCGGAGTCGCCGGAGACGCGGGAAACGGAAAACATTTTTGTTCAAAATCAAAGCAGGTACTGAAGACTTATGAATTTCATTGTAAAACAACAAAAAAACTTTTAAGTGCTCTGGTGTAAACTTCCCGAAATGGCGCTTCTGCCCTTTTGCGTTTCCGGCGACGGTGTTTACTCAGGTTATTCGTAACATGGTAATTTTCGGCGGTTCTTTGAACAATGAATCGACAATACAATCGGCTGTTTATTCAAAGTTTTAACCACCCTTAGGAATGCATTAGGGGTTGATCGCGATAGATTGATTCCAATCAGAGATTGAACCAAACCTATCAGAATTCTATTCGAGGGGTTAACAAAACATTCATAGAAGTGTGATCTGAAGTTTACAAGAAAAATTACAACTCTTATTTTTTAATAGTGAATACCAGCGTTGGGAAAAACTTCAATGTTTTGTGAATGCTTCACGAATTGTAAGTTCTTTAAAATGAACCCTTCGAAGTGAACACTTCAATTGAAGTCGAACTCGCAAAAAAGAGATTTAAATTTATCCGGTTATTTGTTCAGTTCTTTTTGTAACTGGTTCCTCGCCGATAGTCGGTAGAGATTACAAAGTGAAAAGAACTGGAACCGCCAAAATAAAAATCACGTTCCTTTAGTTCTTCCTTTTACGAAGTACTTTGAAGTCGGACTTCAATTGAAGTACTTGAAACGAAGTACTTCTTTATAAGCTTTGAAGTTCACCTTCGCAACTGTACAGCTGCATTTTGAAGTAGTTCTTTATAATCAACCTTCCGTTGAAGTATTTGTTTAATGAAATGAATGAACGCTAAAATGAACTGCCAACTTCAATTGAAGTATTTGTTCAATGCACAATGAATGAAGTAGGAACTGTTGCCAAAAGAAGTAGTTCTTTGAAGTAGTTCTTTCAAAGCAGTTAAAACGCTAGTGAATACCACACAAGAGACCCAACTCTGATCCCAACCGTCTAGAGCCAGTGGGACTATGGCATCCCCAATTGGGGTATGTTGTGAGGCTGAAGATAGTGGGGAGGGGAAGGAGATATGGAAAAGGAAGGTTAGATTCTAATACCCTAGACAGGCCAATCAAACAGATTTCTGCACAAGGACGCTTTGACGGCTTCATAATAAAATGTATTCAATTAATATGTGTCATAACACATTTAATTCAAATAAAATAATGTACGGAATATACTACGCAAATATTTGCGGCACGTTCCAGAGCTGTAGATACTCCAAGTATCGCCCTGGCGAAGGACCACTATTCAGAATCGAAACGTCACTTAAATGGTTTTAGCCGTGTTTGGTGACCAGATCTGAATAGCCAGGTACTTTCCGACATTCTTCTTCCCCGTCTCTTTCACCTCCTCGCTACCATCAGCCTCGCAACATGCCCCGATTGGGGATGCCATAGTCTCACTGGCTCTAGGCGGTTGGGATTCTTGTGCTTTATTAACTATAAAAAAACAACTTTGACATTTAAGCACTCACTTTGTGGTAAGACATAATTCAATTTTAAATAAAAGTAACTTTGTTCTGACACCACTTTATTGGATACATATATACATAAACCAACCGGTTTCGGCTCTACCTGAACCTTCTTCAGGGCTGAACAAATATGTATTGATAATTAATACATACGAGGCCTGTTCAAAAGAAAAGGTGAATTTTGTATTTTCGCGGACTGTGTACATTCGTTATCGATTTTTTTTTGATTTGTTATGTTGGTACACATATTTTAATCATATTTTAGCATTATCAGCCATTTTGGATTAGTGGTTTGTTTTTGACAACTGGAAAGGTTAGTCACGTTTTTGGGTGTTCTTCTATTTTTTACTTTTGAAAAAAAATGGATCAAAGAATATGTATTAAATTTGGCGTTAAAAATGGAATAAAGTGCTACCATGCACTTAAAATGTTGACTGTGGCATTCGGCGAGTCTACTTTGTCTCAAAAAAGTGTTTATAAGTGGTACAAGCGCTTTGCAGAAGGCCGAGAAGATGTTAATGACGATGAGCGTCCTGGAGTTGTGGAAAAAAAAATCTTGGATTTTATTCTTTGATCCATTTTTTTCAAAAGTAAAAAATCGAAGAACACACAAAAACGTGACTAACCTTCCCATTTGTCAAAAACGAACCACTAATCCAAAATGGCTGATAATGCTAACATATGATAAACATATGTGTACCAACATATCAAAAAAAAATCGGTAATTGAATTTACACAGCCCGCGAAAATTCAAAATTTACCTTTTCATTTGAACAGGCCATGTATTCTTTGATCCATTTTTTTCAAAAGTGAAAAATCGAAAAACACACAAAAACGTGACTAACCTTCCCAGTTGTCAAAAACGAACCACTAATCCAAAATGGCTGATAATGCTAACATATGATAAACATATGTGTACCAACATAACAACAACAAATAAATCGATAATTGAATGTACACAGCCCGCGAAAATTCAAAATTCACCTTTTCTTTTGAACAGGCCTCGTATGTATTAATTATCAATACATTTTTGTTCAACCCTGAAGAAGGTTCAGCTAGAGCCGAAACCGGTTGGTATATGTTTCCAATAAAGTGGTGTCAAAACAAAGTTACTTTTATTTAAAATTTATAAAAATAAAAATAATATTGAATTTTTTATCACTAAGTAAAGGAAATAAGGGAAGATTAAGCTTCGGGAACCCTTCTGTCAGTTGATCCATTCAGTGGGTACCTACCTAAACAGCTTTAGGGGTTGTGGGAACTTTGCGACCTTGAATGATGAAGGTTTTTGAAACAGGCAGGTGTTAAAGGCAACTACTTCATTACGGCTAATTTGCCGTATTGCGTTTTTCATTTCAACCCTCTAGGGCATTCATATGATAAATAAAGTTTTATTCCAGTTTGCAGGAGTAGTGCAATGCAATTCCTTCCATAATTGATAATAATACATAGTAATAATAATATTAACAAATATAAATGAACAGAAATTAATGAGAAAAAATAAATACAATTGAATTAAATTAAAAAATTAAATAATACAAGTAAAAAATATTAAATTATCGAAGGCAGCAAACACTTTGTAGCTTGACATTATAATTTTAAATAAAAAATAATTTTGTTTTAAGCCACTTTATTTATACGTATATAACAATTCTTATTTATATGTGTATAAATAAAGTGGCTTAAAACAAAATTATTTTTATTTAAAATTAAAAAATATTAGTATTAGGCCTCATTTCTGCAAAACGCCATCAAGAGGGAGTCCATCCTGGCAGCGTTAAGATTGATGGGGCCAATAATTTACTCCAATGCGCTTCTATGCTTGAATTTGGGATCTGACGGGATTCCATGATGAGGTCATTTCAGGAGTTGTTAAACCTTCCCCGCATTCCTGCTACCCTGGTTCTCGTGCAGGCTGCAAATCCTGGAACTCGCCCCTCGGTGAACATACCGGAAGCACTGCAGTGCCTGGGAAGACTGAACATCATGCGGTAGGCGTTGTTGTACTGGACCCGAAGCCTTTCCATGCTACTCTTCTTAAAATTGGTCCAGAGCTCGCACGTGTATAGGGTAGTGCAGAACGCCAGGAAGAGTGTCCTTTTCACTGGTGGACTACAGGGCCAACTCTTCTACTGAGCATGTTTGATTTCACACTGAGTGCTCGCCTTTGCCTGTCGATGTCGTCGTCATCCATTAGCAATAATAAAATACTTAGTATTTTTTATATTTAAATACATTATATAATGAAGAACTAAGGTATTTTATTTCTTATTTATTTTAATATTTCCTACTTAAATGCCAGTACTTTTCTGAAACACATTTTCATATTGAATTAAAAAGTTTTTTTCACTTAGGCAAGTAGTTAATTTTGAAGCTTTAATGAGATAAAACTAACCAACTAACCATCACGCCGTTTCGCCGCAGGGGTAGGCAGAGAGGACGGACCGCCATAAATCTCTGTCTTGGCACACACTCCTTGCTTCATTCACATTCATACATCGTCTTATACATACTCTTCTGTTATTCTGACTCTTTACATGACCCGATTAAAGTATTTGATTCACTCGATCGTGCCATGTCTTTCTCGGACGTCCTCGACTTCTTCTTCCATTCACTTTCGCATCGTATATTCTTTTCACACTCCTTTTTCGTTCATTTGCTCTACATGCTCAAACCATCTAAGCATCCCTTTCTTGATCCAATTCATTACGCTCACATCAGCCTTGCATTCTCTCCGGATATCCACATTTTTTATACGGCCATACGTGGTTTTACCGCACATACGTCTCAAGGATCTCATTTCCACAGCATTCAGTCTACATTCATCCTTTCTCCGCCAGTTTCGTGCTTCACTGACATACATCAGGGTTGGTATAAGCACTCCATTGTGGACTGCTAGCTTCACTTCTTTGGACAATTTCTTATTTGCGCCAACAGCTTTCAGTCCTCCATTAATGGAGTTTCCTGCATTCACCCTTCTTTCAATATCCTTATCAGCCTTTCCGTCTCTCTAGAACATACTTCCTAAATACACAAACTCATCCACTTTCTCCAAGTATTCATCGTTCACAACTATATTGCACGCTGTTCTCGTACTCTCTCTTTCAAACACCATGACTTTGGACTTACTTACATTCATCATCAACTCATTCTGCATACATACTTGGTTCATCCTAGACACGAGAAACTGTAGATCTTCCATACTGTCAGAAATCAGCACCGCATCGTCCGCATACAATAGGCAACATGCTTTCAGATTTAAAAAAGACATTGAATTAGGACATATTGATTTGGGAAAGTGAATTTTATTTTCATTCGTCAACCTCGCCATAACCATCAGAAAAGTATTATAACACTAACGGCCTTTTCAAAGCCACTAAAATATTCAACTCATTAACTCATTAATCATCAACTCGCATTTTGCATAATTTATTATCATTTGCTGACCTACTCAAAGATTGATCAGTTGTTAGTATCCATCAATCTTGTAAATAAACTTTACTGCCTTCAAACAACTTCGAACATCTTACGAATAAATCGGTTTTAAATTCAACCAAACTCGCGTTAACCCTTTGAGCGCTCAACAGTCAATCAGTCAGATATTTTCCCCTGTCAGAGCGGCACAACTGTGTCTGCGGTTTTCCTTCTGCCCGCCCGTTTGCTTCTATCTATTGAGTGACATCCGAGCGGTGAAGCGACACCTATTATTCACGTGCCATTATTTCCACTGCGGCTTTGAAACTCCATCGGCACACTTTTAATTGGGTCGGGGTTGCGTTTCGTGCTGCAGAAATAAAGATAAATTTGCAGTTTAATTTGTGTTGTTTTTTTAATTTGTTTATTTCCAAATAAAACTAAATAAATATGTACGGGACGGTATGTCCGCACAAGACTGTAAAAGGGACGCCGGCCTCCTATTACGCTTCATCCAGGCTCTCGGTTGTAAGGCGAGAGCGCGAGAGTGCTCCGTTTCGCTCGTTCCCTCAGATGGTAGAGGCAGATGGGGATGCCGTAGATGTCCCCCGCTCTGGGACGACACCTTCAAGTACTGACAAAAACGGTCGCGCTCCTCATTTGCCGATTGTGGTCGGAAAATGAGGTCAGTTGTTTTCGCTCTGGGGAAAACATTTCTTGTGGCCTTACCTTTCGTATTCGAAAGGTGTTTAATGACTTTATCGTCATCAAATGCTTCTGGCCATAAGAAGATTTTTTGTTACACAAGTTTTGAGAGAAAATAAGAAATTGGAAAATGAAAACTTTTCTGGTGGCCTGGCCTTTCAAGGTAGAAAGGTGAATCATGTTTATTTGCGCACATAATCACCTGGGCCACCACAAGAATTTTCATTCTCTTAACAAAGTACAATTTTACATGAAAAATTTAAATTTTAGTAACTAAATTTTCCACCTGTAAAGGTGTTGTACAGATATCCGCGTTCCCTGGCCGGGCTTCAATGATTCTAAGTTAAAAAAATAGTGTATTTTATTACACCTGGCCAGGAAACGGGAAACAAACATAATATTTTTATACAAAAAATAGAAGTGATTTTCCTCAAGTTTCCGTCGTGATTCTGGGTTTCCTGTTGCCGCAGCATTTCCAAATAATTTTTATTTACTTTGGCGCAAGGATTAACATAGCGAATCACGAAGAAAACGGGGAATTTCCTTTTAAAAAACCGAAGTTTTATTACAATTAAGAAATGACGTTTCGTCATTTATCACCAAAATTCAGGTAGATATTTGCCTCTAGCGGCCATAAAAATATATCTACAAAATTCTTAATAGAGAATAAAACTTTTCTCACGCAGACGAACAAGTCTGCGTTTTTAGAAATTCTAATTTTTACGATTACAAGAAGTCGATAAAATTTTAGCCGCGTAATAATTCTCGTTTGTGAGAATCTAACCGGAAATTCGGCAGAGTCCAAAATGGATTTTAAAATGCTCGTATCTCCGGCTGTGAGCTTCTGAGAGCTTTGAAAACAAAAAAATACAAATAGAATAGGTACATTTTCATACTATTACATAGGTACCCAGAAATGCGTTTGAAAATTCGATTTTCTATTTCCCCAGTTTTCTCATGCTCGAACTGGTGAGTCGCTTACACATTGATATCATTTTAGTTACAGAAACGCATTTAGTTCCCAACACTGCATTTAGAGTGCCCGGCTTCGAAGTTTACCGAGACGACCGCGAAGGAAGAGCGGGCGGAACCGCCATTTTCGTTCGCGATACTATCTCAGCCACCAGAATACCTACCCCGTCACTGCAGCACACCGAGGCCACAGTCATCAGAGTCGACATAGAGGATCGAGCGCACACCATCGTCGCTGCCTACTGCCCCCACCGAGCCGCGCTCACCCGAAGGGACCTGAGCGCGCTCACTAGAATGGGCCCGATAGTTGTGATTGGAGGCGATCTGAACGCCAAACACAACTACTGGAATAACTATCGCGGGAACGCGAATGGAAACGCGCTCTTCTCGCACATGCAGACACACGACTACGACGTCATGGCGCCGGATAGACCGACATTCTACTCGAGGCTTTCGAAGTATCCGAGCACGCTAGACATAGCGCTCGTGAGGAACGCGAGGACAATCTCGCCACTTCAGACGCTGGACGAGCTGTCGTCGGATCATCTGCCGGTGTGCTTCACACTGGGCGGCACCGCAGTCAGAAGCCAGAGGACCCAGCGAGACTTCAGAGCGGCCGACTGGGACGGCTTCAAGAGAGATATCAACGAGCGGATCTACCTGTCGTCGGATACTCTGCGCTCGGAACAAGAAATCGACGAAGCTGCGGGCACTCTCACGCAGATCATACAACAAGCCCAAAACACACACATTCCCCTCAGGAAAGTGACACCATTCACGGTCAAGCTTCCCGACTACGTCTTGTCGCTCATCAGAGAGAAGAATCGCCTGCGGCGCACCTACCACCGGACACGAGATGATTTCTACAAATCGGCGCACAACGTCTTGCAGCGAGAGATCAAGCGGCAAATAGCGGACCTCAAGAGCCAGCTCTGGACGAGCAAAGTTGCCTCGCTCTCACCTCGAGACAACTCCCTGTGGAAGATGGCCAAGGCGCTAAGAAGCCAGGACAACGCAATTCCGCCGCTCAGCAAGCTAGACGGCACGGGGCTCGCGCCCTGTCGCACGAAGAGAAGGCAAATGCGCTCGCGGACGGATTCGAGAAGGCGTACGCGGCCACGGACGGAATGGACGACGCAGAGACCGACCGGATCGTGGCCGCGTCACTGCGAGAATTGGACCTGTCCGCGCAGACCGACTTGGCCGACATACATCTCAGCACGCCGAGCGAGGTGGCCGGGATCATCAAGCGACTGAAGACAAACAAGGCGCCGGGAAGCGACCAAATACACAACGTTTTACTCAAACACCTTCCTCAGAGAGCCATAATTTACACCACAAAGCTGTTCAACGCTTGCATCATTACCGGACACTTTCCCTCGTTATGGAAAGAGGCGACAGTTTTGCCCTTCAACAAATTGAACAAGGACAAAACCAAGCCAACGAACTACCGTCCGATCAGTCTGTTATCGACGATGAGCAAAGTGTTTGAACAGATTATACTCAACCGGCTCGTACCACATCACGACTCCAACGCGACCCTACCAGACGAGCAGTTCGGTTTCCGGAAGAAGCACTCCACTACCCATCAGCTGACCCGAGTAGTGGAATTCGTCTCGCGAAAACTCAACGAAGATCGCTACACCGCCATGGCGCTCCTGGACCTGGAGAAAGCTTTCGACACTGTGTGGACGGACGGTCTCGTACACAAGCTGTACGCGACCAAGACGCCCGTCTACATAGTACGCCTGATAAGAAAGTATCTGACAAGCAGATCGTTCAGAGTAGCGTGCAGGGGCGCCCTCTCATCGTCACGTGGGATACCTAAAGGAGTGCCGCAGGGAAGTCTTCTCGGCCCGTACCTCTTCAACATCTTCACGCACGACGTCCCTTCAGACGAGAGATGCGAGAAAGGGATCTACGCAGACGATCTCACTCTCTACGTCGCATCGCGGGACATCAACATGGCGGCTATCTACCTACAGCGCGCGCTCGATCAGCTGGCGGCCTATTACAAGAAGTGGCGCCTCAAGCTGAACGCCGCCAAGACGGAAGCCATCACGTTCACCAGGAAACGCGCCATCACCACACCAGATTTCCAGATGCAAATGGAGGGACACGACATCGAGTGGAAGGACGAAGTGAAGTACCTCGGCCTCATCATGGACAGAAGACTGAACTGGAAATCCCACGTGATCAACACGCAGAACCGGGCCAATCTTCAACAGACGAAGTCCACTACCTCCCAGATCCAAACTCCTGGTATACTATACACTTATTAGACCTGTCATCACATATGCTATTCCCGTCTGGAGTAGCATATCACACTCTACACACACCCAGATCCAGTGCATTCAGAACTGTTGCATTAAAATCATTTTTAACACTAGACTCAGAACAAATCTCAAACGATTACACTCTGAAAAAGAAATACCTACCTTGTTCGAACACACACACCGCCTGACCGAGCGCTTTTACAGTTCACTCAAACACAACAAGAATCCACTCATCAAATCAATCGGTCAATACGATTCACTTTGCGATTTCACCTTCCGATACAAACACAGAATGCCGAAACACATTTTGTTAGATTTAAATTCAGTTTGGCATATTCCAGACATGGACGAGTATTCGTAATAGGTACTTTCCTATCCTAGTTTCAAGATTCCGATAGGTAACTCCCATTACCTATCACAATTCCAAGATTCCGATAGGTAACTCCCATTACCTATCCACCCATGTTTTGCTATAAATATTTATATGTATGTATATTACTATATTCCCATAATTATCTATGTACACAAAAACAGACACACACCCAACACCACACAATGCAGGGCGTCAGATATGACGTCACTGAAGGCCACAATGTCTTCATGCTGGGCATGTGGCCGTTTCCACCTGTATAGGGTTTTCTATGGTTTTCCCTATTACCGCGGCGAATGCGGTGGAATTCCTAAACAAAGGCCATAGCCGACCCCCCCCCATCCGCACTCAACACGAACACACTTATGTATTTATGCCGTAGTGCTGTGTCGAGAGGGAGAAGACGATGATGATCCATTAATATCATGCAATTTTTGTAGGGTTTTTACAAACATATTTTTTCCCTACGTAAACTCCTGAACTTAAATTCAATAGTCCGTAAATGCATTTTTTCACCCACATGAGGTAGCAAAGTAAGGCGCAATGCGCCGTCCTATTGGTATAAGGGACAAGAGTTAGAGTTAGAATCAGTAACTTTAAATGATTCATCACTTAATGATAAATAAGAATCTAGAAAATGAAAAAAAAAAAAAATGGCCATGTTTGTTTAGTGGCGCCTCAATGAAATTCCGATCGCATTCCGAGCGCTTCTCTGGCGCCAGTTTGCAATGTCGACTCCCGGGCTTTGGAACCGGGGCCCGATGGTGATTTCCAAAATTGGAAACCCGCGTTTTTGGGTTCGTTTTCATGGTATTTCATACCAACAAGAACAACGCGATATTCGTTTTCTACGAAAACGACAATTTAAAAGGAAATTTATTAGAAATGATTTATCAATATTGGATGCGTTTTCAAGGTATTTCATACCTGTAAGAATGACGCAATGTTTGTTTTCTACGAAAACACAAATTGAAAGTAAATTCATCAGAAATGAATTATCAATATTGGGCGCGTTTTCAAGGTACTTGATACCTGTAAGAAGAACGCAATGTTTGTTTTCTTCGAAAACACTAATTCAAAGGAGATTTGAACGAAAATTATTACAATTTATAAATCTTTTTCAACGCATTTCTGGATTGAATAATTGACACTAATACCGTCTCATACAAAATATGTTATATTTCTTCATGTCTAACTCCTAAGACGGCCTCCATGGTCGAGCGGTAAGACGCTCGACTACGAATCCAAAGGTCGCGGGTTCAAACCCGGCGTGCGCCAATAAGTTTTATTTAATTAATATGTGTCATAACACATTTCATTCATATAAAAATAATAAAAAGTATATTTGCGGCACGTTCCAGAGTGGTAGATACTCTAAGTATCGCCCTGGCGAAATACAACCATTCAGAATCGAAACGTTGCTTGAAATGGCTTTGGCCGTGTTTGGTTACCAGAACTGAATAGCCAAGTACTTCCCAACCTTCCTCTTCCCAATCTCCTTCCCCTCCCCACTACCTTCAGCCTCACAACATACCCCTGTTGGGGATGCCATAGTCTCGCTGGCTCTAACAGACTGGCACAAAAACATTGTGTCAAAATGTGATGTGAATGGATGTATAAATACCCTGGCCTTGGTCTTAGCCACGCCCAGGTCCGCCGAGTCAGGTAAAAATCATCAAAAACAGACTACACTGCCTTGGGTAGATACCACTCTATATACTTTATGGCCGTAACACTAAAATCTTTTTAAATACAAGCATTTAATTACAACACGCGGAAAAAATGTCATGTTATTTAAGACGTCATGTTTCAGAGAAGCAGTTTCGTGCCAACACAGATTATATCAATATTACCAGAATATTTATGGCTAAATCATTAGAAAAATACTCCGCTTCATGTTATTGGTCGAGTACCTTTTTGTGCCTCTCACAGGCCGACTGTGACCTCATTTGGAATACGTATTGTTACAATAAGGTTAATAGGTGTTCAGTATGTAGGTACGAGCCGTAGTTGAAACCATTAAATTAACGCGGTCAGTACATAGCGAACTTATTTTGGCCACACGACATTTTTCACGAAAACTTGAAATATATATATATATAAATATATATCAATGTATATTTATGTAAATACATTTAATTTTTTTTTAGACATTTCGATAGTGCCTCAGAAGGCGAAACAGCTGTCACGCGTAAAAATAATTACATCGCAGAGCTTTTAACTAAAAATTGTTATTAAAAAAAATTCAAAATAATAATTATTATTGCTTAAATAAAATTAAAAAACCTAAGAATTAAAATGGAGTTCTACAAAATTAACTTTAAAACCATAAATAACTTGAAATGTATTTTTATTTTTTATCCAATACACCTTCCATGTTTCCGGCTTAGTTCGGTTTGAATCTCTGCTAACCAAGATAAAGATGGATGCCAATCTTGGAAACATTATTGAAGCTAGAATGAGAAATTAGAATGGGTCGCTTTTACGACTCGTTCTTATGTTAAACAGCTCCGGCCCCTGTGTTTCCACCTTCTTCAACGTGGGTACGTTTTAAGACCCAGGTACACTCCTTTCTTTCCTCAAAAAGACCCTCCACACAGCATCCTCAAAGATGACATAGGCCCTGAGAGAAATTAATTCCCTCAAAGACAATGTGGAGTTAATGTTTAAAAAAGGGCGATAATTTTTTATTTTTTTTATATGAATACCGCACAAGAGTCTCAACTGCTCCCAACCGTCTAGAGCCAGTGAGACTATGGCATCCCCAATAGGGGTATGTTGTGAGGCTGAAGGCAGTAGGGAGAGGAAGGAGATGAGGAAGGAAGGAAAGATCTGGTCAACACGGTCAAACACGGTTAAAGCCATTTCAAGCAACGTTTCGATTCTGAATGGTGGTCTTTCACCAGGGCGATACTTAGAGTATCTACCACTCTGGAACGTATTATTTTACATGAATTAAATCTGTTATGACACATATTCATTTAATAAAATTTATTTACGCACGCCGGGCTTGAACCCGCGACATCTGGATTCGTAGTCGAGCGTCTTACCACTCGACTACGGAGGCCGTCTAAACTTATCCACCACTTTGAAAGTATCTATTGCTCTAACTAACTAACCATCACGCCGTTATCTCGCAGGGGTAGGCAGAGAGGACGGACCGCCATATAACTCGGTCTTGGCACACACTCCTAGCTTCATTCACATTCATACATCGTCTCATAGATATTCTTCTGTTATTCTGACTCTTCACATGACCCGATTCAAGTATTTGATTTACTTGATCGTGTCATGTCTTTCTCAGGCGTCCTCGACTTCTTCTTCCATTCATTGCTCTACCTGCACTCAAATATGATACTATCGTAATAACTAAATACTGTAGATAAAATTAACTTAAAACTTTACATGGATTTATCGCTAATTATTGTTTTAATTGTTTTATACACATTTTTATATTTAGGTACCTACATATTCTACAGTTGTTTTTTTTTTATAAATTTTACTTTTGGTCTTTGCTTTTTAATGTCTAACTTCTTTAATGTATTATTTTTACTATTTTTACTTCAGTTTATATATATTTTATCTTAATATTAATTACCTCACTTTTTAAACTATATTTACGTAAAATGTATAATTTTGATTTCTCTTTAAATTTGTGTTTACTATCGGTAATACCCTAGATCAAGAATACATATATGTAGAGAGAGCTACATATTTTTACCCAACCTATACAAATTTACGAGAAATCACTTTTTCCGAGTTTTCACGTCGTAAGCCGTGAGAGAGAAAGAGACAACAAGACAAATCGTCACATAATATCGCACCGCTTTTAGGTGTGTTAGCATGTTTTCCGTCTCCCGCGTCTCCGGCGACTCCGCCCAATACGTTTTGTAATGCGACATAACTGAACGGTTTTTGAGGTTATATCTTATATTTTTGTTGATAACAATACTGTGAAAGATTGGTTATAAGAATAAACGCTACGTTATGTCGACATGTGCTATGAATGGATGTAAAAATGTGTGTCTATGAAAACCCTAGCCACGCCCGAGTCAGGATAAAAACAACAATCCTGACTACACTGTTTCTCAAAGCTATCTCTCCTGTATGTTATTGCTTTGAGAGTAATACAAATTATACTTCCCTTTTTTTAAATTAAGTTTTAATAACTCATCGAGATCGCTATGTGGCAAAATATAAAAACAATAAAATAAAAATTAGTGATATTTACACGTCTCTTTGTACGGCAGTAGATTAAGAATTTTCCAGCAGGGGAATAAGATAATGTTATTAAAATAAATTTACATTCTAACGGTAATTGTACAACCTTAAACTAAACATTAATTTGGCTTTATTTATAAAAGTTGGTCGGTCAAACATTGTAATCATAAATATTTCAATTCAAAACATACAATTTCGCTTGCTTAAAAAAAATCTGAAAAAATTTGGCAAAAGTATTTACATATGTAAATAAAATGAAATAATTACTTTGTATAAGACCGCAGATTTTATTTTAGTTTTTATGACCGACCGGTTTCGCTTAGCCTAAACATCATCAGGGTAAAAAAATAAACAAAACAAAAAATATTATTTTATTTATGAAAACGGTCATGGCAACAGATTAAATAATTTAGAAGCACTAGAAATAAAAAAAAAAAGATATTAAAATAAATACTCACATTCTTAATAATCCACTAAATTGGTTTAATGTTAGGTATATTTCCCGTAAACTCATAAAATTTCTCATTAATCTTTTATCATGTTCTCAGTTGACGTTTCGTCTCTTTCATTTCATATTATCCGTCTCTTTCTCTCTGTTTCTTTGTTATAATTTAAATGTTATTATTTTGTTTTCTTACTGTTCTCTTATTTTATTTTTTATTGTTATCTCCCTTTGTACGTACGAGTACATATAACCACACACTGCGTATTTTTTGTTTAGCTTAATTTTGTACTCTGATGATACTTAGGTTAACCCAAATCAATGGGTCATAAAAATTAAAGTAAAATCTGTTGTCTTATACAAAGTAATTATTAGATTTTCATTAAATGTGTCAAACCACAAAATGGTTGCTTTCTACGAAAATATAAATATTCCAGTTTAAAATATGCAAGTCCGTTTACTTAAAAAAATATTAACTTTTAAATCGTATAAAATACAAAATACTTACATTTTCATTCACGTGTATCCTTTGTATCCTTATTACCATTTTAACCATTTTTTAAACATAGCATTAAAGTTGAAAACACATAATTTACAAAGAAATTCACACTAAATTTATGTCACAACTGTTTTCAACGTTTCAAAATCTATTTACAATAATATTATTAACATCAAAACGCTATTAGAACTCATAATTTTATATTAAAAATAATTGTAATAATGTTTACTTATATTTGTAAGTTTAAAAACACTCTATGTTTTTGTACACTTAGCAAAAATATTCACACACCTGAACTAAGACAAGGCTAACACCATAGCAAGGACAAACTAACACCATTGTTTTCAACTGAAATAAATAATATTACCCAATGTTAGAGCAATATTTCTCCATAACCGACACTGAATTTGTTAATTGTGAATATTAGATACTGTTAAACGATCGTTTGTTGGTGTTCGAAGCATTTTTCCCGGAGTTGCACGCGTGTATTTGGTGTTTTATTGTTTGAATTAAAATTTCCGAGTCAGGGGTGAGTCCATGTACTGCGGACGACCGGACCAGACTGGCCTACTGGCTCTGGCGGAGAAAAGCTGAACTAAAATGCTGGGGGTGAGAAAACGGTTTATTTGCACCGAGTTTGTTTAGCTCGTCAGTGTAAACTTTAAACAACTTGTTTGTGATGATTTGTGCAAACGCGATGTAAACAACAGCTGGTTGTTTTACATGGCGCAATTTTTTCGTGAAAAAATACCTAAGCAGGAAAAATTAAACTAGAAAATTACTGAAGAATAATATTGGTCGATAAAAAGACCACCATTCAGAATCTAAACGTTGCTTTGGTAAGAACCCAAGATCATTGCGACAGTAAATAGAAGCGGAGTATTATATTTGTTGTTTCTTTTTCTCTCATGGCGTACGACGTGAAAACCCGAAAAAAAAAATTTATCGCAAGTTTGTATAGGTTGGGTAAAAATAACTAGCTCTCTCTCCATACATTGTTACTCCAAGGTAAAACATCACTTTTCAGAGGTATTTCACGAGTTTCAATAGTTTTGGCCGAACTTTAGAATTTTCGTATGTTTAATGATATAAAGACATAAAATCAACAAAAAGCTTCCATCATTATTTAGGCAAACCTTCTGTTATTAGTGTTTGTGTGATATTTCGACTTTATTAATCATTTTAATGGTGTATTGATATTGTTTTGTTTAATGTGTTCAAATGTGTTTATTAAAAATGTCCGAATTCCATATGGGCAGTAACTAATAGGCTCTCCAACATCTTTTAATATGTCTTTGTCTCTTTCTATCGGGTCAGTATAAAGTCAACAATACTGACTACACTGTTTCGCAGAGGTACCTCTCCATTTATATGCTTACTCCAAATTACAATGTAATATAATATGGTAAATCTAGCAGGGTGGCCCCTTTACAATATAATATGGTATATCGAGCAGGGTGGCCCTTATTACAATATAATATGGTATATCGAGCAGGGTGGCCCATTTATAATATAATATGGTATATCGAGCAGGCTGGCCCCCATTACAGTGTAATCCGGTAACGCGGTCCGTTAGGGTGGGCGTATTAATTTAGGCTCGTATCTGGAGAGATCGATCGGATTGTTGTGTATTGAGGTTACGCTCAGCCAAGGGCGGCGGGTGGTTCGTTCGTTGACACCAACTCCAATTGAGCGAACGTTAAGTTGATCCATTTATTTCAATATTTAAAATACCCAGCGGATGACACAATTCAAAATATCGACACTGGAAAGGCAAAAGGACTTAAGCGACACTTTGGTAAAAAATGAGTTAAATATACAGTTTTTGATAAGTTTTTTTTGCATCGAAAGCTCTGACTCTCGTTTGATTCTGAAGACTTTTGTGGCCCTTCAGACATCGAAAATATATTTACCATTTGGGAGAAGGCTTGACTCAAGCGACCCAAGTTTGGAACTCTTTTAGCTTTTTGTCGCTTCAGATAACTCAGTGAAAGCTTAGTGAGTCATTTTATTTTTCAAAATCCAACCAGGTACTTAAGATTTATGAATTTTATTGTAAAACAAAAAAGACTCTAAAGTACTCTGGTGTAAACTTGTCAAAATGGCGCTTCAACCCTTTTGCCGTGTCGGCGAAGATATATTTTAAGATGTCGCGGGCTTTACAAGGGTTGATATTTGTGAAATAACCTTTAAATATTTTAATTTTTTTGCAATTTCAGAGTAAAGCGATCTTTGGCATTCTTTTTTGGGAAACGTTGTGAGACTAAAATAAATGTGGTAGGAAAAAAAAGAGAAAAGGAAGGCTGAAAAGTACCTGGCTATTCATATCTGGTCACTAAACATTGTTCAAACAATTTCAAGTTTCAATTATAAATGGTGTTATATCAAATAAGATATTTTTGTAAATAATTAAAAAAAAAAAAAAATCAATATTTTTCTAAGAGTAATTTTATGTTCAAATGGCTATAGTCTTGTTTAAATGACTAGAACATAACATTTTGTTCTGTAACCTTTAAATACCTATAAAAAATACTTGTGAAAAGGACCATCCATTTTTTCAAAAGTAAAAAATCGAAGAACACACAAAAACGTGACTAACCTTTCCAGTTATCAAAAACAAACCACTAATCCAAAATGGCTGATAATGCTAACAAAAATCCAACATAACAAAAAGAAATCGATAGTGAATGTACACAGCCCGCGAAAATTCAAAATTCACCTTTTCTTTTGAACAGGCCTCGTATATTCTTACTCCAAGGTTGATTCCTATCTTTGTTATCAATTATTTCGCTGTTAACCTACCCTTATCACAAACTCCGTGCACGCCACTGGTCTCACTACATACCCCAATTAGAGATGTCATAATCTCACTAACGTTAAAACTTTCATATTCATATTTAAAAATAATTAACTTTTCTTCGCCGCTGGGCGAATGCACCCCTAATCCACCCTGCCCGCGGTCACCGCTTTGAGCCGGGGTTGAGATAGATCTTAGATAAGAGATTTCTCCTTCTCCGCCCCTCCCCCGACCGCCGCCCACAGCACTGAGACTTCTCACCACACCGGCGTGTGTTAACGCCCCCGTGGGGGCGCTGGAGAGATCCGGGGGGGCGACGAAGGCAATAATAAAGTGCTGATTTTTTTTTTAATATTGACTAATTTGAAACGCGTTTTATTTTCAGGTGAAACGGCGAAGACGCGTTTAAGGCTGAACGAGCGGCGAGGGCAATGAGATGGCGGCGAATTTTTTTCATTCCCTATTAAAAGTTTTTATTTTGCTTGACGGATTTGTCACGATAGTACTCGCCTGTGAACCGTTCGTGTATTTTTTTTCTATATTGTGAATACCGCGCAAGTGTCCCAACTTCTCGGAGCTGGTGGGACTATGGCATCCCCATTGTGTTTTGTGTAAAGGCTTGATGGCGGTGGAAGGGGAAGAAGATGGGGTGAGGAAGGTTCAAAAGTACCTGGGTGTGGAGACCTGAACTGACCAACAAATATGACTGATGCCATTTCAAGAAGTTTTGATTTGAATAGCCAGGAACCACTTACTCCCTTCCCCTTCCCCTTCCCCTTCCCTTCCCCTTCCCCTTCCCCTTCCCCTTCCCTTCCCCTTCCCCTTCCCCTTCCCTTCCCCTTCCTTCCCCTTCCCTTCCCCTTCCTTCCCCTTCCCTTCCCTTCCCCTTCCCCTTCCTTCCCTTCCCCTTCCTTCCCCTTCCCTTCCCCTTCCTTCCTTCCCCTTCCCTTCCTTCCCTTCCCTTCCTTCCTTCCTTCCCCTTCCTTCCTTCCCCCTTCCCCTTCCCCTTCCCCTTCCCCTTCCCTTCCATTCCCCTTCCCCTTACCCTTCCCTTCTCCTTGCCCAATTCAATAAAATCTATTGGCGTGCGCCGGCATTTGAACCCGCGAGTTCTGGATTTGCAGTCGAGCGTCTTATCCACCGGACCACGGAGGCCGTGTGCCATATTAATTATTAACTATTAACTATTTTTGTTTTTATTATTTTCCTTTCTGAAGTCGAATAACAAGTTTCAAACATGCTGTAAGCAAGCAATGCATCTATGTGTATTCAGTTTTCATGTCCACTCCTGTCGCGATATCTATACCTAATTGAAAAATAAGAAGTCAGTTAAAAAAAACTGTTTTTATTCCATTTCTCTCCCACTCCCTTTAAACGCACAAAGTAGGTACCCAAAAAGTAATGCCATAGCCCCACTAGTTCAATATAAAAAAATACAAAATAATAATTATATGTTGTCTTCTACAGACTTCTAAGAACGCCTTAAAATTGACAAGATAAAGATTTTTATCACCATTACGATTATCAACGTTAATTAGTCGACATTTTCTAGCATGCCTGCAGTCAGCAATTACATTTGACAGTTGACATCGACTAAAATCTGCTAAGTATAACAAGGCTTTTGTCTAATTTATATTGCCAATATTCTTTTAGATTTTTTGTAAATGTTACCTCGTCGACATTGCATAATGTACCCAGCCCGCCTCTCCCATTAGAAAACCATTTCACGTGATTAATCTCGGCCCGCAGAGTTTGGGTGCGGTGCCTCCAGCCGTATTATTATTCATTAATGGCGGAGCTTCTGGGTGGAAAAACTGCCGATATCTGCATTTTCATTAGCCACCCATGGCCAAATGGAAAAACGAGGTTTAACGGCGACTCCTTCGGCCCGGCTGAAAAATAATCTTTTCCAATGTCAGAGCAATAATATACAATGGTGATAACTTTGCGAAACAGTGTAGTCACTTGCACTGAAAATGGAATAAGTAATTTGGCGGATGGGAGTTTCAAGGGTTCTCTTATCACTTGAGCGAAGAGGGGGTCCGTGTTCGGATGGTAATGAAAATTCACCTTCCGACGGCTAAGTGCAGAATAGTAGAATGCAGAGTCGTGAAAATGATTATGAAACTCAAATGCAGAATATGTATTAAATTTGGCGTTAAAATGGAATAAAGTGCTCCAACGCACTTGAAATGTTGACTGTGGCATTCGGCGAGTCTACTTTGTCTCAAAAAAGTGTTTATAAGTGGTACAAGCGCTTTACAGAAGGCCGAGAAGATGTTAATGACGATGAGCGTCCTGGAGTTGTGGAAAAACAAATCATGGATTTTATTCTTTGATCCATTTTTTTTAAGTAAAAAATCGAAGAACACACAAAAACGTGACTAGCCTTTCCAGTTGTCAAAAACAAACCACTAATCCAAAATGGCTGATAATGCTGACATATGATAAACATATGTGTACCAACATAACAACAACAAAAAAAATCTATAATCGAATGTACACAGCCCGCGAAAATTCAAAATTCACCTTTTCTTTTGAACAGGCCATGAATATAGAAATCAGTCGCGTTGGTGGCACCGAGATTGTGCGGTTTAGCTTAAATTGAACTTAACGTTTGAGCAGAGGTCGCGGGTTCAAGCCCGGCGTGCGCAAATAAATTGTATTATGAAATAATATACACTAAATTTGTGGCACGTTTCAGAGTGGTAGATACTCTCAGTATCGCCCTGGTGAAAGACCACCATTCAGAATCGAAACGTTGCTTGAAATGGCTTTAGCCGTGTTTGGTGACCAGATCTGAATAGCCAGATACTTCCCAACCTTCCTCTTTCCAATCTCATTCCCCTCACCACTACCTTCAGCCTCACAACATACCCCAATTGGGGATGCCATAGTCTCACTGGCTCCAGACTGTACGGTGCAGTTGGGACTCTTGTGCGGTATTCACCATAAAAATAAACAAAAAATGGACGGCGTTAATTAATCCGACATTGTGACGCATTTTAAAATGACAGAAATAAATCGCATGCGGTTTTATGCAAATGTTTCGTTAGTCGACGTAGAATGAATTATTATAAAGGTACGCCTTAAAAACGCGAAGTTTATTATGCATTAGAAAGAAACAGAGCGAGACCATTGTTGCGAGCATTTCAGAGTGTAGGTGCATCGGCATTAAAAGGCGTGCACTCTATAAAGACACATAAGCACTGCCTACCCTGCCGCAGTCGCATAAAAATATATATATAATATTGGACAACGTAACATTAAATTATTGCAAAAAATAAACCCCTAACTTTAAAAAATACGCGCGAAGTTCAGCTAATAGTACCGCCGCGAGCGCCACACCGACCGTCCTACTATAACGTGTCAAAAGCAGTAACTACATATGCCTAAATGCTGTCAACGTCATAGTAGACAATTCCATGTTCACTAGACTGCACTAAGTACCTCAGAGCAATAATTTACCAGGAGGGAGCGCTAGTGTAGTCAATATTGATGATTTTTGCCTGACTGTAGCGTAGCTAGGGCTAGGCCTAGGGTATTCATACATCCATTCATAGCACATGTCGACATAATGTAGCGTTTATTTGTATCGCCACTTTTCACAGTATGTTTATAAACAAAAAGGTAGGATGTAACCTAAAAAACCGTTGAGTTATGTCCTGTTATGTCGCAAAACAAAACGTAGTGGGCGGAGTCGCCGGAGACGCGGGAGACGGAGAACATGCTTACATACCTAAAAACGGTGCTATATTGTGTGAGAACTTGTCTTATCTCTTTCGTCCTCACGGTTTACGACGTGAAAACCCGGAGAAAGTGATTTATCGTAAATTTGTATAGGTTGGGTAAAAATGTGTAACTCTCTTTCATAAATATTATTGTTCTGAGATAAATACTTATATATGAGCTGTTGCGCGTTCAAGTGGCTCGTTTGTGTTAATATCTTTGTTAGTGTCTAAGGCAGTGCTTTACAGAACAAATCCAGTAGCAATCAGTGACATCTGTTGACATCGGTAGCCTCAATTATCAATTAGGCCGCTGTGTTGCCTGGTGCCTACCCTGATCTAAAACTCTGTATAGCTGGCACAACTACAGATGAAACAAACAATACATGCATAGCGTTGGGTGTTTTGTGTTTCGGTGTACGCTCCAGTGGCGATGTATTTACGATAAGTCATAAAGAAAGAGCTCTTTGTCTTGTTCACACCTACTTAATGTGACTAGTGGAAAAGGGACAGCGAGTGTTTATGTTGATATTGTAAACGCGCTTATAGCGTGTCCTATTCATTTAGTTCGACCGGGGGTTGTTGTATGCATACATTGTACCGCAAGTGAAAAAGTTTCAGTTTTTTGTTATTATAAAGTGTTGTTTATGTATAATATTACAATATCATGGCATTTCATATCAATTTATTTATTTATTCAGAACTGCATTTTTAGAACATTCAGTATTTTAATAACAATGAAATGAAACAACATACACGTTAAAATACATTTTATATAACTTCAACACTGTTTGGCTTCGATCTCTAAAGTGTGAAGTGATCAGTATTTGTTTAAAAAAATTTGAAGCTTAAAACGAAACACGCTGTACGTAAGCTATGCATCTGTGTGAGTATTGGCCGGCACCAACTTTAGTGGTGAGACCTTGAAGTAACAATATATGGAGGGATAGCTAATTTGTTTTACCCAACCCATCCGAAATTGTAATAAATCACTTTTTCCGAGTTTTTACATCGTACACCATGAGAGAGAAAGAGACAACAAATTTCTTGGAACGCTTCTATATACTGTCGCAATGATCTTAAGCTGACTATCTTCGCTGGTTAACGGCGGGACTCCGCCCACATTTTTTTATTTTGCCACTAAACTTGACACAACTAAACGGTTTTTTAGGTTAGATGCTATATTTTTGTTGATAAAAATACTGTGAAAAAGTGGCTATACGAATACACAAAAACATTATGTCGATATGTGATATGAATGGATGTATAAATACCGTAGCCTTAGTCTTAGCCACGCCCATTTGCGCCGAGTCATGTTAAAATCATCAAAAACAAGTCCAAAACTGACTTCACTGCCTTGGCTTGGGCTACCTCTTGTATATTCTAAGGGTGAGACCTATACACGCCAATGCTGACATTGTACAAGAGAGTGTAGGCAAGTGCCTACCCACCCAAAACGGAAAAGGCTAGTTCACAGAAAAGGTTTGAATGTGTCTGCCAAGCACATTCGATCGTTAATGTTAATGCCTTTTAAATTCTAACGTCATCATATACTCCTGCGTTGGTGGCGATTAGGTTTGAATTGTCGCTTAAAGCTGGCCGTCTGCATCGATTTATGAAAAAAACAAACATGGCCAAATAGGATTTTTATACGTGTACCTAGCGTTGAAAGGACTACTTCTTTTGGCAACAGTTCCTACTTTATTCATTGTTCATTGAACAAATACTTCAATTGAAGTCAATAGTTCATTTTAGCGTTTATTCATTTCATTTACTTCGTTTCGTTGAATAAATACTTCAGATGAAGTTGGTGGTTCATTTTAGCGTTCATTCATTTCAATGAACAAATAGTTCTTTTCAATTTCAAATCTCTACCATTTTGCCATGTATAATTCTCATTCCTCTTTATTTTTTATTTTTTTATTTTTGTTGAGAATTTGAAACTTGTTCTATTATATGTCGTTACACAAGAAAAGAATAGTTGAACAGTAATGCAAATGTGGAGCAATAATGAAGAGGTGATGAAGTAATAATAATGAAATCTTAGATGTAAGTTACTAGTTATAAGTTATACTCAGTAGTAAGTTACAAGCCATAAGTCCTTATTGTAAGTCACTAGTTGAAAATATTAGTTGTAAGCCATTAGTAATAAATCTTAACTGTAAGTTATTAGTTATAAGCTTAAGTGATAAATTATAGGTTAGATAAATTAATTTGTAAAGGGCCCTCGAGGTGATTTTCCTACAAAAACGGCGCTATAAAAGTAATCCATTTATTATTATTATTAGTACTTTTGTTTTGGTGAGGAACCAGTTCCAGTTCTTTTCACTTACAAAGCGCTACCGACTAGTACGTGTTTTTCTTCGGCGAGAAACCAGCTCCAGTTCTTTTCGTTTTTAAATCTCTACCGACTAGTACTTTTTTTATTTTGGCAAAGAACCGGTTCCAGTTCTTTTCACTTTCAAATCTCCATCGAATAGTACGTGTTTTTTCGGCGAGGAACCGGTTCCAAAAAAAACTGAACAAATAACCGGATAAATTCAAATCTCTATTTCGCGAGTTGGACTTCAATTGAAGTGTTCACTGCGAAGTGCTCATTTTAAAGAACTAGCAATTCGTGAAGCATTCACAAAACATTTAAGTTTTTCCCATCGCAATGTGTATCAATGTTGGGTGTACATTTGGCGTGTCTTCCTGCTGTGCACCGGTGCCCAAGGGGTCAATAACGTAAGTTCATCGGAGCAGCTTCCATTGAAATACCTGTAGAACAAGGACAGCATTCCCACTTGACGTGAGTGCTACAAAGATTTCGATCCGTAAAAACGAAAATAAAGACGTGGTATTCCATGATTATCTCAATGACGTTACATATATATAGACACGTTGTAGCGCTCTCAAAGTTGCAAGCAATAATTACGCTAGTTGGTGTGATCGGTGTTTAAGCCGATTCAGTACTAAACGGTCACGCGTCGCTTGAGGTCGTTTCAAGCAAGTATGGGACGCGGTCCGAACTTCGGATCTGTTTCGTTCATACACATATATTCTATGAATGTCTATCTTTGTCATACATGACCGATATTTGAATGATGAATTTACTGGTAACGTGTGTGTTTTGCTGGCCACATGTTGTGTTAATATTCTAAGGCTATAACGTGTCTATATATGTAACGTCATTGAATTATCTACAATATAAGGACACTACACCAAACTTCCAATGTAACAAAATGCTGCCGGCTCATGTATCGGTAATTTATCTTTTTGGCTGATGGCCGGCGGCCAGCAATTACGGAGAGTGGCCAATTTCACCCGTTTGTGTGGAACGAGCTATACAAACTGATACCAACCGAACGGCGTGCAATGTGGATCGGCAACCTGCGAACAGCGAGCGGCTTCTGTATTTTAATTAGTTCAAAAAAATAAGATGTACCTACGTAAACCCACTGAAATTATAAACCGACAGAAGTTTATTGTGGGCGTGTTCGTGTGTATGAAGTAAGCCTCTTTGAAGGCCTCCGTGGTCGAGTGGTAAGACGCTCGACTACGAATGCAAAGGTCGCAAAAGGTCGCAAGCTAGGCGTGCGCACATAACTTTCATTTAATGAACATGTGTCATAACACATTTAATTTATACAAAATAATATTAAGTATATTTGCGGCACGTTCCGGAGTATATTACTCTTATCGCCCTGGTGAAAGACCAACGTTCGGAATCGAAACGTTGGTCAAAAATGGATTTAGTCGTGTTTGATGATCAGATCTGAATAGACAGATACTTCCCAACCTGCCTCTTTCCCATATCCTTTCCCTCTCTATTACCTTTACCCTCACAACCTACTCCAATTGGGGGTGCCCATAGAGTTGGTTGAGTAGTGTTTGATCCAGAAACTGCGAATCAGTTTTGGAAAGACGTGAATGACTTTGAGTGGACTGTAAAACGATGAAAAACTTGGTGGATGATTGATCTTATTTGGGAAAGGTAGGTTTAAGCCAATTTGCTCACCTGTTTAGACGTCTGCGAGAGGGGCGAACTATCTGCCCGTACGATGAACAGTTGAGTGGGCGAATCCTCCAGAAACGGAGGCGAAGCGAAGGTGCCATCCCTGGATGGGCCGAGCGATTGTAGACGAGTGAGTGCGGTTGACTGACTGCGGTGGGAATCTAATAACGCGCCGCTCTTGACGTCCTTGTCTTGTGTTTGGCCGGATGGTGGGGGGTTATCGGTTGTTCAACACACTTTTACGTAGTCATACAAATAGAACAAACTGGAAGGAAGGAAGTAAGGACTGGACAAAAGGTATCAGGTTATGACCTATCAAATTGTTGATTTTAGGATCCAACAAGTAGTATCTATCCAAGGCAGTGAAGTCAGTTTTGGACTTGTTTTTGATTATTTTAACATGACTTGGCGCACCTGAGCGTGGCTAAGACTAAGGCTACGGTATTTATACATCCATTCATAGCACATATCGACATAATGTTTTTGTTTATTCGTATAGCCACTTTTTCACAGTATTTTTATCAACAAAAATATGGCATATAACCTAAAAAACCGTTTAGTTGTGTCAAGTTTAGTGGCATAATAAAAAATGTGGGCGGAGTCCCGCCAGTGAACCAGGACCTTAAGACCATTGCGAAAGTATATAGAAGCGGTTCAAGAAAATTTTTGTCTCTTTCTCTCTCATGGTGTACGCCGTAAAAGCCCGGAGAAAGTGATTTTTCGCAAGTTTGTGTAGGTTGGGTAAAAATAATTAGCTCTCCCTCCATATATTGTTACTTCAAGGGGGTGCCATACTCTCACTGGCTCTAGACGGTTGGGAGCAGTTGAAACTCTTATGCAGTACACTATAAAAATAAATTATTATTAAAAAACACATAAATTTGAATTATACCTAGATTGCATGCAATGGGTAATTCCTTCGCAGAAATAGTAGATATATTCAACTGCACTGAATGTAGTTACAGGAAGGTTATAATAGCATACCTCTTCCAAAAATACTTATGTTAAATTATACATTTACTCGTGTTATTTCACTATAATTTTTAATTTTGTATTACACAGTTGAGTAAAAGCTCATAAGGGTGTTTATAAGTAAAATAAATAAATCACTTCTGCCGCAATTAATCAAACATTATCAAAATTATTTCTTGAACAGATAAATAATTTCATTGGCTTGTCTGGGGGCTAGAAGCTGAAAGGTCTTACATAAATTGAACGTAGTTATGCAGAAAGCGTCGAACTCACAATTTGCCAAAATCGAGTTTTAAATGTTTTCCAATAGATAAATACGAGATGTATATTTGCTGAAAGCATCCAAGCTCTAATTGCAATAGATTGTTGGTATTCATTTTTTTACTAACGCACATTGCAGATATTTGACTTTAATTGAAATTTAAAAACGTTGAAATGAAGGGTAACTTAGGAAATAATTTTTTTTTACAAAAACATTGATAGATTATAAATGACCTATTTATAATAATTATCATAAAGAAAAAACACTGATAATAATAATAATAATAATAATATTTGGACGATTTGTATAGCGCCGTTTTTGTGAAAAATCACCTCAAGGGCGCTGTACAGATCTTACTTTCTATCATTACATATTAATTCCTAGTTTAGATAAGAAAATATACAGGAACATACTTACCTGGCAGGTCCCATCAGATAGACACAATTTTTAAATTAAAATTATGATTATTATTTTATAATTAATTTATTTATTTTTTTTTAGTTTATTTTTTTTATTTTTTTTTTTTTTTAAAGTGATTTGTGAAATATCCTACTTATTTGGCGAAAATAACAAGACTAAAACACGTCAGGCAGCTGCAAAAGCGCCACGACATTTCTAACAGGTTATATGCGCAGGCAAAAAGAAGAACTGATATTCATTAAGACTTTACAAATGCCAATTAAGCACATGTTTTTTTAATATTTTTTATATGAATACCGCACAAGAGTCTCAACTGCTCCCAACCGTCTAGAGCCAGTGAGACTATGGCATCCCCAAATAGGGTATGTTGTGAGGCTGACGGTAGTGGGGAGGGGAAGGAGATTGGGAAAATAAAGGTTGGGAAGTACCTGGCTATTCAGATCTGGTCACCAAACACGGCTCAAGCCATTTCAAGCAAAGTTTCGATTCTGAATGGTGGTCTTTCACCAGGGCGATACTTAGAGTATCTACCACTCTGGAACGTGCCGCAAATATACTATTTATTATGTTTTTATGAATTAAATGTGTTATGACACATATTAATTAAACAAAAGTTATTGGCGCACGCCGTGTTTGAACCCGCGACCTTTGGATTCGTAGTCGAGCGTCTTACCACTCGACCATGGAGGCCGTCACTGTTTTTTTATCAATGCTTTTGTATCATCATATTTTCAAACGCCTTTTTCTCGGTTTCATCTTTTTAGGATTGGATGTATTCTACATAACTACGTTCAATTGGGAGTATCAGTTTTTTTTAAAATCGGTATCGATCACACTTCTAGGGGTTATGTGTTCAGTGTGTAAGACCACAGATTTACAGTAACTGACCTTTTCACTCCACCTATTAGTTGTGTTGAAAATGGATTAAGTCGGTACCCGCTGTGACTATCAAAAATGGTCCGACCGACTGCTAGTCGAACGTATGTCTAAATCTTTTTCTGCGGTTCCTTATTCTGTGATTTTTCGCAAAAAACACTTCAATAGATCGAAGTTGAAAATGCTATTAACGATTTTGTACATTGCCGACCAAACTCTTCTTAAAATTATTACAGAAAGCAATCATTTCAATGCAGCTCTGACCTAAACCATACGAAACAATTTTCCATCGATTTTCATTTTATTTTTATTTTTATCCACTATATATAACTTATGATGAACATTTTAATATTTTCCAGCCAAACCGTTAGATGCCAAGCGGGCCATACGAAATGGGTCGGGGGCCACACGAAATGGGCTCGAGGGAGTCGCATGCTGCCCGCAGACCGCAGGTTGCGTACCACTGACTCAGATCTTCGATTGAATCTTAGAAATTGGTTTGTACTGCATATTTTTCATCTTTACGGGCATATTTCAAAGTTTTTAATGTATTTTAATGAATCCACTCCCAAATATTGAGTAGTATAGATAAGTTAGATGAATAATAACTACATATCATCCAAAAGGTTACCGATTCATGTTTTACAGGCTTGGTTTCTGTAGAATGAGGATAAAAATGGTAAAATTCTAGTGAAATGGTACAACATATAATAAATTAATTGGGTAGGTAAATAATTACCCACAAGTAGGTTCGTTTATGCAAAATAAAAATAAAATTAACCATATTTATATTTTTGCTCCGGAATAACAGCAACTTTGTGACACAAAGTAGAACAAAGTACGAACAAATTAATCAAACGTAAATCCGTCGACAAAAAATATTTGCACGTTACACTATAACAGCTAGTTTTACTCGCTAGATGGCTCTAGTAGAAATAATTTTAAAGTAAAGCTTACTACTTCAATTAATTAATCTGCATCAAAATTAATAGCGCTTTTAGCGCCATGAAAGAATACTACAAAAGATAAGAGGACAGCAATGTTTAATTTAAAAATATTCAGCTATTTTTGGAACCGGTTCCTGGTGCCAGATAGTTCCACGAAGAAGATTTTATATTATAATATTATTGATATAAATACGGTCCATTTGGTCAAACTGATTAGATAAAAGAATAAGCAAGCAAATTTCCGACGCCAATAACTATAATAATAATAAGGTTGGTCCCTTAGAGCAACAATAATTTGCTTCCCATTTGGAATTTGTAAGTCTTTGTAAAAATATTTCTTCTTTTTGTTTTATAATGTTGCCCTTTCCAGAATGAGTTTTTTTTTTTAACTCCTTGAGATTAATATACCAAATGTATTTTGTATGTTAATATTTTAATAAATAAATAAAAATAATATATAAGAGGTAACGCTGTAGATCGATCCGTGGTCAGTTTTACTAGGTTTTACCGACTCGGTTGGACCTGGGCGTGGCTAAGACTAGGGTTACGGTATTTATACATCCATTCATAGCACATGTCGACACAATATTTTTGTTTATTCATATAACCACTTTTTTACAGTGTTCTTATAAAAATAAATATACCATATAACCTAAAAAACCGTTGAGTTATGTTCAGTTTAGTTGCACATCAAAGCGTGTGGGCGGAGTTCCGGGAGACGCACGAGTCAAAAAACATGGTTACAATACTTTGAAGCGGTGGAAAATTTTTCCAAAATTTTGTTGTCTCTTTCTTTCTCACGGTATACGACGTAAAAACCCGAAGTTGGGAAAACAAATTAGCTCTCTCTCCATAGATATTCTTACTTTTAGGTTGGTCCTAATGTTTAATTTATTTCTAACTAATATAAACAATCTCAAATACGAACAATACGTTCTAAAACATACTATACACGACGCTACGTCAAGCGCGCATCGTGGTGAATTCAGACTGCAGCCGCCCAACAGATAGAAAAATGGTCAGGATTTGAATTTAAGATAATAAGATTTATATTTAAAAAATCACCTTCTGGAGGAAAAATTTATGTGAAGAATGAAACTAAAAAAAGTTCAGAAAAAATGCGTAGAGATGTCATTGTACGAGAGAAAACATTCAAATCGGTTATAGACGGCATCCGCACTTGTGGCACGACGCTCACTCCCATCTATAGCCGATATCTGCAATTAAAGGAATAAGGAAGGATTGGATTCCTGTGATATTTTATATTTCATAGGAGGGGGGGGTCGTTATCAATATTCTGGGAACGGAAAGCACCATGGGCGTTAACATAAAGAAGTATGCTCTTCATTACTACAGTGTCCTGTCCGTTCATTCACCATACAAATACGCTACAGTAAATTAAAACTACATTAAAACATTAGTAAAAATATTTTGCTCCTCCCTAGAAAATTTTCTGCGGGCGCCCATGGGAAGCACTGTAACTCTGGAACCGGTTCCTCATTTCTCGCTAAAACGCACCTCTCCGGTGAAAAGCCGATGGCAAATTTAAATTTAAATTCGTCATTTTTATTTGCCAAAAAAAGGAACCGGTTCCTCGGAGAAGTTATATCAACGGTTCCAAGGACCGGGACAGAAATATCGACCATCTCTACACTATCCTTGCTTAATATTGTAGGTGTGTCAAAATTACTGCCGCGCTAAAATAGACTGTATCACATTGATTTTGCATGTAATATAAGGGCTATTTTAGCTTCTAGCGTTACTTCAGTTTGGGTCTCACGCCCGGCTCGAATTTGTCATCTTCGTGGGGTTGTTGATTTCCGCTGTGCAACTGTCAAGTTAATAGGGAATTCACATAAAACACGTTTAAAAGTACACAGAAATGGACAGCCAAGGGAGGAAAGTCATCGTCTGTGACAACGGCACGGGGGTGAGCCATTAAAACCGTTAAAATTACAATTATTCCCATCGATTTCTCTTGCCGAACTGCGCCTTGTCACTTTTTGGTTATCGCCTATTCGATTTGACGTAAAGTTTTCAACTCGATTTCTGATAACTGTCGCGATCTTCTTGCAGTTTGTAAAATGCGGATATGCCGGCAGCAATTTCCCAGCCCACATATTCCCCTCGATGGTCGGCAGGCCTATCATCAGGGCGGAAAACAAAATTGGAGACATTGACATTCAGGTATATTAAATTTCTATTTTTACGTTATAAATTCTGTTCTTCTGTACAATTGAAATTGAAAAGTGCAAAACAACAAAGTTAGATACATCATTAGTCATCGACATTGTCGTTTATTTGAGATATTTATGGATTTTGAATATAAAAACAGTGTAAAAAGGTTTGGTTATCGAGTGGATAATGTTATCTCAAATGAGTCATTTATAATAGATTACATTTTAAACCATGTTTTTTTTTAAATTTATTCGATTTGTATATTTAAAGCTAAAATGGCAGTTGAATTTGGGTCTCCAGACCTACTCCAGAAACGCCGCAGGTTTAAATTTTGTTTCCGTTGTTGTGAAAAAAATCGACAGCTTCTGGGGTGTGAACGTACTTACGGTTACGTTTGTCAGATCTTTTAGAAAAGTTTAGGTTAGGAAGTTTAGTTAATAGAGAACTAAATGTAATAGTCGTTAATGATGTGTAGTCAAACGAAGGGAGGCTAGCAGTCCACATTGGAGTTCTGATACCAGCACTGATGTATGGCAGTGATGCATGTAACTGGCAGAGAAAGTACGAAAGTAGATTAAACTCTACAGAAATGAGATCTCTGTGACAAAAACTGGAGATCTGAAAATAATGCAAGGCCGGTGTAAGTGTAAGGAACAATATTAAGAAGGGAACGCTTACACGGTCTGGAAGTGCAGAGCTGACGGATGGAGAGAGTAATGTCAGAAGAATATATGACGCACGAGTGAATGGAAGAAGAAGCCGGGGACATCCGAGGAAGACATGACACGTTCAAGAGAATTGAATACTTGTCGTTATAACAGAAGGGTATCTATGAATGTGAATGAAGCAAGGAGTATGTGCCTATGCAGAGTTTAATAACGGTATATACTCCCTGCAAGGAAATGGTGAAAATAGTTAGGTTAGGTCCGGTGGTACTTAAATATTATGTGGAATCATTTTGAAAACCTAACCTAACTTTTTCTGCTTGCTTTTCAAAATGATTATAAATACTTCGCTGGAGAGATAAACTGACAGAAGCGCATTGTGGGCGTGCACGTGTGCCCAAAGTAAGCTCAATTTTAATCTTACTTGTGAAATTGATTCATTTTCAAATATAGACATTTCTTTTTAAACAAATAATCAATTTCACTGGCCTGTCTGGGGTCTAGGAGTCAAAAGGACTTAAATAAAGTGATGTAAACATTGTTTTTCTTTAATTTAATAAGTTAGTCATCACAAAGTAAATACCTGTATTCAGAAGAACTATTTTTTAACTAGAGGTATTTGCTTTGCAAATTTTACTGAACAGACAGTATTTTTTTTAGTTTTTTTTTACGACTTTGATAATTGAACAGTGTAAATATATTTACTGTATTTTTATTTTCAAAAACTTCTTCTTTTTGAAAATCTAGTCGCTATATACCTATCTCTACGGATACCCGTCAAATTGAAATAACGCTTTTGAATTTGTCCCATTTGTGAAATTATTACTTCTAAAACAAAATAAATCTTGTGTAACAATTTGTGTGAAGCAATGAAGAAAGAATGTCATCGGTGTGAAGGATATTTGGTTTTAAACCCAAATTACAAATTCGCGTTCGTTGCGTAACACATTCGGCGCATTATGATTTATGGAGCAATAAAAAATGGTCACTTCGAGGGTAGAAGTCTGGCGAAGTTGACCATACGGCTGCATTAGTGTTAGTAAATAAATCTATCTTCAGTTATAGAGTTGTAGTCAGTGTGTGGAAACGTGGAGTCTAACGTTAGTTAAATAAAACATTTATTTCAGCCTTAGAGTACATAGAGTGGTACCTATCCAAGGCATTGTAGTCAGTTTTTGATGATTTTTACCTGACTCGGCAGACCTGGGTGTGGCTAAGACTAAAGCCAGGGTATTTATACATCCATTCATAGCACATATCGACATAATGTTTCTGTTTATTCGTATAACCACTTTTTCACAGTATTGTTATCAACAAAAATATAGCATATAACCTAAAAAACCGTTTAGTTGTGTCAAGTTTAGTGGCATAATAAAAAATGTGGGCGGAGTCCCGCGGTGACCCAGGAGCCCAAGATCATCGTTACAGTACATAGAAGCGGTGTATTATATTTGTTGTCTCTTTTTCTCTCACGGTGTACGACGTGAAAACCCGGAGAAAGTGATTTATCGCAAATCTGTATAGGTTGGGTAAAAATAATTAGCTCTCCCCCCATATATTGTTACTTCAAGATTTAAACAGTGTTTGTGTTTATTCGTCAATTTGACAGGTGTCCGTAGAAATAGGTTTATAAAAAATGCCCGTAAACCAAGTGTTGACAGCGAATGGGTGTAATTTAAAATGTATTTATTTCTTAATATTTCAGGATATTGAGATCGGTGTAAGTTTTCACAGAATATTGCCCGTTTATTTTCCCAATGCAACAAAAATACCCAATAATATTTTTTCGTTTTTTACTTTGAATACTAATCACTATGCTGAATGCTGTTTTTGAAAATTGTCGCTTACAGTTTGACGATGAAACGTAGAAATTGAATAAAGTGGAAATAATGTTTTTCGTTTCTATGGCAACACCGAGCTATGCCGATAGTTCACTCAGGGCCATTCTGTACAGTGGTACATTCTGACGGCCTCAACGGTCGAGTGGCGAGACGCTCGACTGCGAATTCAAAGGTCGCGGGTTCAAACCCGGCGTGCGCCAATAACTTTTATTTAAGTAATATGTGTCAACACATTTAATTCATATATAAAATAATAAAGAGTATATTTGCGGCACGTTCCAGAGTGGTAGACACTCGAGTATCGCCCCGGTGAAAGACCAACATTCAGAATCGAAATGTTGCTTGAAATGGCTTTAGCCGTGTTAGGTGACCAGATCTGAATAGCCAGGTACCTTCCAACCTTCCTCTTCCCCATATCCTTCCCCTCCCCACTACCTTCAGCCTCACAACATATCCGAATTGGGGATGCCATAGTCTCACTAAAAATAAAAATAAAAGATGTGAGGTTATTCTTGGCTAACTTGGACCATTTTTAAAGTTACATAGTTTTATATTTGAACATTTTTGTTGTTGTCATTTAAAGCAATTTAAACTAGTGCAGAGTCCTCCATTTTCTATTATAGTTTGTCTGACTGTACCTTTGCCAATATGTTAGATAGATAGCGCTTGACAATTTGGTTTTTTGATCGTTTAAGTGCACAGATTTTCAACTATTAACTCGACACATAAACACCATCAAAACTTGTTATTTTTTATTCAGAGACCGTCTGCATAGCTTCTGTAAGCAATTAGGTCATAGGTCCATTGCGCCATTTTCGATATTTCACTTTTTTCCCTTGACATTAGCCCAGTCCCTTTATTAAAGTTCACCAGGGCTGTTGTTGGGTGTCTGGCCATGTCTCCTGGTTCCTCGATATGGTATTCATGTATGCCCCGTGTATCTAACCCTTCTTCCCATCGAGGCGGGACATTAACACCACAGATGAACGGGTGTTTCTGCATCACTTTGATATTTTTTACAGCTATTGGTGCTTTCTGCTTGCAACGACTGCATGTGTTAATTAGCTAACAGACTCAGATCATCGAGCTAGTACTGTAGAATACAAACCTTACCGTTCAACCTTATTCCCCTTCCCAATTATAGAATATAGACCCCCTAGCTCCGGGCAGTTGTGACTCTTGTGCGGTATTGACATTTAAAAAAAAAAAACACCACAAAAATTCCAATATTATAGTGAAATGTTCGACACTTTAATCCAAATATTATTTCATGATATTTATTTTTTAATAATACAGCCGTGAGCCTACTTTGGTAGACTCTAGAGCCTAAAAAAATCATGTAACATGTAAAAAAAAAAAAGACATACGTAAAAATCTCAGGTCAAGCTATTGTAACTAGATAAAAGATTTAAAAAAATATTATTTAACACCGGAACGGAAGAGTAAAAAATTTTAGAGTTAAGTATGCAGAATTGTTCTTTAGATACTTATCTAGCAAGGAAAAATGAGTTGAGTCAGAAAATTAAATAATGTGCGATTATTTTTTTAAAAAGACATGTGACATGATGACATTAAAAAAACTAAATAACTAAATGTTGTTTTGGGTCTCCTGAACATCAGCGTTTATCGACTCATTCCGTTCTTCCTTGCGCGCACAGATATATACCATTCATTGTCATTTAGAAATATTTGTTTTAAATATTTTGAATTATTTGTACCTACTCACATTGCTTGAGATATTTGTGCTGAAAATGGCTTATTTTGCATGCCTCCCTAAGGACGGTCCATCGGAGACTATTCAGGTGAGTCCTTATTGAAGTTATGCGTCGCAATACAAGCGTGATGAGATTGTGTTGAAGTGTGGTGAGTTTGTAAAATAATGTGTTGAGGTGTGGTGAGTTTGAAAAATATTATGTTGATGCATGGTGAGTTTGAAAATATTGTATTGGGGTGGGGTGAGTTTGAAAAATATTATGTTGATGAGTGGTGAGTTTGGAAATATTGTGTTGAGGTGTGGTGAGTTTGAAAAAAATGTTTGTGCTGAGTTTGAAAAATCTAAAATTTAAGTGTGTTGAGTTTGCAGAGCATTGTGAACTCAGAGTTAACACTACAGTGAAATGTGTTGATTTGTTAAATATTGTATTGAATTGTGTTGAGTTTGTAAAATATTATTATGAACATTGGTTAGTTTGTACAATACGATCAAGGGTGTTATTAATAACTAAGACTATGTAATTTATAATTATTGAGTATGCGTGCTCAGTAAGTGTTGTAAGTTTGTAAATGATAAAATTGATTGATTTTATACAATGTCACGTTGATTTTGTAAAATATGGTGTTGAAGCGTGTTGAGTTTGTACAATATTTTGATGAAAAGTGATGAATGTATAATATAATATTACGAAGTGTGGTGATTTTGTATATTGTGATACATAATAAAATAAGAGTTTATAACACTTGTGACAATTATACTGTGTGTGTATTATTGAAATATAAAGGCGGTCAAAACGTGATTGAATGCATAATAAATGAAATTGTATTTATATTGTTATTTTTGTATTATAATATAATTTGATATGTTTGTATAATATTATATTAATGTAACAGGATCTGATGGTCGGAGATGAGGCGTCCAAGCTAAGGTCAATGCTGGAGGTCAACTATCCTATGGAGAATGGGGTAAGTTCATCATTGCATTTAATACTTTTGTTTGAAATGGCTTTAGCCGTGTTTACCGCCCAGGTCACCCAAAAAAACCTAGGTGAAAAACACTCACAAAAATAACTCAAGTCCTTTACGAGTGTTTGTGAACGTGTTATTTGTTTACAGGTTGTACGAAACTGGGAGGACATGTGTCACGTGTGGGACTATACGTTTGGGCCGAGCAAGATGAACATTGACCCGAAGGAGACCAAGATCCTGCTCACCGAGCCGCCCATGAACCCCACCAAGAACAGGATGAAGATGATTGAGGTAATGTTGAAATGGCGAATCAATCAAATCGTTCAGTGTTGAATCAATCAGATTGTTCAGGGATGATTCAATCGGATTGTTCAAGGATGAATTAATCAGATTGTTCAGTGGTGAATCAATCAGATTGTTTAGAGATTAATCAATCAGCTTGTTCACTGTTATATAAAACACATTTATTAAGGATGAATCAATCAAATTGTTCAGTTTTGAAGCAATCGGATTGTTCAGTGTTGAATCAATCAGATTGTTCAGGGATGACTCAATCAAATTGTTCAATTTTGAATCAATCCAATTGTTCAGTGTTATATAAAACAGATTTTTCAAGGATGAATCAATCAGATTGTTCAGTGTTGAAGCAATCGGATTGTTCATTGTTGAATCAATCAGATTGTTCATTGTTGAATTAATCAGACTATTCAGTATTGGATCAATTAATATTTGACATTATTGTTTACAGACCATGTTCGAGAAGTATGGCTTCGATGGTGCGTACATTGCCATTCAGGCCGTGCTCACACTCTACGCACAGGGATTGTTATCGGGAGTTGTTGTTGATTCAGGTAATACGTTAATTTATACATTTTTTTACGGTTATCCAAGCAGCTCGTTCAATTGCTTGTACGCTTGTATTCGTTTTCATCCCTCATAGTTTGAATTGGATCCGTTGATGACATTTATGCCAATGAAGGTCTTATATGTATTGAGTTAATTTTTGTTTGTAATACATGCATTCGTTAAACAACTTCTTCCTTAAACCTTAAGGCGATGGAGTGACCCACATTTGCCCCGTTTACGAGGAGTTTTCTCTGCCTCATCTCACCCGAAGAATGGATGTGGCCGGTAGGGACATCACCAGGTACCTGATCAAGGTGAGAATATATCTTTTCTTAAATCTATATACCGCATTAGAGTTACAACCTCAGAGCAATAATATACAGGACGGATAGGTTTGTTATAGGATTGTTGATTTTTTCCTGACTCGGGCGTGACTATGGTTTTCATGGACGCACTTTTTTACATCCATTCATAGCACGTGTCAACATAATGTAGCGCTTATTTTTCACGCTATTGCTATAACGAAAATATAGGATATAACCTCAAAAACTGTTGAGTTATGTCGCATAACAAAACGTAGTGGGCGGAGTCGCCGGAGACGCAAAACATGCTTACATACCTAAAAGTGGTGCGAAAGTATGTGACAACTTGTCTTATCCCTTCCTCTCAAGGTTTACGACGTAAAAACCCGGAGAAATAAATTTATCGTAAATTTGTAGAGGTTTGGTAAAAATATTTAGCTCTCTCTCCGTATATATTTTTACTCCAAGGTCCCAACTGCTCAAAGCCAAGGATTGCGAAGGGAAAGAGATGCGAAAGAGGAAGGTGAGAAAGTATATGGCTATTCATATCAGGTCATTAAACACGGTTAAAGCCATTTTATTCAGAATTCAACATTTCGAATCTGAACTGTTGTCAAGATGAAATGGCATAAGCCGTGTCTGGTGACCAGTTCTGAATAGCCAGGTACTTCCCAACCTTCCTCTTCCTCATATCTTTCCCCTCCCCGCTCCCTTCAACTTCACAACATACCCCAATAGGGATGCCATAGTCCCACTGGCGGTAATCACACATAATTTTATTATTAAATAAATCATAATGTTAAATATTTAAATAATATCAATAATCTAAAACACAAATATGAAACAGAAAAAAGCCAGAAATTAAAAAGAACAATTTTTTATTTTTATATGAATACCGCACAAGAGTCACTGCTCTCAACCCTCTAGAGCCAGTGAGACTATGGCATCCCCAAATAGGGTATGTTGTGAGGTTGAAGGTAGTGGGGAGGGGTAGGAGATTGGGAAGAGGAAGGTTGAAAAGTACCCGGCTATTAAGATCTGGTCACCAAACACGGCTAAAGCCATTACAAGCAACGTTTCGATTCTGAATGGTGGTCTTTCACCAGGGCGATACTTAGAGTATCTACCACTCTGGAACGTGCCGCAATTAAACTTTTTATTATGTTTATATGAATTAAATGTGTTATTACACATATTAATTAAAAGTAATTGGCGCACGCCGGGTTTGAAGCCGCAACCTTTGGATTCGTAGTCGAGCGTCTTACCACTCGACCATGGAGGCCGTCAAATGGTCATGACCGAGACTCGAACTCGGAACCTCTACTCTATCCGGGAGTATCACTCTGCCAATTGAGCCATCATCTTTTAAATATTTAATAATAAAAAAGCATCAATGCTTTAAAATTAATTCCAATTTTAATAAATCATAACGTATTTGAATGCATTTGTTTAGTTACTCCTGCTGCGAGGATACGCATTCAACCACTCTGCTGACTTCGAGACGGTTCGCATGATGAAGGAGAAACTCTGCTACATCGGCTATAACATCGAACAGGAGCAGAAACTCGCGCTGGAAACCACAGTCCTCGTTGAGCCATACGTGGTAAGTCTCACTCTGTGACATATTCACTGGGAATTCATATCCCCGAGGCCTATTTCATCTTTGGGCATGCTGTGTGGAAGGTCGGTCTCTTTGAGGAAGGAAGGAGTGAACCTGGGCCTTGAAGAGACCCGTAGAGAGGGGCCGACAAATCATTCCACAGCCGAGCTGTTGAACGCAAGAACAACTTGTAGCAACGGCTCATTCTCTTTGGCAAAAGTTAACCGTGTACAAATGTAGGGCGCGCGATTGAAATTTTTCCCGGGAGTGCAACGGTGCCCAAGAGATCAATGACGCCGGTTCTTTGGAGCATCTTTCATTGAAATACCTGAAGAAAAAGGACGGCATTCCCACCCGAGTCTGTGCTCCAAAGATGCAATCCTAAGATAGGGAAAAAATAGACTTCCTATTCTTCTCACGCGGAATTGCATGGAGATTAGGGCGAGAAAGAGGCGATTATCCATATGATGAAATTGCACCAACATTAGAAAAGCGTAAGAAAGACTTTGATTTAATTTGCATTTTCAAAATTATTAATTGTATTATTGACTCGCCTTCTTTGTTGCAACTCACCCAGTTCAACATTCCTTGCCGTGGACTCAGAAACAATAAATTGCTGTTCCTCAATCATCACTCTACTAATTATGGGTATCATTCTCCACTGTCCGGAATGTCGAGGCTTGTTAACTCAAGCCATGGTCTTGAAATTTTTGGTACCATCATTGACTCTACCAAAACCTTGTTCAGGATTTGACTTGAATGTTCTCTCAAAAGTATATTTTTGTCATTGCTTCATTACGTATGTGCTGTTCCTTTTCTGTTATTATTAGTTATTGATTGTTTTCATTTGTTGCAGTTGCCCGACGGACGAGTGATAAAAGTGGGCGGCGAGAGGTTTGAGGCTCCGGAGATCCTGTTCCAGCCCCATCTCATCAACGTGGAGGGGCAGGGCATCGCTGAGATGGTCTTCAACACTATCCAGGTCTGCCTCCTCGACTACTTCTCCGTGCTAACTCACACCTCAGTGTTGGGTCCTTCGTCAATGAGACACCTGTGCAATTATCATTTATGGTCTGCGTAGATCACAACCATTTTACTATCTCCCAAGTTTTACCTTATTCCTCTGACAGTAGCCCAGTCGCTTTAATAAAGACCATTGGATGTTTGGCCATGTCTCCTGGTTCCTCAACATGGTATTCAACTCCTCCAGGTATCTGAGCCTTCTTCCCATCAAGACGGAATATTGTCATTTTTAAACAGGACCCAAAACGGTGCCTTGTGGTACTCCTATTTAATACATCTTTGGGGTTTCTTCATTACCTTGACATTTCCTCCAGCTACATATTAGTGTTTGCTTTCCCCTCCCAACAGCTGCATGTGTCAGGTGTGTGTGAGGTGGCAGTGTCCTGTTGATAGTCCTGCCAGCTACCTCAGTTTCTATTTATATCAAGTAGTTGCCTGGCTTGTTTAGGACAGTATCCACCACTCTGGAGCTTGACGCAAATATTAATTCGTAATCAGAATGGGTATTGTCGTTGAGATTGGGTAATTTAAACTCATTGCTAAGCCACAAGCTTCTTATCCAAAATTTGCAAAATGCTTCACATGATTATTAAAGCATCTTCTAAAACAACTCTGATCATTTTCTTCAAGAAAACTCGCAATAAAACTGTTGTTCATCACACTTGCTGAAAATATGAACATTTCTACTTGCGAGGTCCACACGTGTCTTAGCAGCGGTATAGCTTCTCATTTAAACGTTAGACGGCTCTGCTAGTCTTTATTATGCAATATATTTAGGGTCCCACTGAAGTGCAGCCCGCTTTACAATTTTCGTTTGTTTGTTTTTGCTTGCGCAGGCGGCGGACATAGACATCCGCAACGAGCTGTACAAGCACATCGTGCTCTCCGGCGGCTCCACCATGTACCCGGGCCTGCCCTCTCGGCTGGAGCGCGAGATAAAGCAGCTCTATCTGGAGCGCGTGCTCAAGAACGACACCGACAAGCTTGCCGTGAGTCGTCCATACTTACGTATTACATTTATACTGTACAATGATTCCAATGATACCGTAATATATTTGGTGTACAACTTTGCTTCCGCCATTTTCCTATAGATGGTGTTAGCGGTAAGTAGTGATCGAAATAAATAGATAATACTGTGTCGCGTTCCGTTGCAGAAATTCAAGATCCGCATTGAAGACCCGCCCATGCGTAAGGACATGGTGTTCATCGGGGGCGCCCGTGCTGGCCGAGGTCATGAAGGACCGAGACACCTTCTGGATCTCCAAGGCGGAGTACGATGAATTGGTGAGTTGATTTTCCTCACTGCAACAACCCTATTGGATATGGCGACGCGTTTTGTCATTCCAAGAAAGTAACTCTATCGGGTATAGCGACAAATTTTGTCATTGCAAGAAAGCAACTCTATTAAGTATGACGACATATTTTGTCATTGCAAGAAAGCAACTCTATTAGGTATGGCGACATATTTTGTCATTCCGAGAAAGCAACTCTACTGGGTATGGCGACATATTTTGTCATTGCAAGAAAGCAACTTTATTGGGTGTGGCGACATATTTTTTCATTGCAAGAAAGTAACTCTACTGGGTATGATGGTTTATTCATAACGCCATCACCCTGGAGTAGACCATTAGCATTTGGATGCCATAATTTAATATCCATGATAAAACGCAATACACAAGTGGCAAGAAATGAGTATTGGGCAATGTTGTTGAAGACTCATGATATGAATTGGTAAGATTGTCTATCGGGTGATTAATCTACATTGTCTATGTCATACTTACCACTTCTTCTCACTTGACGTATAAACCTACAGCCAGTCTAATGAATATCATCGCACATTAAGAAGGCCTTCTCATTTGTACGCACAATTATGTTTGCAGGGTTTCAACTGTCTACGGAAGCTGGGTCCGCGCGCCAGTTAGCTTGGTCAGTCCATCCGCTGAAGATTACTGTGGCTGCCTCCGGTTTCTCCTATCCTTTGCTCAACCGACACAATAACCAAGCTCGGGTTGTGTTGACTCCATCAATTTTGCTGACCTTCAAATCAACGATCAGCGCCATTTTGAATTTTTGAACGGTCCCCGTTAAACGCCGATTCTCAACCCGTTTGAATTTTTATCAAATTATGATCAACTGTCAAGCTTCACGGTAATGCTTATTTTGATCAAAAGCTGAAACGGGCCGACAGTCGGCGTTCAGCGGTAACCATTCAAATTTTAAAAAATTCAAAATGGTGCTGACAGTTGTTTGGACGGTAATCAAATGTGGTGCAGTTTGAAACACCCCAAAACTTTAGACGATTCAACAAAAAAATATGAAATTCCACAAATTTTTCAATGAATAAAGTTTTTACTTAAAAGCTAGTCACACAAATGGAACTTTAATAAATCAATTTACTATGTATTTATTTTTATAATTAATTATAACTTTTCTATGATTTTTTAAATTTAAATTAAGTCTTTTACTTGAATGTTTATAAAGATGGTGGAAAAAAGCATTTTTCAAATTAATTGACCAACCTTGCGTCACTCGTCTAACATTTCAAAATGTTTGATTATAAAATGCTTTCAGTATCGCCCTGTTCAAGACTATCAATGTCAAAATTTGACACGTTCAACTAGTCCTCTCCTATCCATCATAAAAGAGCTTCTTACATAGGTCAGCTGTCATTACTTATTTTCTAACTTGCAATCTTAGAGTAACAATATAAAGAGACCGTACTAATTTGTGACAAATCGTTGACAAACTCGCAAAATATAGCTCTCTCTTTATGCTCGGTTCTATACGCATATGAGAAAAAGAGACAAACAATTGTTGAAACCAATACACGATTTGGGGCGTGCTGAATACCATGTCCGTAATATTTGATCTGTACGAGCTTCATTCTGGTTTGGAGTGTCAGGCGAACGGACTGTCAAAAGTGCGTAAATAGTTAAAAACTTGAGTTATTTTTTGTCCGATATCTAGCAAAACATCATGGCCATATGTGCTATACTTGGTTGCTTCAATCGAAGTACAAAAGGACCAAAAACAAACAGTTTTCACACGTATGTACCATAAAAATCGTCTTTTTTAGTTAGATCTCAAATATTTAACATTCTAACCTACAAAACAACTAGTAACTTACACCAATATGTAATTAATCTTTGGACTATTCGTTCCAATATAATAAACTTCCGTTTGAAATGAGTTTTAGTGGATTCGTAATATTTTTAACTTAGAGATATTTACTAGCTGTCACATAAGAAACCATTACAGTGGGGAATACCCATATTGTACGGCTTCTGAAAGTATCCCGGTCTCTTTCTTTCTCATGATACTAACGCTAAATTGTTGGCAAACAGATAAAGACAGAATAATGTTTATCTTTACGGTTTTCTTCGCATCCGATTGGCTGGAAGCATATACGTCATACCTCCCTTGGTCAATCCTTGGTCAAAAAGTGCGGACAAAATTTCGCAATGTTAGGTCTCTACGTTACTCTAAGCTTGCAATATTATTATTTGATATGGAGACGGTCAGCATAGCTGTCTCCTGGTTCCACTACACGGTTTATTTGTGAATTAAGTACCCATCTACAATTCATTATCTGACACTTTAAACAATGTTAGTGTGTTAGCTCAGATGGTAGAGCGCACGCCCGGATAGTGAAAGGTTCCCGTTGAAGCAATAGCCTTTTATTTTCGTTGTTTTCGCAATAGGTATGATTCTTTCAATATTTAATATCATCGAGTGCTGTAACAATCTGTAAAAATAATTTGATCGGTCGGTAGCCGAGTGGACAAACGCGTCAGATTCCCATCCGTGCATCGCGGGTTCAATTCCTCTGCTGGCCAAGTCCTCCATCATCGCACAGGCGACATCTTCCGCTTATTACGATGGCAGTAGGAGTTTTTCAAATATATTCAGGTTATTTGTAACCCGGTAACTGTTTGTCTTTCTTCATTTTTTTTTTTAATCAATAATGGTTTACACATTGTGGAATTGTGTTGTGGGCGTGTCTGTGTGCCCAAAGTAAGCTCAATTTTCCCCCACTTCTGGTGAAATTAAAGTAACACTTTCGAATGTAGAAATGGTTTCTTGAACAGTTGCGTTAGCCTGTCTGGGGCCTATCAGTCCAAAGGTCTTGTGTAAGTAAATTTTCATTAAAATCGGTTTACAAGTGGATCAGACTTACCGTGGATTTTCTGGTCAGCGTTTCAGTCAGGGAGTTTTGGAAGCAGTGCGAGAGGAAGGGAGGTGAAGAGGCAGTAGGAGAGGTGTTCTGCAATTCATTCCATCTTTGGGAAATAGTAGATTAATTATTACTTTAAGGAAGTATTCAGATGAGAGGGATGTTACTGTAAAATATTATATTAATTAATAAATATTATATGATTAACTTATGTCTTTGTTTTATTTCGACTCCTCTCTTGTTGAGTTCCAACTGCCCCGAGCCGGTGGAATGTTGTGAGGCTGGCGGCTAAATGTAGCTAAAGCCATTTCAAGCAACGTTTCGTCTCGAGGAAGATTTAATGGACCTGATGACGTTGTAGAGGAAGATGCCGCACTTCATGGTTTTGAAACCTGCACGACTGGGCCTCTGGTGACAGGCCAATTAGAAGAATCATAAAAACATTAAACACAATTATTTTATCAAAGTTTTTAATTAACCTAATTATTTTACAAATTCTTATAACTAACTTTATCCAATAAATCTTACTCTAAATTAACATTAGTCAAACATTTTTATATTTAATACAAAATAATACCTAAACATTAAACCTAGTTAACTGTATAATATACACACAAAATTAGAACTTATTTACATTATTAAAAATCACATTGTGAGACATGTGTATTTTGCACCGCTGCAACTAGACTCACCTAGACTGCCCTGGCGGCATAGGTCAAATTGATATAATGGCGTTCTTGCATCTTTTTATCGACATGAATCAAGGTTTTATATATATATATATATATATATATATATATATTATCTGCGCACCGTGGCAGTTTGGCCAGATGCAAACAAACTCAACTTTGTTTATTGTGGTAACCAAGTTGGTTAGAAATGTGAATGGTACTTAACCCAGAAGATTTGATTTTGGACTCATGGCAGTCTAGTTGGAGGAGTGCAATCTGTCCATCACACCTACTAACTATTGACATGACACCTTGTCTCAAATATTAGGTTTACTTGATTGTGCCATGTCAAATACAGTAGAAATTTAATAATCCTGTAATATTGCAATCAGAATTCAAATTAAGAACGGAACACAAATCATTATTATTGTTAGGTTACAATATCTAAGTGAGTTTTAAATAATCATTTACAAAAATATATTTCTAGTTATCACATAATTTGTTGTTTTGAGGTGAGGTATGAACTACCATCTGTGCTCCACGGGAGAAATTAATGTCTCCACTTATCCAAGACTCGAACCAATTATAAAAAATCAGATAACATATTAATTGCTTCGAGTTAGGCGAATTTCAGTTGATTGCTGTAATCAGTGGCGCTGTGGCTCAATTCCTTACGTAATCACAATAACACATTTGTACAGCACGATTTACCGATATTCCGCCTCAATGCGCTTCACTCTACATAGTCAACCTCTAAAAATACTAGACGGGTGTGATGTGGTGTTGCGATGTTGATGCCGTGCATTTCAATAAATAATGTGCAAATATTTTCAGTGCGGGCGCTGAATGTACTTGCATTTGATAAACTTTGTTTGATAAACCTTACAAAAATTGAAAAACAATTAGTTGGACTTGTGCTAGTTGCTAGCCCAACACTGATAATTAGTTAACTGAAGGTGGGGGGTGCCCCGCTATATGGCGCTCCGCCCAACCGTTTTGCTGTCAACAGCAACAGCATAAAATACATATTTGTTCCCGGCATAATTTCAAGGTGACATAATCCCGAGGTAAGATAGTCATATTACAGTCGAACTTGGTTATAACGATCACGGTAATAGCGAGGTCACGGCTATAGTGATCAATTACTTAATGATATGTTGGTTCGAGCTTATTTTCATACATTTCCCTCCTAGATGACGCTAGTATAGTTTGCGCTCGCGACACGGTCACTTCTAACGAGTTCATATAAAGCTTGGGCTGACCCGAAATCAGAATTTCAGCGGTACTTCAATTAAAGGGTTCACCGTGAAAGGTTCATTTTAAAGAACTAGCAGTTCCTGAAGCGTTCCCATAACTTTGAAGTTTTTCCCAACGCTAATGCAAGCGTCATTGCTGTGGCTAGATTAACTGGTTGGCCCACACAGTGAATCTGCCGCATCCCTTAACGAGGCAAAAATGTTGAGTTTTTTAAAAGAAGTCCTTAAGCCCAAAAAACTAAAATATATTAGAACTCAGATGAATTTAACACCCCTGTCATTGAAACGGGATGTCGCCACAAGGTGGAATAGTACATACAACATGTTCAAAAGGTGTTGAAGTGAAGGATTCTATAATATCCGTCATCGCCATTAATAACTATCAGAATCTTGACCACATTAATGCCGATGACATATCGGTTTTAACTGCGGCATGCGACGACTGCGTATTGAAAATACTCCGTCATGCTACAACTGACAAATTTGAGTACGCCCTCTTCGATGGCGATCACTCTTCACGACTCTTCAAAATTCAACCACTCAACGAATACGCTAATGTTGACATAGCGTGTTCCAACATATCCAATACCCTCTATCACGCCAAGAAGTTCTTTGGGGGATCAAGAAAACGGATAAACCACGTCCCCTAAAAGTTATGCACGACAACGCAAAAATAATAATAATAATAATAATAATAGCATAACCGAGTACCTTGGTATAAAAATGTATTCCGATCAAACTGCAGCCCAAAGAAACTATCTCATCAACCTAAGAATAACCCTGGAACAAAGAATTCAAGAAGGTGAATCAGGACTTACAGTCAAAAATAATAAACCTGTAATTGTAAATACTAATCCAAAAAACTAAAACCTATTATGGTCTACTACCAGAACATCAGAGGCTGCCGCATGAAACTTGACAATAGCTAAGAGGAGCGCTTCTATTCCATCGCTTTCATATATATTTCCTTAGTAAAACTTGGTTGGACCCGTCTATTAGCAGAGGAATTGGGCTTATGAAAATCATTTTGCATCCTCGCTCAGATTAGCGGAAGAGAACCCACTCAGAGAATCTTATGGCTCCAATAATGTGACTGAGAGAGGTCATTGGTAGCGACACGCATGTCACTATTTCCAAAGTGATTGTTTTGAGCAACCTAATGCGAAGTTGGTGCACTTCATATGCAGAACAGATCCGAAAAAACATTACTGAACATAGAATAACGGTTGTCGAAATCATTTATGAATTATGGAAGCGTTCCTGCTGAACGCAGAGGTGGTGGTCATACATCGAAAAATATTTCAAAATTAGAGTCAAGTCAAAAAGTTCATAGAAACATTCAAATGTGTAGAATCACATTATTGCAGATCAGCAACACTGCTAAGATACGCCTCTTCAGATTTGAATATTTAAAAAACGTGGAGGATGTACCAACAAAATCCACAGAAGAAGACCTAAAGGTACTTCATTGCTATTTTAGATGAGTTTTGAAGACTCATTACAATCAACGCAGCCAGCTCTCGGAGAGATTAAAGAACGAAAATGGCCGATACAAAAAATCTCACTTAATGGCGGAAAAACGATGTCATAAATCAAAATCTGAAGCACTTTACAGACAGTGTTTAAGCAGGAAAAAGAAAGTATGGCAACATTCTCATTTGATTGCCAAAAAAACCACGTATTGCCGAAAGTGTCTGATCAAGCTGCATCCTATAGTCAGACAACTTTATATATATAATTTTGCAATAGTTGAATCTATTTCATTGAAGAAACTCGGAAGAGATAACGTGTTTCTTTATCGATGGGCTGATAACAATCACTGCAAAGGAGCAAATGAAATTGCTTCTGCGGTACACCACCGTTTAAATGCTACCCGATTCGATAGTCATGTTGATACCATACGCCTTGCAGCTCATGGCTGCGGGGCACAAAAAAAAAATCCGTCACAATGGGAATGTGTGCATTGTGGCACCATTCCATCAAAATGATTGAATTTGTCTTTCCAGAACCAGTCTAATAGTCTTTGGATTGGTAGAAAATGAAATAAAACCAAGGCCGACCGAGGCCAGGCGCGCAGGGCTGACTTTTGTCACGGCAACAGTTTCGTCACTGTCTTCTAATCGAGCACGCACACGGTGAGTGACTGTCACCCGTCAGTCCCGTCAATCTTTTTCATTCCAGCAATGGTTTTCGAACAGGCGGCAGTGGTTTGTGCTCTTATAATTAGACATAGAAAAAATGCTTGAAAAAGACGTTATTGGCTACATCCTATTAGTAATGAGAGGTTACTCAAGGGAAAGTTTTACACTTTATACGAGGACCTCCGAGCCTATCCCTAAAAGGTTTTAGGTTTCTTCGCACAAGTGCCAACAGTTTTGATGAGCTCTTACTACTTACTACGACAAGAATGGCAAAGTGATGCAATTTTGTGTAGTAGGTGATGAAGTATTTGAATTAGCTAAACAAATTTTACGTCCCTTTGCTAAAAAGTCCCTTTCATATGGAAAAAGAATTTATAATTATCGTCATACAAGGGCACGTCGAATGTATCTTCGGAATTTTCAGCCAAAGTAAAATATATTTTTATCCTTACGAGGCATTGACGAGTCCCAAGTATTACCGAAAGGTCCACTATCAATCAAGAGCCAAGCGGTACCTTCCTGAAAAAAAGGCACAAATTCGGGGTGAAACTGGTTTTGTTTTACAATTAACAATTGTTTGTGGCGTTACTACAGCCATGGGATATATCATATATGGAGGAGGAATTGGTTTAGTAATGTATATATTTATACTGCACAACCAATTTTTATTTTGAAATGTCGTAGCTACATATTTTTATTGTGATAACTTATGCTCCGGTCCTATGGCCCGTTTTTATAAGAGGACAGGCAACGGGCGGCAACGGTCTTGTCCGCTGTGGCCTGTCGTCAGCAGTCCGATCTGTCGCGAGTCAGTAACTTCAAAAGCGTGGCGCGACGCGAGGGAGTGTGTCGCGACCTGCTAGTGGCGGTAATGACAGGCCAATTTAGGGCGACACGCGCCACGGGATTGGCTTGGCGCGGGGTAATATTATAGTTTTCTTAGGCAAAAATAAATTAATTAATTTAAAATTACAAAATAAATATAGAGAAAATAAAAAAGGCATATTTCTACTCGAATAGTAAAAAAATATTTTGTGTAGATTAATTAAGCGGTGCTATTTTATTTATTAATCGACGTTCCTTGCGACAGCTGTAAATTCACTTCAATAAGGCCTATCAAACTTAAAAATCAACATCACAACACCCAGACTGCAGCGCACATATTTGAGGAGAATATGTTTTTGAGATGTAGTGGGAAATAAACTTTGACTCAAAGTCAAATGTGTAAACGTTAAAAAAAAATTAAAATCATGTATATGGAGAATTAGGTTTGTATGTAGTAGGTTGATACCAACAATCGCATCTGCATTCATAAAACTATGCATAATATAATATCAAACTCATTAGCAAAAAGGCAACTATTGGACAAAGCATGTCAAATTGAACAAGCGGATGTTTTCGGACTAATTCTGATGCATTCCACATCATAGTCGAAGCAAAATAAAATATATTTTTGAGCCATACTGGTTTTTTACAGATATAATACTTGACTAATTTACATAGTGCCATTTTTGTGAAATATCACCTCAAGGGCGCTATATAATATGACAAATAACAGTTTAAAAAAATTGAGGCCACTGTAAATGTTTAAATCGCTTTAAACGGCAACATCAAAATGGTTCCAGGATAATTTAAAAATGCACTATGGTCCAAGTGTATGTTTTTCACAATATTGTTCTGAAATGATTCTGCATTATATACAAAGGTAATTTAATATTCGACAAGTTATTTTTTAAACCTCTGTAAACTAGATAATTGCATTGAAAAGAGTACTTTAAGCAAAAAAAAACCTTTTTTAAAAATCAGATAAGAACATTAAAAAAAATCTAATAAAAACATTTTTTATCAAATTCGGGAGTCAAAACACAACCACACATCGGAACGTACTAAAATTGTTCCAAAACCGGTGTTGCCATAGTAATGAAAAAGATTGTTGCACCTTACTTTTCCTCAACACGGGGTAAGAAAAACATTACAAAACATAATAAATTAATTTTTTACATTTGACTGTCAAACTTTACAATATACAAATGCCATACTATATTTCTTTTTGCTAATGATAGCAAGATACTAATAATAACACATATAAACGGCAGTCAGATTGTTTGTTTGGTTCTAATATACACTAGTACACAGCCGGCTACATCGTCAACAGTGGTGAATCACTTACGCACGCAGCCAGCGCAGGTTTGTTCTCAAGTCCCCGACGATGGGTGGGGGCGGGCTTAGATGAGCCCCCGCTTCTTCTTGTAGTCCTCCAGGTTGAGGGCTCGCTTGGGCCCCGTGTCCTTGGCCTTGTTGAGCAGGGGTTTGGGCAGCACGCTGACCGCATTTACTGCAATAACAAATGGAACGACTACTGTAACATTGGTTGGCTAGCTGCTTCAATTTGTGGCCGGCGGGAATTCAATTTGTACCGAGACCTTTGTGTATTGAATGTTTTTGGTGTTTGATATGCGCTCAGAGTGATGACTGAGAGATTACCTTCTGAGGTTCGAGGAAGGAGTGACAGGAGTTACCAAGTGGGACCTTGTGAGAGCCTCAATTATCCGAGATGTGCTTAGCTGCGTCAGCGTGAAAGCCAGAGGGAAGACACCCAGCTGGCCACCTCAGACAAAGCTGGGAGAAACAACTATAGGCAAGACAAAACAAGGGGAAGAGACATGCTTTTAGCATTCGTCATCTTTTTAATGTGTAGTTTTTTTTGCTACGTGTGATGCAGCGTTGGGAAAAACTTCAAAGTTTTGTGAATGTTTCATAAACTGCTAGTTCTTTAAAATGAACCCTTCATGGTGAACGCTGCAATTGAAGTCTAACTGAAATCGAAAAGAACTGGTACCAGTTCTCCGCCGAAATATTAAATTTCATGGGGGGGAGGGGAGGTGGCTAGCGCTGAGATTTGAAAGAACTGGAACTAGGGAACAAGTTCCTCACCAAAAAATATTTTTCGTGAGAGTGGGGGAGGGGGGTGGCCAGCGATCTGAAATCCAAAAGAACTGAAACCACAATTGAAGTGTGCACAAATTGAACCTTCATGTGCTGCCGCTAAATGAAGTAGTTCTTTGTACTTAACGGACTACGATTGAAGTGTGAACTGCCGCAAAATAAAATAGTTCTTTGTGATCTCTGTAGCTTCACATTTTTTTGTAATTCAATTGAAGTATTCGCACACTCCAAAATGTGTTAAGTGTGAACTGCCACAAAATTAAGTAGTTCTTTGTAGCAGTTCGCACAGAGCTGTTACAACGCTAGAACTACGATTGAAGTGTGAACTGCCGCAAAATAAAATAGTTCTTTGTGGTCTCTGTAGCTTCACATCTCTTTGTACTTCAATTGAAGTATTAGCGCACTCCAAAATGTGTGAACTGTGAACTGCCACAAAATGAAGTAGTTATTTGTAGCAGTTCGCACAGAGCGGTTTCAACGCCAGTGTAATGGAGTGTTTTTAGTTAACACGACCCTAAAGGTTCAAATCCATCGTGGTCCATTAGTCCATTACTCTCTCCTACGTTGTGAGCCAGGTCCACTCTACAGTGATAGCTAACATTGGACTCACTAGGCTGGGGCACCTCCAGGTCGATGTTGATGTCGAAGTCGTGCAGCGAGTAGAGGTTGTTCTCGTGCGAGCGCTGCTTGTCCCTCCAGCTGTCCTCGCGCTGCTGCAGCTGCTTGGCCTCCTTGGCCACCTCCAGCACCGTCTCCGCCTCCTCCTCCTGACTGCGCTCCTGCGCCGCAAACGACTTGAAGTTCATCACGGGCTTGGTGGAGCGCCGGGTGAAGGGGTCGTCCACCTTCTTGCCCTTGTTGGCTCGAATCTGTTAACAAAATACAAACCGAATTTAACAACAGACTCCTTGCCTTTTACAAGTCGCACAATTACACTTGACACATACATAGGATTGTGTGTATTGGTGCAAATGTATACACATCACTCTGTCTTGCTAACGTCTACTTATTATCAGCGAGAAAGAGACAACAAGTATATAGGTTGATCGAATTTGAATATTCAAAAAGTTTTTAGTGTATTATTTTTGTTCATTAGCACACATTATTTAAAATTTATTGAATTCACGTGCATAGTTGAATAATTTTTTTTTAAATGCTGTATGCTAACAATTAAGTAGTGTGTTTGCAGTGATGCCTATATAACAAGACTGGCAATCAGTCCACGTTTTCTGGCGTTTGGAGACTCGTGAATTTTTTACTACTCAATTTTTTTAATGTGAATACCACACAAGAGTCTGAACTGCTCCCAACCGTCTAGAGCCAGTGAGACTATGGCATCCCCAAATAGGTTATGCTGTGAGGCTGAAGGTAGTGGGGAGGGTTATGAGATTGGGAAGAGGAAGGTTAAGAAGTACCTGGCTATTCAAATCTGGTCAACAAACACGGCTAAAGCCATTTCAAGCAGCGTTTCGATTCTGAGTGGTGGTCTTTCCCCAGGGCGATACTTAGAGTATCTACCACTCTGGAACGTGTCGCCAATAAACTTTTGTTTTATTATCTTTATCTGAATTAAAATGTGTTATTACACATATTAATTAAATAAAAGTTATTGGCGTACGCCGGGTTTGAACTCGCGACCTTTGGATTCGTAGTCGAGCGCCTTACCACTCGACCATGGAGGCCGTCAATTGGTCACATTGTTCCAGAGGTTTGTGCAACATTGAAAGACGGTTTATTTATGGGACAGTGAAATATACATCTAAATACATACAATAATGTAAATATTACAAATTTATATATATATATATATATATATAATAATATTTATGTGTAATTAATTATACATATAAGTAGATATAGGAGTACAACAACAGGTACAAAACATAAAAGAGCAGGTAGGTGTTAAGATACATAATACAATATATTCATAGATATAAATGAGGCTAGATAAAATTGTCAGTTGTAATGGAATACATATTCAATTAGCAACAGAACATCAGTCGGACATCATACGTACACGTACATAGGAAGTGAAGGTACCTTTATATATACATAATATTGTTAGAAATCATACATTTTACTTCCGATGCGTCAAAATCTTCAAAGGTGTCAATTGCAGCCGCCTGAGTGTATTCCGTCTTGATCGTGTCCATAACAGCGTCAAATTAAAAGGTGGCTTATTTGGCATTCTACAGGAGCACGTGTGCACCTATCGCAAGTGCAAAGCTTCCCTGGCAATGTGCTCACCAAAAGAAGAATAGTCAATTTTACACTTTCCACGACTAGCTTCGTTGATAATTTCGACCACCTCTTCTAGCCTTTCTGTTTTCACTTTCTAGTTCATGGGTTGATGTTGAAGATATCTGCGATGAACTTGCTTCAACTGTTACCATAAATTTCAATTTCACTATTTCTTTCATGTCAGCATTCTCCATCACCTGTAAGAAATTAAACGCTGAATTTCTGACGCCGTCATCTGAGCAGAAGTGGAAAATATTGCAAATGACTCACCTTCATCGGAATCTCCCACATGGTCGTGGTGCAAATGTCAACAACCTATGCTTGGGGTGTTTTCTATCGTCAATTTGAACAGTCCCCATTAAATGTCGATTCTCGATCCATTTCAGCTTTTTAACAAATTGCAATCGGCTGACAAGCTTAACAACCTGACCGTTTAGTATCCGTGCTTCAAAGGCAAACCTGGTGACTCGCTTCCCGCCTGCGTTTCCAATCTTCTTAAGCTTAAGGGGTCAAGATCTTCAACATTATTTAAATAAAATAACCCACTTAAGAAGTTATCACGCTTAAGAAATTGTTTTTTCGGTCCCTGAAATATGGCCTGATTTATTCCACTTATAAGGTTTTTCAACATAAGTTTATTTTTTCCAGCCTCTTGTTAAAATTTATAAGAAAATTTCACTGTTTAGTACATTTGCGGCAAGTTTCTGAGTGGTAGATACTCTTCTTTCGTTGTTCCGCAAATTCATATTAAAATTTCTCGCAGTATGCAACCACGACAAAATACTTTAAAGTTGTGCGAGTGGCGTATGGGTGGCGAACAGAGACGCACACATGGAGCAGAGTGAGAAGGTAGATTTGGACTGGCGATATGACTGTGTTTTGGGTATCGTAGAGATGTCACCGGCCGACGCCAGCTGTACATAATAATATTGCCCGGATATACGGCCCATAGCACGGCTTTATTTCAATTGTGTGGTCTTACGGAGATTAAACAAGCTTCAAGGGACTGGAACTCACCTCTTCCATGATGGCCTTCTCCGCCCCCTCCACGTTGAGCTTCCTGTTGCGGTTGTTGATGTAGGAGATGCTCTGGATGGTGGAGGTGCGCACCTTGTCCAGGTGGTTGGCTCGCTCCTCCAGCTCCTGGATCTTCTGGGTCAGGTCGTTGCCAATGTCTTCATCTCCCCTGGGGACACACGTTTCAGTGGATTAGACAACAACTAGCAGCTAACAACTATTTATTTAATTATTTACAAGGTATTTAGGGAATATAAATTAGATATTTAAATATACAAATCGATAGAAAAGGGTATTTATGTTAGGGTAGCAGAGCTGCATTTTCGATTTTTTGCTGAAGTCTCTCATCCAGGAGTGATAAGTCTTGAGTGAATATTTTGGGGATGAACTAATGTTGTAATGAACAAGATTAAGAAAAAGACATTTAGATGATTGCTAAATGTAGAGCGGACGAACAGAGAAAAGAGTGTAAAAATAATACATATGATGCAAAAGTGAATTTATATTTGCAACACATTCCAGAGTGGTAGATACTCTAAGTATCGCCCTGGTGAAAGACCACCATTCAGAATCGAAACGTTGCTTGAAATGGCTTTAGCCGTGTTTGGTGGCCAGATCTGAATAGCCAGGTACTTCCTAACCTCCTTCTTCCCAATCTCCTTCCCCTCCCCGTATACCTTCAGCCTCACAACAAACCCCATTTGGGGATGCCATAGTCTCACTGGCTCTAGACGGTTGGGAGCAGTTGAGACTCTTGTGCCGTATTCATATAAAAAAAATAATGTTAGAATAAGTTGGAGACACCCGAGAAAGGCATAGTACGATCAAGTGAATAGGTGGAGTAATTGGTCAAGTCATGTTAGAAGAGTATGTGCGAGACAATGTATGAATATGAATTAAGCAAGGAGTATGTGCCAAAACAGAGTGGGTTGTGTGGCGGTGCATATTCTTTGCTTATCCCTATATCCTAAACTGGAAAATATAAAGAGAGTGTAAATAGAGTTTACCACATATGATACGGCACAGGATATAATGTAGAAAATGTGATGCATTAGTTAATAATAATAATGTTTGGATAATTTGTATAGTGCCGTTTTTGTGAAAAATCACCTCAAGGATGCTGTACAAATCTTAATTTCTAGTTAATATTAATTCCTAGTATATATAATGTTATGTAACGATATTTTCGTAAACATCAACTTTAAGCCCCGTCTGTTAATATTTTAAGGTACTCAACCTAATATTAAAATCATTCGTTTTAATTATTTACGGGCAACCCCAAAAGGGGAGGAGAATCGGAGAAAGGGTCTAAGTTTCTCACCCCTATCTAACGAACTTCCAACACGATGATGCTCTCTACACGAAAGCTAGCACGGCGTAAGTATTTATTAAAGATATTTAAAAGTTGTATTCAGGACAGCGTACCACTGATCCGTATCAATAAATATACAGCAACATACTTAGGTCTGGTAATCCAAGAGATTTTAAGATGTATAGGTTGGTTGATTGGTGAGTTTGTTTACCTCAGTACGGCGGCATCTCTGTCCTTCATGAGCTGAGTCTTCTTCATGGCATAGTTGGTTGGGTGGGCGCGGAATCGGTCCTTCTCTTGAATTATCTTGTCTACATCTTCCTCCTGCAAACAAACTCCGCCATTAATTCATTACCAGTCAGCCCGTTTGTGGGCCCAGCGTGACCGCTTTGCAAAATGCCAACATCGACACGATAAAGGTGTTCATCGACGTCATCGGTGATAAGTTGACTTCCGCTAGCACGACCGCAATCGGCAATTACATTTTTACAATGAACGGAGAGAGATCAGAGATTGGAGAAACAAAGTTTCTACAGTGTTCGGGATGAGTTTAGCTATTGGTAAAAACAAAAAACAGTGAGCAAATACCGAACGAAACATGAAAAACGAACTGTTTGAATTTTAACATTTCTGTAAGATAAACAACTGACTACGCCGTAGATGAAATGGGTCTGTGTTGCCATTGTAGGGTGATTTTTTTTCCGGCATTGATCGAACTATTGACATATTAAGCAGCTTGGGGAATGTTAGTCAGTGTTTTTTTTTTTTACAATAACTCCACACAGGAGGCCTTGAGGAAAATAATTTCCCTCAGGGCCAATGTCATCTTTGGGGATGCTGTGTTGAAGGAGGGAGGAAACACAGAGGCCGGAAAATCGTTCCACAGCCGAGCTGTTGAACATAAGAACGAGTCGTAAAAGCGACCCGTTCTCATGCATTGAATGTCAACCGTGTACAAATGTTGGGCGAGCGTTTGGCGAGTTTCCCGACTATGCACCGGTGCCGAAGGGATCAATGACGCAAGTTCCTCGGAGCATCTTCCATTGAAATACCTGTAGAACAAGGACAGCATTCTCACCCGACGTCTGTGCTCCAAAGTTTGCAATCCGTTTGTTAAGATAGGAGAATCTATCAAACGGACCGCCCAGAGACCTGCACAGAGTCAAGGGTCCTTTTCAGGTATTTAGGGGCTCCAGACCAGAGGTGGCTGCCAAACTCAACAGTGAGGCGCACTTGCGATTTGTACAGGGTCAGCAGTTGTGTACTATTGAAGTATCTGCGGGCCCTGTACAACACGCCCAACTTCTGAGAGGCTAACTTTACTCTGGCTTCGATGGAGCCCCGGTGCCTTAACTGGTCACTAAAGACCACACCAAGCATTTCAATGGAAGGTTTGTTGGGAAGATTACTTCCGTTGAAGGAGATTAAATTGTCATTTGGATCCCTTTTAGTCATAATAAGACATGAGTGTGTCTACATAGTCGTGGATTTGGTCAATGTTGTCTTTTAATTTGGTTGTGGTGGTACATTATCAAAGCTATGACTGAAGGTACTGTTTAAAAATTGTAACCTAAATCTAAATGTTACTTGACCCCAAGACTATGTTAAATGTTGTTTACCTTAAATTCATACGACAGCGCCTCCTTGATGTCCCGGATCTTGGTTTCTACGTGCTCAAGAGAGGGGGGCGCCCGGTCAGCCTGCACACAGGTGTCTTTCCACTTGGCGAATTCCGTATCAGAGAAGTCCTGCAACGTTAATTCACATTATAAAAAACGGGAGAAGATTGGCGAAGACGATGCAGTAGTTTCATGAACGCATCACTATTAAAGAAAACCTCCCAACTTCCAAAGCTGTGTACGTACGAGGCCTGTTCAAAAGAAAATGTGAATTTTGAATTTTCGCGGGCTGTGTACATTCGATTATCGATTTTTTTTTTGTTATGTTGGTACACATATGTTTATCATATGTTAGCATTATCAGCCATTTTGGATTAGTGGTTTGTTTTTGACAACTGGAAAGGTTAGTCACGTTTTTGTGTGTTCTTCGATTTTTTACTTTAGAAATTTATGATAAACATATGTGTACCAAGATAACAAAAAAAAAATCGATAATCGAATGTACACAGCCCGCGAAAATTCAAAATTCACCTTTTCTTTTGAACAGGCCATGTATATACCTGGTTGGATATAAACTCGAGCCTGAAGACGCGATCCTGAGAGCCGTGCCTCAGCTTGAGCCCCTTGTTGGTTCTCGTGCGGCCCAGAACGTACACCTTGGCTGTCTCGCACACTTCCACTATCTCCGCCACCTGCAACAAGCAAACAAACCAATCATTAACTACAGTCAAACAAACGCCGAGTGGGATGTCAGTCAGTTGACAGTTCATACAATTCAGAGTTCTTTAGGCCCCATCTGTGCATTAGACCATTAGTCACTAGTCACCGCAATGCACCGTGTATGTCCAAGAAAGTTTCGAAGAGGACATTGCAAAACACCGGCATTAAACCTATCAGCCTGTACGACTTAACATCTGCGTAATCTTCTCTTCTGAGTTTCTGGACGATTGTAATTTTCGTGCGAACATGCATTTTTTTTTATATGAATACCGCACAAGTCTCAACTGCTCCCAACCGTCTAGAGCCAGTGAGACTGTGGCATCCCCAAATAGGTATGTTGTGAGGCTGAAGGTAGTGGGGAGGGGTAGGAGATTGGAAAGAGGAAGGTTGGGAAGTACCTGGCTATTCAGATCTAATCACCAAACACGGCTAAAGCCATTTCAAGCAACGTTTCGATTCTGAATGGTGGTCTTTCACCAGGGCGATACTTGGAGTATCTACCACTCTGGAACGTGCCGCAAATTAACTTTTTATTATATGAATTAAATGTGTTATTACACATATTAATTAAATAAAAGTTATTGGCGCACGCCGGATTTGAATCCGCGACCTTTGGATTCGTAGTCAAGCATCTTACCACTCGACCATGGAGGCCGTCAAAGCATGCATTGTTTATCTGGAGTGTTATTTCTGAAGCCAACTCTGCAAACTTAAAACATATCCGATGTAAAGTAATCCAGTCCTGGAGTTTTATTGGGGTCCATGTTAATCAGCACTGATTAGATATCGAAATAATTATTATCGCATACAAGTATATACTTCATTATAAGAATAAGTAGTGAATGATGCAAACCCAGTTTTGCTAGAGTGTTGTGGGCTACAGGATGAAGATTTCTCTGATAGGGAAGGCATCAGAAAAAGAAGACATAAGAAGTTTGTTTTACGGTCCTTTGAAAAGGAAATTCTAAAATAATCAAATAGAACCCACATAAAGCTGGATTCACACCAACGTCCGGATCCGCTCAGTGACGATATTGTTCCGCATGAGAGCTTATTGATATGGTATGATATCAATCAAGGAGTATGTGCCAAGACAAAGTTGTGTGGCAGTATATCCTTCTGCCCACCCTTGTGATATTTAACTACTTAGTTAAATAATTATGTTGATGTGTAAAAATACTTACATCGCAGATTTTTTTTTATTAAAAACCATTTTTTTATCACTAAATAATATTTTTAAATTATTGTCACTGAGCGGATCCGGACGTCGGTGTGAGTCTAGCTTAATAAGGTTCTTACATAAGTGTTTCTTCAAGCGTGAACTGAAAAATCTCATTCTGTCGATCTCAAAGACTGCCGTGGACTGGACGTATTCAAAGACAGCCAGACGACGGGGCGTCAAGAGCCATGACCGCAGAGGCAGACTAGAGCAAGACGGGAAGGACCGAGGACTTACCCGGTAGACGGGCTTGTCGTTGTTGTTCCCGATGGCTATTCTCACGAGGCAGCCGTTGGCCACTCGGCTGAAGATGGGCAGGTTGAGGAATCTCTCGATCTTGAATCTGCAATTAATAAAATACTTCCTTTACAAATATAAAAGATGAAGGCAAATACTATATACATGGTCTGTTCAAAAGAAAAGGTGATTTTTTTATTTTCGCGGGCTGTGTACATTCGATCATCGTTTTTTTTTTGTTATGTTGGTACATATATGTTTATTATGTGTTAGCATTATCAGTCATTTTGGATTAGTGGTTTGTTTTTGAGAACTGGAATGGTTAGTCACGTTTTTGTGTGTTCTTCGATTTTTTACTTTTGAAAGAAATGGATCAAAGAATATGTATTAAATTTTGCCTTTCCAGTTGTCAAAAACAAACCACTAATCCAAAAATGGCTGATGATGCTAACATAATACATTAAATACTTATTTTTACTATTTGTAGTGTATTACATAAAGGAGTGCTTACCTGCTGAGTCTGATCTTGCTAAGTTCCTCCTTGGTGGTGATGTTGGTGGGCTTGCGCGTGCTACCCGCGGCGCGGGCTCGGTTAGACGATACCGACTTCTTGTCGCTCTCAGAGTCGGAGGAAGAACGGGAGCTGTCCGACGATCTCTGCCGACCTACAAATCAATAAGGGTTATTATTATTAGAGATAAATAATAAAAATAAGAGTCATATATATTTTAAATCAATCTTCTTCCCTTTGTCTTGTTTGATACAACAAATTAGGCTGTGAGCATTTTTTTACCGGTAACCTTAGCAAAAGCGACGCTGCTTGATAGATTAATAATTTTGTCAATTTCAGGAAAAAAAACGTCCTACGATAACACTGGAGCATTTTACCTTTTGCATAGACGTATTGAAACATCAAAATTAAAAGTATTCATTTTGAAAAAGTGATTTTAATGACCAAGTCGATAGCCATCACTTGTGATATCGTCAAGAACTATTGAAACTCAACTTCTCCGAGTTCAACTCCGTTTTTGTTCATAAGAAAAGCAGCCTGTGCATGTTGTTTTCCGTGCGAAATTTCAACTGCAATGTTATCGACATGTAGACAAGCTTATCTACAGACTAAATCTATGCGATAAATTAAGCAGATTTAGTTGATTGAAGTGTCATATTTCAATGGCGATCTGCAGTCATGCTCAGGAATGTTGATCAATAACTGATAATATTGTTGAAAAATTGTATTGATGTGCTTGTATAGATTTACTTGAGCGGCCACTGCAGGCCCAGACTCTCCTGGCACTGCCTCTGTCTGGGGCGGCCCACTGTTTTTGGGTTCGATGCTAGGCACATCTCAGATCGTTGATTGAAGATTGTTAATAAGTTGTACATTAAAATAAAGCTAAATGTACCTTGTGACTTGTTGTCATCCGAATCCGACCCCGAGTCATCAGAATAGATATCGGACGCCTTCAGTTTCACGCTAGACTTGGACCCTCCAATGATATCATCTCCTTCATCCTGAAACAAAAAAACAACACATTTAAAAGTGAAATTAGAATTAACTTTTAGTCATTATTTTTTTTAAATTTATAAATAATATCAATTATCAACAACACAAATATGAAACAGAAAGAGTCAGAAAAAAAAAAAAAAACAATGGTCACATTCGAGACTCGAACTTGGATCCTTACTCTATCAAAGATGGCAGCCAAATCGGAGGAAAAATGAAAAACTAATATCAGTAATCTTCGGTGAAAAGTATGAGATCGATAAAAAATATCTCTTGAAGCGTTACTCCTGGATAGAGTAGAGGATCCGAGTTCGAGTCTCGGTTGTGACCATTGTCTTTTTATTTTCTGCCTTTTTTTGTTTCATATTTGTGTTGTTGATTTAAACATTTAAAATTATTCACATTTTTTCTTCTTCAGTAAACAGTTTTTTTGCAGGTTTCAAGCCTGTAAACTCTGGGTCCAAGAAGTTTACCGTTCCGCTACAGAGGTCGTCTTAAGACAGTGAAACATAGCATGAAGGTTTGAGCAAGGGGCTGTAGGAAGGGACTTACTTGTTAATGCGGGTCTTGAAGAGGCCCACAATAAATGAGAGAGGAAAGACTCAAGGGCTTGTCTACAAGTGTTTTTATGATTCTGAGTAACTAAATTAAGACGGCCACCTCTGGGCTGCATTACCTGTGCCCTCTGACGCTCTTCCTCCTTGCGCTGATTGTCCTGCTCCCGGCGCTGCTTACCCTCCCTCTTGGCCTTGAGGGCCGCCATGGCGTTGACTCTCTTATCGTCCACACCGGCACGCCGCCGTTCTTTCGGACGTTCCTTCTCGTCCAACTCGCCTGGGAACACGATAACAGAGACTCCATGAAGCACCGAGACAATAAATATTAAAACGATTATCTTTTTCGAAATATCTTTAGAAATGCCCTACTCCGGCGAGTGTTTTGAGTTGACCTTTGACCAGGCTATGGTCATCAGGCAACCACTTGCATTTGGTAATTGGACATTAGATCTATTGCAATACTGGATAATGATCATAATACAACGACCACGTGGTTCTCAAACTTACATGGTTACTACAAATAACCAAATTAGTCTTCAGATACACTTTTTTTATAGACTTGAATTCTGTAAAACTTTGCGTACACGTCAGGATTCTAGTCGCTGCAGTTCGGCGATTCGGCGCAGACACTATGGGCGGCGCTGTGCGGCGGCACTTGTGCATCGCCCCATCTAACGTAAGATATCCCGAGACGTAATTGCCGAGCCGGAGCGATTCCGCGCCTGACGTGTGCGCCAAGCCCCAAACTGCCACGGTACACTGTTATCTAGAGCTCTAAACTCTAAATAAAACCAAAAGATATTACAATTCGTAAGAGACGTGGTCAAACGCCCAATGACAACCAGGGTAAACTTAATTAAATGGACTGGACTACTGCCAAAGAAATAAGATCAAATGAAGGAGATAGCAAAATGGAACTATGGTCAAAGTTCTTACGGAAGCTATGCAGACCGTCTCCTACAATTTTTTTTTTTTTTAAATAACATATCAGAGGATTCAGTAGACTTAATTTGTTTTCATAAAAATGTTTATATCTCTGTTGGAGTTTTTTTTTTTTACGTGAATACCGCACAAGAGTAACAACTGCTCCCAACCGTCTAGAGCCAGTGAGACTGTGGCATCCCCGATAGGGGTATGTTGTGAGGCTGAAGGTATACGGGGAGAGGAAGGAGATGAGGAAGGTTGGAAAGCACCTGGCTATTCAGATCTTGTCACCAAACACGGCTTAAGCCATTTCAAGCAACGTTTCAATTCTGAATGGTGGTCTTTCACCAGGGCGATACTTAAAAGTATCTAGCACTCTGGAACGTGCCGCAAATATACTATATTTTATTTTGTATCAATTAAATGTGTTATGACACATGTTAATTAAATAAAATTTATTTGCGCACGCCGGGTTTGAACTGGCGACCTCTGGATTCGTAGTCGAGCGTCTTACCACTCGACCATGCAGGCTGTCAGTGGTAGATACTCCCAGTATTGCCCTGGTGAAAGGCCACCATCCAGAATCGAAACGTTGCTTGAAATGGCTTTAGCCGTGTTTGGCAACCAGATCTGAATAGCCAGGTACTTTCCAACCTTCCTCTTCCCAATCTCCTTCCCTCCCCACTACCTTCAACCTCACAACATACCCTATTTGGGGATGCCATAGTCTCACTGGCTCTAGACGGTTGGGAGCAGATGAGATTCATATAAAAAATAAATAAAAAACGAGTTTTTACAGTTAGCAAGTGATTGTAACAAAATTATAAATAGGGCTTCAAAACAGTGGCGCTGAAGTAATGAAATATGCACAATAAACCAATCTAAGAGAAAATGACTGAAAAAGCATAAAAATGAAGAATTAATTAGAAAAATGAGTAAATTATATTAGTTTGAAGGCTGGAAAAAAGTGGTTAGTTCAGAAAAACTCAAGCGGATGCAATGCGTGATTATTGTCTGCAGCAACTGAAATAACAAACTGAAAATAGAATAAAGAGAAGTTAGGTTAGGTTGGGTTAAGTTAGGTTGGGTAGGGTTATGTATAGTCATGTTAAGTTGAATCAGGTTAAACTGCATGTGTATTGATGGAGCTATGAATGTGAGCGAAATTAACGATGCAGTTCTAGCAATAATGCATTTGAAATATGCAAGTCCACAGATTCTGCAAGGAGAGTCTGGGGACCTGCAACAGACGGAGGTTACTAAAGTAGCGCCCGGAAGTGAGGTGGGGGAACCTGGAGGTTCTGCGTCGAGGCAATGAACAAGGGGAAGAAGATGAGACGCATTTCAAATTAACAGCGACAGACTATTTTTATCATTATTTTACAAAACCATTTCCGCAGCTTTTTCGGTGAAAAATTTCAAGGTCAATATGAAACAATTTTCAGTACGCAATATCATCTCCGTCGTGAGCTATGTGGCTTTGAAATTTCCATTTGACTGCTGTATTGCAAATCGAATCCCAAGTGAATACGGGAAATGCAACTGGTGAATTTTAAAATACACTCAAATTTAACGTGTTTTGATAACAAAGGTTCCAATATTTTTTCTTCACATTTTCACCACGGAAATGTTTTTTTTTTTTTTTTAAGAGCTTAACTCTCCATTATGACATAAGTATAAAAACAATAAAGATAATTTTCAATCAATAGAATCGTTTGTGTGGAATGAAGATTTGTTAGGATAGGAAAAGTGGGGTAAGTCGGTATTAAAAGTCGGACTATGCATAAAACTACAAAGGAGGAGACTGTTGGGAATATTAAGATATAAATTTAAAAAAACGGCAAAGAAGAGTGGTTGTAGTAATGCGTGTGTGTGTGTTAGAATGGCGGCAACTGAAATAATAATGAATGGCGTGGCTTAGAAGTGTGACAGTACCGATGGCATCGTCCAGGTCCCTCTGCACGTTGGACAGGTAGCCGGCTCTCTGATCGGCCGAGGACTTGTCCTTGTCTTGCTTGTCTGCAAAAGCAAAACATTCTACAGACGCCGCTGGTACACACAGTCCCACAAATAAAACAAGAAAAAAATGGAGGCTGCTGCAATGTAGAACGGAATGGAAAGAAAGAATAATCTTTTCGACTTCGTATTTTGATTTTTGTTTTTTTTTAGTGAATACCGCACAAGAGTCCCAACTGGTCCCGTCCGTCTAGAGCCAGTGAGACTACGGCGTTCCCAATTAGGGTATGTTGAGAGGTTGAAGGAAGTGGTGAGGGGAAGGAGATGGGAAAAGGAAGGTTGGGATCTGATCACCAAATATGGCTGAAGCCATTTCAAGCAACGTTTGAATTTTGAATGGTGGTCTTTCACCAGGGCGATACTTAGAGCATCTACCACTCTGGTTAAGTTAATTTGAGAATTGAGATTAATCTCTTCCAACTTTTTACTTTGTCTTTTACCAAAACTATAACTTCTTCAAAGGGAATACAGGCCCCGATAGAGGTTAGCACAGCCCCCTTAAAAACTGTCAACATTGACACAAACTCAGAGCAATAATATAAAAGAGGGAGCGCTGCTGTAGTCCGTTTTTATGAGTTTTGCCGGACTCAGCTAGACCTAGGCATGACTAGGGCATTTATACATACATTTATAGCACATGTTGACATAATGTTTTTGATAATTCGTATAACCACTTTTTCACAGTATTGTTATCGACAAAAATATGTATCTTTTTAGTTGCATCGCATGGGATAAAACCCAACACAACTCTGTCTCAGCACGCTCCTTGCATTATCCACGTCCATACACACAATACGACCACTAGCGCAATGAAAAGAAACCCACCTTCGCTATTATTATCGTCGCTATTCCTATTCTCGTCTCTGTCCTTATCGCGGCTGGCGGGCGGCGGCATGGCGGAGACGGGAGGGCTGGCAGCGGCTGAGCCACTTCGGCTCCCCGCGCCCGGGAGCTGCGCGGAAGCGGGGGGCGACACGAGGGGCGGCGGGGTGGGTGCTGGGGGGGCAGGGGAAGGGGCGCGACGGGGCTTGGGCCGGGGGGCGGGCCGGGACTCCCCCTTCTTGCGGCGAGCTAGCCGGAGCTTGCGCTCTATCTCCCATCTGAAAAATAATAATTGATGAGCGATTCTAAATATTCATTAATTCATACTAGGATGGCGTGAGGAAAGTTGACATGGCTTGATAAAGTTGAAATAAACACAACATAGGAATGATGTGTGATATTCTAGATTTTTTACAGTGGAATCCCGAGATTCGTCTGGCCTCTGAATGCAACCAATCAGCTAGCCCGGCCAACTAGCCGACAGTCAGCTTTAATAGAGGTGGCGTTGGAGACACCCTGAGATAATTTTGGAAAAATCATTTCAATATTCTCCATTGTGTGCAAATGTACCATTTCTTGGGGACAGATTGATTGAATTATATCTGTCAGATTCCATTTACGTTAGAGCCTCAGGAACAGATTAATGGTGAATATAGAAGATCCAATTGGACGTAGTTATGCAGAAAGCATCCAACGCCAAAGAAATGAAACCGAGAAAGGCGTTTGAAAATATGACAGTACAAAAGCATTAATACGCGTAATCGGCATTTGTAAAGTGAATATCAGTGTTTTTTCATACTATATTAAAAATATATATATATTTCCTAAGTTACCCTGCATTTTAATGTTTTTAAACTACAATTTAAATATCTACAAAGTGAGTTAGTAAAAAATTGAATTACCAAAAATCTATTGCATTTGGATCTTGGATGTTTTCAGCAGATGGAAATGTCACATTTATCTATAGGAAAACATGTAAAACTCGATTTTAGGAAATTGTGGGTTGGACGCTTTCTGCATAACTACGTCCACTTAAGCATTCATACGGCCTGCATGGTCGAGTGGTAAGACGCTCAACTACGAATCCAGAGGTCGCTGGTTCGAACCCGGCGTGCGCAAATAATTTTTATTTAATTAATATGTGTCATAATACAATTCTTTGATATGATATGGTATATTTGCGGCACGTTCCAGAGTGGTAGATACTCCCAGTATTGCCCTGGTGAAAGACCACCATTCAGAATTGAAACGTTGCTTGAAATGGCTTTAGCCGTGTTTGGTGACTAGATCTGAATAGCCAGGTGCTTCCCAACCTTCCCCTTCCTCATTTCCCCACTATTTTCAGCCTCACAACATACCCCTATTGGGGATGCCATAGTCTCACTGGCTTTATACAGTTGGGAGCAGTTGAGACTCTTGTGCGGTATTCACGTAAAAAATATATATATATTTAGATGACTGGTAAGAGTGCAGTTCCGCATAGTTGTTCCGAGCTGCAGGGTGAAGATCGCCCCGATGATAGCCAACAACCGATAAGAGAGGGCGCCAGAAGAAGATTCATACGGGTATCCACTTATTTGAGGGTTAAAACTGAATTGTTGCAAAAAAATTATACCTGGTCTTCATGAGTTCTCTGCGTTCTATCCTCTTGAAGATTTCCTGCTCTCTCTCCTTCTCCGACAGCCCGGCTAGCCGCGCACGGTCCTCGCTGTCTCCCATAAGGTTCTCGTCGTACCTGTCCAACAAAATTCACAAACAGGTGTCACTATACTGATCCACGGCACAAAAGAAAATCATATTAAAAACCCAATTACTTTATATAAATCACTTTTTTATTGATAAATAAATAAAATTATTATTTTACATCAATCTATTAATTTTGACACTACCCATGTCGAGATCAGGGCACGCAGAATAAATAATTATTAATCTTTAATATATTTTATAAACAAAAGCTTTATTTAAGAAAAATAAAAAATGAATTAAGAAAATTGAAAGCCAAAAAATAACAAAATGCTTTGTTTCCAAGTAATAAAGTTAATTTTTTTAAAGAAAAATGGTGCTATAAAAGCTAGCCAAGTATTATTAAAGTATTGTTTTGTATGAGACATTTTACTACTGGAGTTCCAATCTCTAAGGAAACCAGCCCTGTTGTCTCAATTTGTTTAATATCAGCACATGCGTTGTGACAACTGCCATGATGGGCAGGAGCAAACTCATGAAAGGGGGGACGATGAGATATGAAAGGGGGAAAGATGAGATATGAAAGGGGGGAGATGAGATATGAAAGGGGGGAGATGAGATATGAAAGGGGGGAGATGAGATATGAAAGGGGGGAGATGAGATATGAAAAGGGGAAGATGAGTGGTGATGTTTTGGTTAGTACAGTTGAAATGATGGATGATGGTGGTGATAGAATGATATTGATTGATCAATTGTTCATTGATGCTGCTTGTTAGTTATGAAGGGACAGGAAGGTTTAGTAAATGCATGATCGTTAGTTTCGGGGAGGGAGTTATTGTACATGTGCTGAAAAACCATCGGTTTTGGAATCGGAAATGTTCAGATTGCAAAAACAGCTGTGTGAATTCTCTAAGTAATATGTATTGCAATCATTTATAACTGTAAGGGAGATTTTCGTAAGGATTATCAAACTTAAGGTTCGCATACACCACGGCACTAGACTATACACTCATAGCAATAATATACAGGAGGGATAGCTTTGCGAAACAGTGTAGTCAAGATTGTTGATTTTTTTAAGACTCGGGGGTGACTAGGGTTTTCATAGACACACCTTTTTACATCCATTCATAGCACATGTCGACATGATATTTTGTTTATTTGAATAACCACTTTTTCACAGTATTATTATCAACAAAAATATAGGATATAACCTCAAAAGCCATTGAGTTATGTCGCATAACAAAATGTAGTAGGCGGAGTCGCCGGAGACGGAAGACATGCTTAGATACTGAAAAGCGGTACGATATTATGTGACAACTTATCTCGTCTCTTTCTCTCTCACGATTTATGATGTAAAAACCCGGAGGAAAGTGATTTATTGTAAATTTGAATGGGATGGGTAAAAATATTTAGCTCTCTCTCCATATATATCCTTACTCCAAGACTACACCAGTGTCTTGGAGTAAGTGCTAACACTCCTAAACGACGTCCCCAAAGAGTAAGCCAGTGCCTAGAACGGTTCAACGTGCAAGGTGTGATACGTTGCAAATATTTATTTTAAAGTCAGTGACGGTTCTACTGAACAGGTAATTCCTAGAAGTGTATCTTTACCGATTTGGAAGAAAACTGATGTCATCAAATTACATAAGACCGTTTGACTGGGCCCCAGAAGACAGGCTGGTGAAATTGATAATCGTTTATTATCGAACACGCCCACAGAAAATTTCTATCGGTTTAACTCTTCAGTGGACGGTTCCAATGACAACAGTAAATATATTTACCCATCGTTGAATTCAGAGTCGTCGGTATCAAAACCGCTGCTGTCGGAGTCCTTTGCTGCAGCAGCTGGCTTTTTCGTCTCTTCTTCCGAGTCTGAATTCGAAGAAACTTCCCCTGGAACAAAAAAATATTTTTTTATAAGATACCGTTGCAGAAAAGTCCAACTGCCTGGAGCTCGTGGGACTATGGCATTATCGGTTTTTGGTGATGTTGGAAGGCTGAAGGGAGTGGGGAAGGGAAGGATATGGGGAAGAGGAAGGTTTGTAAGTACCTGGATTAATTCATTTTTCTATTTAACGGTATTTACTTTTCTTCTTCTAATATTGGCACACTTCGAGCAGACTCCATTGAAATACCTGTAGGAATGGCAATCGGTCTGTTGACAATGGATTGTCAGATGAGCGGCTTATATTTGCACAGAATCAAACAGGTTTATCAAGTATTTGAGAGCTCCAGCCCTCCCAAATTCAGCCGGGACTTTGTCATGACTAACTAACTAACAAACCATCACGCCGACGGACCGCCATACAACTCTGTCTTGGCACACACTCCTCACTTCGTTCACACTCATACATACTCTTCTGTTATTCTGACTCTTCACATGACCCGATTCAAGTATTTGATTTACTTGATCGTGACATGTCTTTCTCGGGCGTCCTCGACTTCTTCTTCCATTCACTTTCGCATCATATATTCTTTTCACACTCCTTTCTTCGTTCATTCGCTCTACATGCCCAAACCATCTAAGCGTCCCTTTCTTGATCTTATTCATTACGTTCATGTCATGTATATCTTAAAATATGAATCGAGTACAATTTTTTTTTTAAATGATTTAGGGTTTTTTATCCAGTAAAGACCTTTTCCCTAAGAACTCACTAATGTAAACTTAAATTCAGTCAATTAAATACAACCATCAGATGGTGATAGTTATAAGGCCTAATGAGCCGCAGTACTAGTTAGATGGACATTATGAGGGGTATTTGTATAAGCCCCAGCTAGTAAGCAGAGGATTACAAAAGAATCCATTAAATCAAAACAAAAACTTTTAAATGATAATAATAAGTTTTGATTACCTTCCTCTGGTTCCGAATTGACATCCTTTTCTTTATTAGATTTACCACCTTTGCCCCCCGAGCCAGCACTGTCAGTAGATTTTTTCCGTGGTATTTTGCCGGTTTTGTTCTTGCCTGTAAAAAAAAAAAATTAGCAAATGAAATGCAAAAGAAAAAAAAAATTATTCTGATCACACTAAGCTTATTTCATGCCTAAGTGTAAACAGTTCTTCCTATATATATTTAGTGTACAACTTTGCTACCGCCCTTTTCTCCCAAAATTCGAGGTTATTGTAAAAAAACTGATTGTTGGGTCCTAAAATCAACAATTTGATAGGTCCTAACCTGATACCTTTTGTCCAGTTCCTACCTCCCTTTTGCCAGTTTGTTCTGTTACCACGCATTATTTGTATGGCTGGATAAAGTGTGTTGAACAGCCTGTAACGATAACCCCCACCACTGGGCAGCCATATTAAGTTCTGGACGTCAATAGCGGCGCGCCTCAATTCGATGTCAGTCGCCTACAATCGCTCGGACCCCCCAGGGACGGCGCCTCGCTTCGCATCCGTCTCTGGAGGATTCGCCCCACTCAACTTTTCATCGCACGGGCAGATAGTTCGGCCCCTCTAGCAGACGTCTAACAGGTGAGCAAGCTGGCATAAATTTACCTTTTCTTATTTGTCCCCAAATGCAATCAAATCATTCACTAAGTATAATCGTTTTACAGTCCACTCAAATTCATTCATGTCTTTCCAAAACTGAATTGCAGTTTCTGGATCGAACACTGATTATACATATATGATTCAAAGTATTGTCCGTTGCTGGCCACTACTCTCTCCCTTTTGAAGCGATCCACGAATTGATCCAATCTTTTACTTCTTCGTAAGACCGGAAGTGCTGGTCAGCCAGGTCGTGTGCCATCGATCGGAACAAGTGATAGTCAGAGGGAGCAACGTCTGGAGAATACGGCGGGTGGGGTGGGACTTTTTATTTCAACGTTTCCGAGTATGTCTTGACCGAGCATCGCGTCATTGTCAAGTTTCTGAGATTTCTATACATGAGGGAGTATGGCCACTATCCGTGGCTCTACCTGACGAACTTTCTCCTGGGCACGCTCGGACTTCACTTCTTGCAGCTCAGGAGAGAGGGGTATGCCGCCACTCACTTCTTCAGACTGCTGCGAGGCTATATTGCAAACCCTGCTATTTTGGAGCGCGTAAGTCTCTATGTTCCCGATGACTATTTAAGACAGCGTCTTCATAGATTATTATTCTATCTTTCTGGCTGTAGGACCAACCTGCCAATGGTTCTGCCGGTGGGGAGGAGTATTTTGCTCCTGAACAAATCTCTTCCGATATCGACTTATTTCATGTCAGTGAGGAGAGATTCAGAAGTGAAATCCTATTGATTCTTGAAAGAGTTTCTCCTCATTGACCTGATCATCACCACTGCCTGAATTTTTTTTTTTCTTGCGTATCTATATGGTACTTTAATTTGTATTATTTTGTAAAAATTAAATCTTTTTTCTTATATGCATTAAATTTAAAAGTTTGTCATGTATAAGGAATTCAATAAAGAAATTATTATTATTGTCAACCTACCGCAAATGACGAGAATTTGCTCGTAAACTGACATTTTCAATCGAGGATAACTTTATGATGCAGACACAAATGGACTAATGTTTCTATGGGGTTATGTCGACAGATGCCTAAGTTTATTGCATGACGTCTATGACCTATTTATTTCTACCACTACTTGCCGCTAAAGCCATCAACTTGTACACCTGATAATATTGTGCAAATTGGACCATGGAGATCATTTTAATTCTCGACAGTTTATTCGACAAATCTAAATCTCCCCAGACTCTGCTGGCTTAGGGATGGACCTGGCTATAGATTGCTAGTCACTCAAAACTTACCGGCATCAGGACTACCGGGGGACCTCCTGCTATCCGCGGAGTCCCGGTCTTCATCGTCATCAGAGGAGTCCTGAGACTCCGAGTCGGAGTGCTGCCTCTGCTGCTTCCTGCCCTTAGGAGACACCTCCCCAGGCTTCTTCTTCTTCTTGGCCAGGTTCAGGAATTGCTGGAATAAGATAAAACACCATTAATCGTTGAGTTCCAGAAAATGTTTTACAGATTTATATACACGGCCACTCACTGACCATCACACAGTTTCTCCACGAGGGTGGGCAGAGGGTTGGGCCACCGCACAACTCTGTCTTGTAATATGCTCCTTGCTTCATTCGTGTGATTCCAACTCTTTTTTTTTTTTAGAGTGAATACCGCACAAGAGTCCCAACTGCTCTGTACCGTCAAGAGCCAGTGAAACTATAGCATCCCCAGGAAGGAGATGGGGAAGAGGAAGGTTAGAAAGTACCTGGTTATTCAGATACGGTTACCAAACACGGCTAAAGCCATTTCAAGCAACGTTTGATTCTAAATGGTGGTCTTTTACCAGGGCGATACATTGAGTATCAACACTATATTTATTTTTTTTTATATGAATACCGCACAAGAGTCTCAACTGCTCCCAACCCTCTAGAGCCAGCGAGACTATGCATCCCAAAGTAGGGTATGTTGTGAGGCTGAAGGTAGTGAGGAGGGGAAGGAGATTGGGAAGAGGAAGGAGATTGGGGAGAGGAAGGTTGGGAAGTACCTGGCTAATCAGATCTGGTCACCAAACACGGCTAAAGCCATTTCAAGCAACGTTTCGATTCTGAATGGTGGTCTTTCACCAGGGCGATACTTAGGGTATCTACCACTCTGGAACGTGCCGCAAGTACTTTTTATTATTTTTATATGAATTAAATGTGTTGTGACACATATTAATTAAAAGAAATTAGTGGCGCACGCCGGGTATGAATCCGCGACCTTTTGATGCAAGAATTGAAAGAAATAAAAGTGAGTCAAGTCTAATGCAGACAGTGAAAATATAGAACAATTAAAAATAAAACATTTATGTTTGTCGCTGATCGATATAATCTAATAACTAAATTTATAAATAAATTAAATATATGAGAAGCTTAGAAGCAAAGGCAGCAATCTACAAACAAGGTTATAAGAAGGGTGAATGCAGTAAACTCTATTAATGGAGGGCTGAACGCTGTTGGCGCAAATAAGAAATTGTCCAAAGAAGCAAAGCTAGCAGTCCACAATGGAGTGCTTATACCAACCCTGATGTACGGCAGTGAGGCATGGAACTGGCAGAGGAAGGATGAAAGTAGACTGAATGCTGTGGAAATGACATATTTGAGACGTATGTGCGGTAAAACCACGTATGACCGTATTAAAAATGTGGATATCCGGAAAGAATGCAAGGCTGATGTGAGCGTAATGAAAAGGATCAAGAAAGGGACGCTTAGATGGTTTGGGCATGTAGAGCGAATGAACGAAGAAAGGAGTGTGAAAATAATATATGATGCCAAAGTGAATGGAAGAAGAAGTCGAGGACGCCCGAAAAAGACATGTGGCACGATCAAGTAAATCAAATACTTGAATCGGGTCATGTGAAGAGTCAGAATAAAAGAAGAGTATGTATGAGACGATGTATGAATGTAAATGAAGCTAGGAGTGTGTGCCAAGACAGAGTTATATGGCGGTCCGTCCTCTCTGCCTACTCCTGCGGAGAAACGGCGTGATAGTTAATCAACTTGAATGATTATTATAAAGAAACGGAGAATTTTGTGTATGAAAATGTTTGTGTACATTAAACTGGGAACAGTTTGAAACAATAATCTATAAATGTATCAACATTTCATCAAAGAAAAGTGTATAAAACGCTTTGTCAACTTTTCAACAAATAATTTAGGATAAAAAAGATTGCTGCTTTTGCTTCTATACCTCTCATATATGAATATATAATGTTAGGTTAGGTTACCCTTTGGTCTTTTTAGTGTTATTTTTCATCAGTGTTCCTTTTCTTCGATGTTAATTTTCTTCTCAGTTCTGTTTAATGATGAAACCTATACGGTTATGTATAGCTACAAGTTTACGTTGGTAATACCGTTAAACTAACCTCCAAATTGAAAACGTAATCTTGCCAACCGCCCGATGATATCATTCAACCCTAACCTCTTAAAAATGAAAAATTTACAAGGTATCGATGGATATATTGATTGTAAGACTTCTAAAAGACATTAACGCGATGTGAAAGAAGACATGTGATCACAATTGCGTAGTTGTCGGTTATAAAACTACGTACAAAAATACAGAGGCCAAAAAGCGTCCATGACACAAGACGAAAAATCTCCAATACCCGATGAAAATTAGTTTCAAAACGATAATTTTAGATAAATTGGAGTGCTAAAGAGTCGGTGACGTCCCAGTGGGCCGACATGTCACGGATAGGTCGATAAAACCCTGTGTTAAAAGTCGGTCTATTATTGTTTTGATGTCACGGTAGAAAAAATGTCTACCAAGAAAACATAAGAATGGCGATGCTTTAATGCACAATTCGCAGATAAACAGCGTGATATTTTGTTGAATTAATAAAGATACTTGTTGTTATTCCTCTGGTGCTTTTTCCTACAGGAGCTTATTTTGCAAAACCAACAATTACGTGTAGTGGTCGTGTTATGATTATTATATTTATTTCATCTTGTGCGTTTATACCGCTTCCTTGTAGCATTGTTTTCTACCAATTGCCTTCATAGTGTGAATTTATATACAGAAATGCAATCATTTTAAAGTGAAAGCCCCAAAAGGCGTAAATAAATAAATAAATGAGATGTATTAGAAAATGAATCTTACCGCATCAAGGTCCGAGCAGTCGCTGCTGGAATCCGAATCGATGAGAGCTTTCCTCTTCGCCATGTTCGTGAAAAGGCAAAGCGAAAACCGATCTTGTTCAACAATAACAAATGACGATCGCGAAAGAAAAGAGAGATAAAAGGGAGATCTTCTGAAAACTCGCGACGAACTCGGACGAACGGCAGCAAAGCACGCAAACCGAAGAGCGAAGATGGCGCTCGTGTTGCCAGTATTAAAATTAAATTAATATAATCAAATGTTGTGGGTTTTTTGTAATGGGCGGGAAAATGAATCGATATTTTTCCAAGATCGGTCACAGCTCTAATAATAATAAAATAAATCAAATACAGGGTTAGGCAGAGAGGATGGACCTCCATACACTACACTCTGTCTTGGCACCTTCTTGGCACACACTTTTTAAGAGGTTAGGGTTGTATGATATTATCGGGCGGTTGGCAAGATTACGTTTTCAATTTGGAGGTTAGTTTAACGGTATTACCAACGTAAACTTATAGCTATACATAACCGTATAGGTTTCATCATTAAACAGAACAGAGAAGAAAATTAACATCGAAGAAAAGGAACACCGATGAAAAATAACACTAAAAAGACCAAAGGGTAACCTAACCTAACATTGTATGTATTCATATATGAGAGGTATAGAAGCAAAGGCAGCAATCTTTTTTATCCTAAATTATTTGTTGAAAAGTTAACAAAGCGTTTTATACACTTTTCTTTGATGAATATGTTAATACGTTTAGAAATTATTGTCTCAAATTGTTTAACAATTTTTTACACAAAATTCTCCGTTTCTTTATAATAATCATTCAAGTTGACTAATTAACTAACCATCACGCCGTTTCTCCGCAGGGGTAGGCAGAGAGGACGGACTGCCATATAACTCTGTCTTGGCACACACTCCTGGCTTCATTCACATTCATACATCGTCTCGTACATACTCTTCTGTTATTCTGACTCTTCACATGACCAGATTCAAGTATTTAATTTACTTGATCGTGCCATGTCTTTCTCGGGCGTCCTCGACTTCTTCTTCCATTCACTTTCGCATTATATATTCTTTTCACACTCATTTCTGCGTTCATTCGCTCTACCTGCCCAAACCATCTAAGCATCCCTTTCTTGATCCTATTCATTACGCTCACATCAGCCTTACATTCTTTCCGGATATCCACATTTTTAATAAGATCATACGTGGTTTTACCGCACATACGTCTCAAAGATGTCATTTCCACAGCATTCAGTCTACTTTCATCCTTCCTCTGCCAGTTCCATGCCTCACTGCCATACATCAGGGTTGATATAAGCACTCCATTGTGGACTGCTAGCTTCGCTTCTTTGGACAATTTCTTATTTGCGCCAACAGCGTTCAGTCCTCCATTAATGGATAATAAAATAAATTAAATACTAGCTCACTTATCACGCTGTTTTCCAAAGGGTTAGGCAGAGGATGGACCTCCATACAACACACTCTGTCTTGAAATAAACTCTTTGCTTCATTCACATTCGTATATTGTCTCTTTAAAACTTTTCAGCAGATATTAAAAAAAAAAATTATACCAGTTATGCCTATCCATTGTGCTTAAATGCCATCAAAGTAACATCTTCTTCTTTGTACGGTTTTTGAGTGTAAGCTGATGACGGATGCATTGGGAAACTGAAATTCGTTGTCCATTCAATGACATCCGGTATTGCATCGTGGAGCCTTAATGTCCCTCCAAGAACTGGTAGAGGGGACACTCAGACACTCCTTCAAAAAAATGATCTGTGGTTTAAATCTCTGCACACTCAAACAAGTCCTTATCCGCGTGTGTTGCTATGTATTGTTAACACAAGAGAAAGAATACCCTAGGCACATTTTTTTTACGTGAAAAGTCTGCCACTGGGTTCACCGTGAACCTTTAGGATAATAATAATAATAATAATATTTGGATAATTTGTATAGCGCCGTTTTTGTGAAAAATCACCTCAAGGGCGCTGTACAAATCTTAATTTCTACTTAATATTAATTCTTAGTTCATATAAATATACAGCAACATACTTACCTGGCAGGTCACTTCTGGCAGGACACAATCACCATATCATAATAACCTAAAATTTAGAATAACTTAAATTTTTATTTTTATTTTATTTTATTTTGTTTATTTATTTTTTATTTTTATTTTTATTTTTATTTTTATTTTTTTTTTTTTTTTTTTTTAAATTTTTTTTTAATTTTTAGGGCATGAAGGCAAATTTAAGATAAAGTATATCGGAGGTATTTTTAACTTTTCGTAGTGAAAAACAGATAATGGTGATAATCTTCTAATGAATTTAAGGAATGAGAGTCTGAAAAGTTTTCTTGGTTCTATTGGGCTTGTTACATCTTGATTATGGATATGATTTTCTGAAAAAATGAGTTTTGAGTTTGGCTCTGAACTCTGTCGAGTCTTTTATTACTCTCAGATCATGTGGTAGTCCATTCCAGGCTTTAGGACCTGACACTCCGAAGGCGCGCTCTCCAAACTTAGTGTCTGGTGTGCGCTTTGGTTCTTTCAACCTTCCGATAGCCGATGACATTGCTGATCTAAGAGTTGACTGTCGCGAATTAGAATCTTCAGGAATACACAATTCCGATAAATAAGCCGGAGCCATTCCGTTAATTGATTTGAAAACCATCCAGCAAAGCTTAAACTGGATTCTTTCGGGACATTTAAGCCAGTGAAGATTTTTGAGGTGCGGATAGCATCCTGATCCTGACGTTCTTGACTGAATTAACTTGCCACTAGGTTTGCCGGAAAACCTCAAACAACCTACTGGCAGTAGGTAGCTTTATCCGATGTTTCTTATTCGTTGATGTAGCGCCGCCCAGTCCTAAACCCTTTTCGTTCATAAACACATATTCTTTGAATGTCTATCTTTGTCGTACATGACCAATGTTTGAATTTACTGGGAACTTACTTGTGTTTGTTACTTGCCACATTTATCATAAATATTCTAAGACAATAACGTATCTGTATGTTTGTAATTTTTTTTATTGATTTAAAGCATAATTATTATCTCTGATGATTATTTTTACCTGTATTACAGTGATAGGGGCAATATTTGAAATAAACAGCGGGCCATCCGACCATGTCAGTAAAGTTGATGGAAGAATTTTTCTTATTAGATCTGTACCTTGGAGTAACAATGTATGGAGAGAGAGCTAATTATTTTTACCTAACCTATACGAACTTGCGATAAATCACTTTCTTTAGGTATTTACGTCGTAGACCATGAGAGAGAAAGAGACAACAAATATAATACACAGCTTCTATGTACTGTCACGATGATCTTGGGCTCCTGAGTTACCGCGGGACTCCACTCACATTTTTTTATTATGCCACTAAACTTGATACAGCCAAACTGTTTTTTAAATGATATGCTATATTTTTCTTGAAAACAACTAACTAACTAATTAACTAACCATCACGCCGTTTCTCCGCAGGGGTAGGCAGAGAGGACGGACCGCCATATAACTCTGTCTTGGCACACACTCCTTGCTTCATTTACATTCATACATCGTCTCATATATACTCTTCTGTTATTCTGACCCTTCACATGACCCGATTAAAGTATTTGATTTACTTGATCGTGGCATGTCTTTCTCGGGCGTCCTCGACTTCTTCTTCCGTTCACTTTCGCATCATATATTCTTTTCACACTCCTTTCTTCGTTCATTCTAACAATACTGTGAAAAGGTGGTAATACGAATAAACAAAAACATTAAGTCGATATGTGATATAAATGGATGTAGAAATACCCTGGCCTTAGTCTTAGCCACGCTCAAGTCCGAAGAGTCAGGTAAAAAACGTGCCTACTTCCTGCGGTGCACGAGGGCGCAAATCGTGAAAGGGCGATAATAAATTATTCATCACTACTGTCACAGCGGCTGGCATTTTGACAGCTGTCAAAGTAAGGTTTATCTTGCGATTGAAAATGGACGTAAATAACAGTAAATTGTCTTTAAAAAGAGTTGAAATTTCTCTAAATAATTTCAATGCCATCGCAATTCCTCATCACATTGACTTGCTCAACAAGCACAAGGCTAATATTTCAAAGGTGAGACGTGTTAGGTTAATGTTATTTTTTAACATGACCTTTGTGAAAAAACTTATTTTTGTTGACGTGTTTTGAATCATAAACAAGGCGTTAATAAAGATCATTTTTTCCGCATAGAAATAATTGCGGTTAGTTATATTATCGATGCTGTTTTTCTAATTTTATTCTTCAACAAATACGAGTGTGCAACGGATTTTTCTTCATTTGCGCAATAAAATAATTAGTGCAAATCGAACCAAAAAAATGTATTAATATTTTACTGTTGGTTTTTCATTCTTACGTAGTATACTTATGCATACTGACTAATATAGTTGTGATCGGTGAATCTTTAGAGTAAGTGGATAAGTTAGTGCATTCTGGATGGCAATAGCGTAGAAGAGGATGGATTTGACAGTACCTGATGGCATCTTGCGGCCTGTTCAATTGTAAATTATACAGACTACCATTCATTACATTAGTTCAATCTGGAGACTACAACTCTGGCAGATCCTCTTGTTAATGACTGCTTAGTTGGTAGAGCGATCCAAAGCGTTGCGGGTTCAATTCTCTGCTAGCTAAGTCCTCTATCATTGCACAAGCAACATTTTCCTCTTATTATGATGGTAGTGGAAGGAATTCAAATATTTTCAGGTTACGAATAACCGGAGAATGTGTCTTTCTTTAAAAAAAATTAAAATGCATTAGTCAATGACTTTACAAACATATAGATATGTTATTGTCTTAGAATATTTACACAAAATTTGTCACATCACATTAAAATTAGCACATATTTATAATGCTTGTTGCCCGTGCTTTCGGACCTAGGGTAGAAAAAAAATGAAGTATGTAATAGTAAACTATATATATAAACTATGTATAGCACTCGGACTGAGTGATCAAAACTCTAGTTAAGGAAATTGACGTTATTGTGGGTATGATAATTTAAAAAGACGAGTCTTTAGTTTTGCTCTGAACTCAGTTGAGCTGTCAATCTTTCGCAAATGTGAAGGGAGGTTATTCCAAGCTGTGGGGCCTGCTACGGCAAAAGCTCGCTCTCCGAAATTGGTGTTGGGATTGCATTTAGGTACAGTAAGGCCACCAAATATATATATATATGTGTGTATGGATGAAATAGATATAGGACCCGACGAATAAGACGACCTACTGCCAATAGGTTGTCCTTCTCATACTAATGTGTTGCTGCGTTCACCGTCTCACTCTCTCTAATGGTGATTAAAATCTTCAGGAAACAGTGGAAATAATCGTTTTATTTAAAATAATAAGTAATTTGCGTGTACTTAGGAATGAAATGTTATTCTTTGGCTTTTTCTAGTGTTTGCAGTGTAATGGCAACACTTTCTCACAAAGATATTGAAGCTTTCAGAAGCCAGGTAACTTAATTTGCCATTTGGATACGGGAAGGTTAATAATTAGTCTGTCTGCTCCAGTTCCAGAACCTCGGGGATTTGGAGCGCATCCGCAATGAGCAGATCAACGCCACGCGGATAGTGGTGCAGCTGCGCCACCTGCTGGGGGAGATGGAGGTGCTGCGGCAGCGCGTGGCCGAGGTGGACTTGGACAGCTTCGACCGCCTCACCGAGAAGTCGCGCCACCTAACCATGAAGGCTATCAAGGAGTATATCGGTACGTAATAAACAAACCGGCGTATTTCTGACAGCTCTAGTGAAGCTTTAGCCACTTGTGGATAATGCGCCACTTGGCCTTCCTGAATTGGAACAACCATTTTTCTATTTTTTTGTACTGTTATTTTTACACTATATTCTGTGAAACATATCCTCCATGTAACACCACTCAATAAGTTCGTAGAATGACTGATAAAACGACAACTTTTATGCAAACTTTGATTTTAATTATCAACATAGTCTCCTTCAAGAGTGATACATGTATTCCAACGCTTCTCTAACATGTCAATGCCTTTTTTGTACAACAATTTATCCTTAGCCTTAAAGTAGACTTCAGTTTTGGCAATCACTTCTTCATTGGAGCCAAATCCTTTTCCCTGGAGCATTCTTTTTAGATCTCCAACCAAGAAGAAGTCACTTCCATTTGTCTCGATGGAGCAGAGTCCGAATAACACTTGTCAAGCAATTTCTTTGCTTGAACGGTATTTTTTCCCATTAAAAAGCAATGTTTTATCAACACACGAATTTCAGATTTTTCCATCGTGTTGAAAATTACAAAAGTAGCTTCACTAAAACGACTGTAACTTGTGAACTAAACATTAGATTGTTACGAAATTTTGACACGTATTATTTGAAGGTTGGTACTTCCTAAAACACATAGATTTATCAATAGTGGCGCCAACTATACGCCATCCTATGAACTTATTGATTATAAACAGAATCGAGTGTATTTCGAAATATCAAAAGCATCGACCAAGTGTTATATCTAGACACGATGTATCAATCTAAAACATTACCCCAAAGTTGCCGCGTTGCCAATGTGTTTTGGTTTTCGAAAAATATTCTTATAAAAAAAAAATGTATTTTATTGCAAAATTATTAACTCTTGATTTCATTGTACAGATATGCCACAGTATTCGCAGAGCCA